>CALNVZ010000218.1:27363036-27406105 GCA_940671915.1 Paracentrotus lividus
TGTAGGGGTGCCGAATTGACCTGAGACTTAGGGGTGCCAAATTTATCTTAAACTTAGTGGCTCCAACTGTATCCTATTTACCTGAAACTACGGGGCCCCAAAAAACACACACAAAAAAACCAGAAGGGGTCTTTAAAATGGTCTCTATCTAGAAATAGCAAAATTTTAAAATTCCATGCCTCCTGGTTTGTATATACATAGCAAAATTTTCGCTCGCGCTTCGCGCTCGCATCATCTTTTCCCATTGATTTATTACATTGTGTCGAGAACGCGTGAAATGACCTGTTTTCTAATCATTCGAATGCATCAAAATTTCCGTTCCCTATTCGCACACGCCTATGTTTTTCCTCTTTTACCAGAATTTACATTATGGGATTCTAACCGTCAAAACATTTAAATTGACTTGTTTTCACGTTACATTTTTTATTTATTTCTTTCTTTTTTTTTTATATATAGTATATATATATATATATATATTTGCATTTCAAATTTATGTTCAACATATTAGCGGCGTCAAATTGAGCTTACACGTACGGGCGCCAAGATGACCTGAAACTTATGGGGGCACTGAATTGTAGTTAAGGGGATGTCAAATCGATTTTAAACTTAGGGGCGCCAAATTGAGCTTACACTTATAGGGCGCCCACATGATCTGAAACT
This sequence comes from Paracentrotus lividus, assembly GCA_940671915.1. Taxonomy (NCBI): domain Eukaryota; kingdom Metazoa; phylum Echinodermata; class Echinoidea; order Camarodonta; family Echinidae; genus Paracentrotus; species Paracentrotus lividus. Next base: position 27,363,697 of record CALNVZ010000218.1, read on the forward strand.
AAGGGGCGCCGAATTTACCTGAAACTAAGGGGGCAACAAATAGGTTTTTAAAATATGGTCTCTATAGATAGAGCAAAATTTCAAAATTCATGCATCCGGGTCTGTATATACATTTTAAAAAATTCGCTCGCGCTTCGCGCTCGCATCATTTTTTTCCCCGAATGAATTATTACATTGTGTTCCTGAGGAACGCATGAAATGTCCTGTTTTCTAATCATCTGAATACATGAAAACTTCCGTTCATGCTTCGCGCTCGCCTGTGTTTTTCCTCTTACCAAAATTTACATTATGGGATTCTAACCATCAAAACATTTCAATTTATTTGATTTCACGTTACATTCCTTTTTTCATTCCAAATTGACCTAAATCTTAGGGGGCGCCAAATTGAGCTTAAACGTAGGGGCGTCAAATTGACCTGAGATTAGGGATGCCAAATTTATCTGAAACTTAGGGGCTCCAACTTTATTTTGAACTTAGGGAGATGTGCCGATTTTACCTGAAACTAAGGGGCAACAACTTGGTATTCGAAATATGGTCTCTAAAATATTTAATTCCTCCTGGTCTGTATATACATATAGCAAAATTTTGGCTCGCACTACGCGCTCGCATCATTTCTTTTCCCAATGAGTTATTACATTGTGTTCCTGAGGCACGCATTCAATGCCATGTTTTGTCATCATTCAAAGACATCAAAATTCCGCTCTCGCCTGTGTTTTTCCTCTGACCATAATTTGCATTATAGGATACTAATCATAAAGACATTTAAATTTATTTGAATACACGTTACATTTATTTTTGCATTTTCCTAGGGGCATCAAATCACCTAAATCGTACATGTATGGCGCCAATTCAAACTAACATTTTAGGGGGCGCCAAATTGAGCTTAAACTTAGGGGCGCCAAATTTATCTTAAACTTAGGGAGGGAAGCAGAAGGATAGATAAGCAGCTAGATAGATAGATATTCATCTCTCTTTCATAATCATGTAAAATTACTGGGCAACATACGGTCTTTAAATTATGGAGGCCAAATTGATCCTAAACTTCAGGTCTCTATTACATAGAGCAAAATTTTCGATCGCGCTTCGCGCTCGCTTCATTTTCCAAAGAGTTATTACATTGTGTTCCTGAGGAATGCATAAAATGTCACGTTTTCAGAGATCATTCCGATACATCAAATTTCAGCTCGCGATTCACGCTCGCCTATTTTTTCTTTCTTGTAACCAGATTATGAGGATTCTGAACAACAAAACATCAATATACATTTGTTTGATTTCACATTACTTGATGGACAAATTACAGCTCCCGTTCATATGATATTCTGATGAAGAGCTAAACAAAATTGATACCCCTACTTACTTAGAATTCTTTGCTTTCTGATCGTAAAGTAGAGGGGAAAAAACCTGATCGCGCTTCGCGCTCGTATTTAGAAATATTCGTACTTTCACCTCATACAGCTAGAAATTCTTTTCCATGCAAGTATTAAAAAATAAAAAATAAATAAAAAAAATTAAACAAAAAAAATCTTCAAATAAATTATTATTCAAAATCCTTCAACATACATTTAAGCCGTAGGCCTATGTTTGCCTGGGGGGGGGGGGGGGGGGGGGGAGGGGCGCCATATTTTGAAAAGTACACAGGGGCGCCAAATTCACGTCGGGCCCCCCGGGGTGCGAAATCCTGGATACGCGCCTGATTACAAAACTATAACAATGTGAAATTGAAAGAGAAGGAGACCGACTAATAAGCAGAGCTTGTAGAGTGAAGGCCTCCTTTAAAATTACACAATATTTTTATGAATTATTACTTAACTACACAAAAAAAAAACATTATTGATTGAGTATTTACACAGATCAAACTTAAAACAGTGGTAAATATATACAGAGAAAACTAATTAATAAATATGTAACACCTTATAGAAATACATTAAACTAATATGTATCTGCAATAACTTTGAATAAAAGTTTCCAATGGTAACCGCACATGTATTCTTTGGCTTGTGAGACACTGTAACGTACATTGTTGCAAGATAGATTCACCAGTATATAGGGCTTAATATACAGTGCGACCCAGAAAAAAAAAATGAAAGCCTCTGTCATACTGAAATGTTAGTTTTATGACTTTGATATTTATTTCATAATAAAGAGTCACTCTATATTCAATTATACCAAACGTATAACTGTGTTGTACCGGATGACTGAGCACTTAGGCTTTAAAAAATAGTAAATGTTGTTTTATAGTATATTACCAAGTTTGAGCAAGCAAAAGCAACCCTTGCAATTAACTTGTCTTTTTTTACATATTTTAGTTCCTTATGAAAAGACCCATGCAGAAGGTCTGAAACAATGAATGAATGCTCAGAAGCCAGGGTTGCTTGTGGCAAAACTCCAATACTTTATTCCGTCGCCAAGACGTCTCCGAGACGTCTCCGCGACAATTAATTTTTCATAAACTGTCTCAAAGTAAAATCCATCTCAAAGTAGTTTCAAAGTATTTTCCGCGAAGTGAGATACCACCCTTACTCTTCGTCATTATAATAAAATAAATAAATACATATCCCTAATCATTAATTCTAGAAAAATCTAGATTTGAGAACGGGAGACCTGACACCGGTAACTGTGGGAAACGCTCGATTTTGCACACCATACCTCGAAATTTAAACGCTTTCCCAGCTGTTTCTAACAAGTACCAGTTTTATACCCTCTTTCCGCTGTACTATCAAGGAGGGTTTGGGGTTTTGAGCTCTTTTGAAAATAAAGCCTTACATAATGCTAACGTTCTAAACACAACACAAAAAGAAAGTTCCCCCTATTTCAAATATCAATAATTTTTTAAATAGGAGGAGTTAAAAAAATCTAATTATATGTCCATGTAGGGAATTTAATTAGCTACCAGGGGAGCGAATTTTAGGAAAATTCATGAAGACATGCTTCAGTGAGCAATGGTTGAATGCAAAAATGTCATTTTTTGAAGTTCACAGGCCTAAAATCACAACTTTGATTCAATGATATCGGACCAATTTTTAGATTTTAAACATTTCACGCATCAGAATGTACACAAAACGTGCTTCCAAACATACGGAAAGGACATTTGCGTAAAATTTCACGGTTAAGTGAGCATGCAGCAAAAAATGCCAAAACTGCGATTGTTACTTCTTTTTCATGGTAAAATTGATAAAATATGATGGGATTCATGTCTAGGAAGAGTGTTTTTAACTTTTGCAAAAAATTTAAATCAATTCACGGTTGAATGAACACCATAAAATACCCTGTGAAAATCACTAAGTAAGCATTCTTTCCATTTTGTACACTAAAAATCATATGAATATCTGTTTTTGTATTATTTTTATGACCACGCATCGCTGAACCCCATCGTTCTGAAATTGAAGATGCTTGTACTAGAAGTTCCTATGTTACATCAAATCAGTTTTGAGAAACAGAGGGTAAAAATGTAACATACGAACATCTAGTACTAGCATCTTCACTTATTTTACATTATTCCGAAAGAGTAACTCCTCCGCATCTTTTGGTACCATTTTTGTGTGGTATATATGTCTTTACGCTTGGATGAACACGACACATTGTTACATAAAATTGTAACAGAGGGCCAAAATGTAACATACGAACTTCTAGTACTAGCATCTTCAATTTGTCTTACAAAATTGTGATTAGTTCACTTTCATGCTCCTTGAGATGAGTTGCTTAAATGTGCCTAGCAATTCTAAGTAAAGCATTCCAGTGACTTTCAATAAATGGTTTTGATAAATGGGTTGGAAATGCCCACTTGTTTAGTCCATTAAGCTTACTATCCTGGTAATTTCATCATGTTACAGCTCACGACAGCCCAGAGAACCTTCAGTTCACCATAGATGACAGTGCATCAATCGCAATTTTGCGAGATATTTTCAGAACAATTAAGACAAATTCTCTACCTTTGGAAGGATACTTTTCTTGCAACATAAATGTAAAGTAAAATTAAGTAAATTGCTAATGAAGATGACAGGTGCAGAATCCATTTTCCAAATGTAAGAAAATTGAGTGAATATGTCGTCCCTGATGTCCTATATAGAGCATGACTGCGTGCGATAATGTGTGACTCCTTTGAAAGATGTGCACCCACTCAGTCTTTCATCCTTTGACAAAAACTTGGGGGAAATGGATTTTGTACATGTCACCTTCATTTGCAATTTACTAGGTTATGCGTTACATTTGGAGTTTGTCTTCAATGATATAAATGAATATCCAAAATAGATGAGATGGGAATATGGCCCAAAATGGATTACCCTTTTTCGATACATACTGTATAATGACATATTGCATTTTATTTCATCACAATCACGCGAGCGAGCATGAAACCACTGGCTATTCAAGACAACTATGCTCTCTATTAAAGTTGGATGTCAAATTGCTGTTTTGAAGGTAGGGCCTACAAATAATTGCTCTATTCCGCAATTCAAAGTGTCACCATGTATGGCATGTTCGATAATGACTGGATTTTTTTTTGTTTCTGTAGATATACAGGGTGTCCCTGTATTAAAGTATAAATAAAGCGGAACCCGAATTGTCGGTCGATTTTCTCTGTGAATGCAAATGTGAATATATAATAATATATCAATTGTAATAATGAATTTGCAGAGAGAACGAGTGCTAAGGGGTAAGGGTGCTATCTCTCTTCGCGGAGACGTCTCCGCGACAGAATAGAAATGTCGTCTCCGCGGCGGAAAAATAGTATTAGAGACGTCTCCTGAATTTCGGAGACGGATTTTTTTTCATAAATTGTCGTGGAGACGTCTCGGAGACGTCTCTAATACTATTTATCCGTCGCGGAGACGAAATTTATATTCTGTCACGGAGACGTCTCCGCGAAGTGAGATAGCACCCTAAGGGGGAAGGAGTCGTATTGTAAACGACCTTGTCGAACAATGGGATGGTTTATTTGCATTTAAATTCTATTCATAAAATATCTCACTGATAGTGAATACAAACTACATCCCTTGCGAGTCATATTGCTTTGATCTGCGCAAATCGGATTTGACATCTGAATTTCAAATGCTTTTGTTCATCCATGCGTGGCTTTTTTTTTATTGTATTATATTAGGTGTCAAAAGACAGAAAATAAATAAAAATAAATATATTATATGACGCACTTGATATTTCAATATTTGTTAGCGTTCACTGAGAAAATGACCACTATTCGGGTTCTGTTTTTTGGAACGCCCTGTATATAAAGATCTTATACAACTAAGACAATCTAATGTCAACCCGTAATTATTCTAGTGACGATAAAGTACGAGTAAGTATAGGCTCAGATAAAGGTCGATGCTGACGGGATATCAAGTTACTTTTTTGTTGGTTGATGGGTTTTTTGTTTTTTTTCTTCTTCTTCTTCTTTTCTTTTCTTTTTTTTTCTTTTTTTTTTTTTTTTTTTTTTTTTTTTTTTTTTTTTTCTTTTTTTTTTTGGAGATTATAATTATTTAGAGCCATGGTATCAATATTTTCCATCGAAGATGAACATAAAAGGCCCCTTCAAATCACAAATAGTATCATCTTTTATTGTTGTATAGGAAATAATAATTTATTATGTAGACTGTGATGCACGTTTGCAAGCATACATAAGGGCAAAGAGAAATGTTTATGAATATTCGTTACTTCAAATCTGTGTCAGCAAAACAAACCTCTCCTCAATTCAACTTTGTGATTTTTAAAAGTGCTCATGACAATTTCATGAAACTCTGCCCTAGCTGCTCAAATTGGTTTGAAGTCGAAGATAATAAACAGCAAAGTGAGTTTTAAAAGCTCTGTCCATATTGACCATTATTCGTCGCAACCTACCATGCTTCAAGACATCAATTCAACTAACGAGATGGGGAAGGATGCTATCCTGAGTGATGCGATCCGGTATCTACTTGCAACCTACGGCATCTTGGTGTGCTCCGTTGGTTTGGTAGGGAACAGCTTGACCATTTTATCAGTGCTCATATCGACCAAGCTACAGACAAAACCTAATGTGTTTGTGGTGAACTTGGCAGTCTGTGACTTTTGTACTTGCTTGTCGGGTTATATTGAAGTGGTGGCTCTCTTGAAATCAGATAGATGGATTCTTCCAGACTATTGGTGCATGGTCATGTGGGTTATCGCAAGGAGTGCATATTTCATGAGTATCTCCTCTTTAGCACTGATCGCATTAAACCGATGTGTCAAGATTACCATGAATCCAGACTTATATTCTCGGCTTTTTTCAAGGATCAAAATATCGGTTATGGTCATATTTACGCTTTGCCTATCAAATATATTATCCATTGTAAAAGCTGTGAAAATAGAATATAGCACTTACAAACACACTTGTTTGGTATTCAAGAAATGGTCATCATCTTCTGAGAAAAACACGCCTATATTCGTGAGAGTATATTCTGTACTTTGCCTTTCGATAATAGTCATATGTTATGTGAAAATCACTCATCATGTCATAGGTCACACACGAAAAATCGCTACCGCCGTTGCAGGACCCGTGCCTACTGATCAAGAGAATAGACCACGCCATCAGGATCCAAGTCCGGATCAAAACCCGAACTCCGCAAACCCACCGAGAGCCGAAATACGCGTTCCCCAAGTTCGTCAGAGGCCTGTCGCAGTGAATAAATTTAAAGAACGAGAAATCAAAATCGCGAAAAATATGGCGTTGGTTACGAGTGTCTCCCTTGTCTGCTTGGGACCAATGCCTGTAGTGATCTATTTGGGAAACACAACTTCTAACATTGTCCTGCCGTGTCTTGTATTGTTCAACTGTGCAATTAACCCGATCATATATGCTTTAAAGCATCCCGACTTCAAGAAGGTAATCCAATGCATAATCACCGGATCTTTTAGCAAGGTTCCTCTACCATCCCGACCTTTAAGAGCCATTTTACGGTCATAGGCTATACCCTCATACGAAAGCACTCAAAGGCATTCTGGTTCCAATACTAACAACTATGTTTATTATTATATTACATGTTCCTGTACATGCATCGAAGTATATTATGTGTGACACTTTGTGATTTGTATTATTATTGTTCAGTGGCGGATCTAGGGGGCGAGGGGGCCGCCCCCCCCCCCCCGGCGGAAAAAAAAAAACAAAGGGGGAAAGAGAAGAAAAAGAAGAGAAAAGAAAGAGAATAGGGGAAGGAGATAAGGAAAAAAAAAGAGAGAAAGAAGATGAAAAGTAAAAACATTACTAAAAATAAAAAGGAAAATAAAGCCAGGTCGTAGTTTTTCGCTCGCGCTTCGCGCTCGTATTACCTGATTAAATAATGTTCATGAGGACTACAAAAGCATGCCTTTAATTTTAGCTCTCTCTCTTTGCGCTCGGATTATTTTGTTTAGTGATAGCCTATACGTATAGGCCTGTCCTGGTCATGACAATTATACTCCCCTCCCCCCCCCAAAAAAAAAGATAACAAGAATGTCCCATTATTTTTAAGTTAATATTTCAGCTTGTGCTTTGTGCTTGAATTATCTATTTGATAAAATATGCTTATCCTGTTTTTGAGCACACAGCGCTCAAAATTTATTTGTCATTAAGCTATAGATAATTTTCTTTGGGATAACAAAACACTATATTGACTCGTTTTTAGGTTATGATATCAAAAAGATTTAGCTCATGCTACGCACTCATTTTGTTCAACAAGATGATTATCCTCTTTAGGACCATAGCACAAAACACGCTTAAATATATATATATATATCAAAATATTTCGGCTCGCGCTTCGCGCTCGCATTGTTTAATGAGACAAGTATCTTCCTTAATATAAACGTAGCACAAAAAATAACCCCCCAAAAAAAAATTCCGCCCCCCCCCTACTGGAGAATGCTGGATCCCCCTGTAAATATCTGCGATTGTATCTTGTATGCGAAATTATACGTTGTTCAATTCAATTCAGGGTCCGCGGGCGTTTTTTTTAAGTGGAGGGGCTGAGCCGAAAGTGGGGGGGGGGGGTCTGACAGGCTAAAAATCACAAATCTATAGTCATGTTTGCGTTTTTGTAGATTTGCTGAAAAAGTGTGGGCTGAAGTCCCCCCCCCCCCGGCTCTGCGGCCCATGCAATTTTACTCATAACGGAGCCTATTATTGACTGATATTGGTAGAAAATGTTTAAATGGTTACGAAATGAATATTTCCCAACAAATAATACCGACACTCGGATGCACTGATCTTGGATCTAAATCTTGACCAAAAGATGGAAAACATTAATTGGAGCTATCATTTTATTTTTAAGTATATAATTTTAATGCTTTCACAATCCGTATATCAGAGTCCCGGATCAGAGTTTGGTTTAAAAATTTAAAAAAATAAAAGCCAGTTCGGGAAAAAAAAAAATCAGTTGGAGCGGGGATATAGTCAATTACTTACTTATGGATACTTATGGATGCTTCTGAACGCAGGCTTAAGCCTCTATTCAGATCCAAATTCTGTCTTCTTTTTAGGTTGGCTGGATCATGTCCTGGTGGGTCAGCGTCGAATTTGTATTTCACTGGTTCATTTTCCAATACTTGTCCCAGCCCATTCTCGACAAAGATATTTTTTATTCTGACTGTTGCAATAAAAGAAATGGACTTCGGCCTTTTTTTTTTGGGGGGGGGTGGGAGGGTGGAGGGGCGGGTTATAATTTAAAAATATATATTTTTTTTGTCATTCCCTTCTTGGCGGGGAAGGAGAGGAATCCCCACTTGGATCAGTGATTATAGAGGATCGAAATGTTCACAAGATTAAGTTTATTGCATATTTCCATTGGAAATGTGGATATACTTTTTTTAATTTGTTTTATTATCTTATCTCAAATATACCCAATTCCCGTATTCAATTAAAGAATTATTTTGTAAATTATGCTATTCAATGTTATTGCACGATTCTGTTTTGTTCTAATGCTAGTATGATTTCTGTGGAAATGAAAAATATAGTTGAAATTGAAATAGACAATTGATATCAATATCTTTAAAAAAAATATATAATTGCACATACATGCCTATTATCTTTGTAAAATGGTTATAGTAGATGAATTATTGTGTTTCAGTAGAAATAAAGTTGTCCATATAAACAATTCATCTTGACTAGGATTTTTTGTTATAATATGTTCAAATATATTCACAACATGCAGGTACGGATCCAGAGGGGGGGGGGGGGGGGTGGTGCCCACCCCCCACCATTAACAAAAGAACAAAGGGGGAATCTTTGATGGATGATTGACCCGATTGACCTACTGAACCCTACCCCTACGGCCGATGAGACCTCCTTGATGGCCGAAGGACGAAATTTTTTAACAATATATCTTTCGTACGGACATTTGTATCTATACCTAACATTTTTTTTTCGTAAGCCATGAAATCACCACATCAGATTTTTTATTCTATGTAAAATAAAATATTTGACATTATGATTACGATCGATTGCATCATAAGCTTGAGGAGTATTTTTCTTTTAAGATCCTGGATGAAGTTTTTAAAAAAAACTCTTCAAATTATGACTTTCATGTAGATGTCGTTTATAGCTGTCTTTTTTTTTTCATCATTGTCTGCTTGGACTATTTTTCTTTCCCACTGCACTCAACTTTATAAAGCTACAGGTTAGCTCGCATCACTCTTAGAAAACTCTTAGAAAAACATGTTCGGGAGTGTTTCACGCAGTCGTTCTTAAAGTTATGCATGCCTTTACGAACTAGTGGAACATGTTCTTGGGTCCTATACTAAATACATCCTTAATCATTTAGCACAAGAACTGGGGGGCGTTTCATGAAAGGACCTGTCGGACGTTTTTTTCCGACAAACTGTTATAAGCTACTGAAATGCTTGCATCTGATTGGCTGAGAGCAAATTTTTCGGAAAAAATGTCCGACAAGTCCTAGCGAATGACTTGGTGAAATACCATTAGGATATCCCAAGTAGATGTGAAAATAGTAATGAAAGTAAAAAAGATAAACTTACGCATTCCTTGAAATAAAAATCGAGCTTTTACTATTATTTTTTGTTCCCTGGACAATAAGGCTATGGTTAATTTCCTCACTCGCTTGACAGATAGTAATCATTTTGTCCTTCTACAGCAATGTTCGGTGTGATTTCATATTCTTTTCCCCTTTATTTAGTTCAACAGATTTAGTAATATATGAAAACTTCGATCATAAAGTCTTTTTTTTTTTAATGATAAGCGGATGCTTTAACCCTAATCTGGCCGGGGGGGGGGGCTAATTTAGCACCACCCCTCGACATTTTTCGCAATAAATTTTTGATGCGAGAAGATAAAGCCGCGGGCGCTTCATGAGTTTTTTTTTTTTAAGTCTTGCGCATCTTTTGATACCACATTTGCGACCCCCGTGTACTCTGTTCGCGAGTTACACATAATTTTGTACCCGTGCGTCAGACTCAAAATTGCTCAAAAACGTGATTTTATTTACAAAGTCAATACAATTTGTGTTTTCAGCTAAAATGCATAAATGAGTGATTCAGTTTGCTTTTATTGATAACAATCATTATTTTGATTTGCTGCTATTTATGACTGAAATAATGTCGCCGACCAATTTTGTCGAAAAACAATAAAAATAAAAAGGTAAAGAACCTCAAAGAAATACATAAGAAAAAAAAAAAAAAAACACAATAAGATACATAAGAAATTATTTGCAAAACCGGAATTTTTTTTTTATACACTTGATAGGAATGGAATTAAGCATATTGACATCAAATATTAGCACTCTTGGAGCTAGATTTAGTAAATTAGAGCAAAAAGTATGATTTCATGCATAAATTAGCATAATTAGCATACATTATAATTAAGATGTAACATTTTTCGAAAAAAAATAACTATGGAGTTACGGTGTTTACGGTACGTGCGTGCTGTTTTTCGTTGCGATCGCGCGGTCGACGGCAGAGATTCCCCCCCCCCCACCGGGCCTTGCATTTTCAAAAAGAGCCCGGGCAGATAAGGGTTAATGTTCAAATTTTACATCCGTGTAACATTGCAGAAGAAATTTTGTTTTTTAAGGATCTTTTCAGCATTACACATTCTCACCTCTCTTATTCTCCATCTGTCTACCTCATTCTCTCCCTCTCTATATCTCACTCTCTCTCTCCCTCTGTCTCTTCTATTCTCTCTATCTCATTATCTCACCTTTTATCTCTCTCAACCTCTCTCTGAGCTTCTCTACCTTATTCTATCACACACACACACTCTCTATCTGTCTCCCTCATTCTCTCCGTCATTTCTCATTCTCCCTCTCTCTCTATCTCTCTCTCTTTCTCTTTCGATCTGTCTCTTTCACTCCCCCTCTTCCTCTCAATTCACAAAGATATAAACCAGCGACACAGATATTGAAATTAAAGTTATGCACATTTATAGTTAACTGCCAACATAAATATATCGATACAAGTAGAAAAAAATTTCATGTTATAATTCTAAAGGCCAATTCTCTGTAGGAATTGGATTTTAAATCAACTCTACAGGATATTAAATTTTGGTAACCATATACCAAAAGAGAGAAAAATTGGGTCATTTAATGCCACATGGAAAAGGAGAAGTAGCTTATGCTACAAAGAGTTTAACTTTTTTTAAAACAATGTTTACCTGGTAAAAAAAAGTTGTACCGGAAGAATTTGTTTGAACAGAATCTTGTATTTGTGCTTGTTATAACAGGAGTGTACTGTATAGTGCTGCTTAGTTTGCAGTAGCCATTGCATATTCAAATTCCTCTTTCTCTGATTCCCAAGATTTGTTTTCAGACTTTTTGTCATACATTTGAAGGGGAGAAATGCCTCATTATAATGTAATCTTGTTGTATGTGCTCATTATAACAGGAGTGAATAGACATGTACATGTAGGCCTAGTTGCTGCCTACTTTGCAGTAGCCGTTGCATATTCAAATCCCTCCTGATTCCATAGATTTTTTTCTGACTTGTTTTCCATTGATATGTATGCCTATAGATCATGTGGCTGATTCAAAAAAATGTTGAAAACCCAAAAAGAAACCTTGCTGCACATTCCTTTATCATATACACCCATATTTTGAAAACTTGGAGAGCATATATTACTCTTACAAATGAAGGTGTATCCATCTGGACTTTCATTGATCATTTTTTCATATTTTATATTTCTAGCTAGTTTCACTCTTTGTTTATATTTGTAATATAATTGGAAAGAAGAGGAAGATTCTTTTAACTTTAAAGTTTAATGATGATAATAATATTAATAAAGATGCTGGCCATTCCCCTTTACAATATTACTCCCTGCTCTATTCTATGAATATGAAACTTCATCTTTGGCCTAAAGTCAACATATATTGCATTACAAGTCAAATCATATATATTTCATACAGAGACACAAATATGTACATGTAATTGGACATGAAAGTATGAAAATAACACAATCTGCTTGTAAAATAGCAAGTAGAAAAGCTAACTGTTCAAAATAAAGTATCAATGCTTCGCCCACTTTATCATCTTACAATACACACTATTGATTTTAGTACAATCATGAATAGGCAAATAAATCTTATATAATAAATATGTTACATTAAACGTACATCTATGAACTAAAAAATTATATCGTCGGCTGAGAACCAAAAGGGCCCCATTACAGATCAAAGATATTCTGTTGAGAACCAGAAGGGCGCTATTACCATTGACTTTGTACAGCAATAGCGCCCTTCTGGCTCTTAACGGAACATCTTTTAGATGCAATAACGCCCCGTTGGCTCTCAACAGACAATATATTAAAATACAACAATCTAAGCCTTTCATCATAATGCTGCCTTGACCTTCACACAAAGCTGTTATTAATACAATCTTGCTGGAATCCATTATGAAAATATCATCTCACACTTAACATCCTTGCCACATGAACACTAATCACATAGGTGTATATTTCGTATTTTGACGTTTTCTAAACGAGAGTAATAAGGAACACTATTTTTCCATTGGCATTTAATCAAATTAGGCACTGGATCTCACTCTAGCAGACAGAAATAGACGTTTCCGTTGCAAAAAGAAATTGGTCTTTTGTATCAAAATACCAAAATACAGATGAAATTATTGAGTGGAGAAGCAGTGGTATTCATTGTTGCTACAAAATCTCTTGAGGAAACGTGAAAACATAGTCAGTTCACAGTCATTCTTTGACATACAGTCTGTGTCAAATAAAATGGTGCAAGTGGAAAACATTCTTTTATAGTATGAAGATTAATCACAACCTGGTATGGTTTTATATTTTCATAAAGCAGGAAAATCAGACTTTCTTCTGCAACTGTTTTCATTGCATTTGGTGTTGTAGTTTTTGAGATATGACTAGTTTTCTACAATCAAGAAAAATCTGTTTTTCGCACGCCGTACCATGCCTTTTTTGTAGGTTTTTCATATTGGCCATGAATTCAGCGCTCCAGAACAATAGATGTGCGTAATTTCGATTTGTTCCCCGTCGCACAAAATTTAGCATAACTTTTGTTTTACTGAAGCAACTTATACAAAACAAAGTGGATCAGCAAGAAAAAATCCTTTGGCTTTAATTTGGTACCCCATACACACATTATTTGAAAGATTTCACACACCTAAATTATTTTTTCCCCGATTGTACCATTTTTTTTACACAGACTGTATTTCAAAGGACCCCTAATTGAGTTAGTTGTGTTGGGTTAGTATAAGGAAGAGGGCAAGTTGCCTCCTGGTCTAAACCCGCTTTGACTAATGCCCGTTTCGTCTCACCCCACATGGTCCAATTCAAATTTTGTCTAATTACCACTCGGGTTAATTGCCACTTCACCTAATAACCATTTTGTCTAATTCCTATTTCGTGTCATGTCAATTTTATCTAATGTCCACTCGGTCTAACACCACTCAGTCAAATCCTTAGTCAAGAACCTGACAATAGACTAAGCATTCATTTGGGGTTCTATAATGCAATTAGAAAATTAAGAATTGGACCTAGTATGTATTAGACCAAGGGGTAAATAAGACCAAATTGTGAGAAGACCCAATGGAATTTAGTCTAGGCGGTATTAAAAAAATCAGATAATTGGACCAACTGCTGTTACACCAAGTGGATCAAACCTTTGGGATGGTAAATTTAGAGGCACATTATATAAGGTTTAACATTCAATATTAGCCTGACCTAAAACAAAACGGTAGATAGACATATTAAGATATAGCATAGGCAAGATTACTAGTACTATGGTAGCTGGAAATGTTTCAGGAGGTCTGCAAACTATTGACGAGGATGTAAATAAAATATTCTTTCCTTTTTTTTTGGTTGAAATAATCAAATCGTATTTAGTTGTAAATTTTAGTCACTTACTTAGCTTATAATAACAGGTGCTAACTATGATGAATGTCACATCGCGGCTGATGAAAACAGTTGGTGAATAATCAACTAATTTTGCTGATAGCTTTGGAAGTGGGCACTTAACCTTGCCATAGGGCCACCTGCAGATCCACAAATGAAGATTATTGGTCTTCTAAGTTCTGGGTGTTGACGCCTATGTCGCACTTGCCTGACCTGCCCCTTTCTTGCTGCTTTAAATTCAGAAACTCCTATTAAGCAACTGTTGTTGAAAATCTTTTGACTATTATCTACCATGAAATGGGAAGCACTACTTAATAAAGAGCTGAGGGGAGAAATGTAATCCTTGTGGTACTCACATTACACATCAACTATACATATCTCATGCATTATTAACCTCTGAAACTGTTGAAGCGGCCTCAAATAGAAAGCCCAAGCTTATTCCTCTCATTTCATACCCCATGTCTACAAGAGTTGATCCTGATTAGAACACAGAAATGCTTCTGAGAAAAATTTCTAGCAAATGATCCATAAAGTTCATCCTTTCTATTGCTTTCCAGTTTTCAGTAATCTTAATGCCTTTTCCAGGTTGTCTATTGCTGTAGGGACATCATCGTACTGCAGGGCACTGCCGGCAAATTTACAGAACTTCTGGGCTTGGGCAAAGTCTTGAGCAGATAGCTGAACTGAGCCTGCACAGAGGGAGAAATCAAGAATGTGTAAAGGTTGATAATGGTTTTGAATACATAGGTTTCCATATAATTACAAAATAATAATAATAATAAATAATATACAGCATTTAAAGTACGCCATCTACCTAGTTTCCTATTCAGAGGCGCACAGGGATATACAATGAAGGGAGGGCATTCATCTAAAATGGGACGAGAACAAAAAAAGTTTTTAAGACCTGATTTGAATCATTCCAAAGACCTCGCATTGCGCACACCAGAAGGAAGGGCATTCCAGAGAGCAGGAGCCCTACTAGCAAAAGCTTCTTTCGCCAAATGAACATTTAACTCTAAGGGGCGTCAACATCCCAGTCCCTGAAAATCTCAGGTTTATGGTAGGAACACGTTCCAAAATAAGGTCATTAAGATAGTAGGGAGCACTCTCATCCCAAATGAGAGTGGTTGAAATGGGTCCTAAAGTATTGCCTTGTAACGAAACCTTGTTTTGTCTGGATAATGAGTGGACTGTAAAGGGTAAAATCACAAAGTTGAGAGCTAAATCTACAGGAAATATTCCGTGTTGGGAGAAAATCTGACCATTATAGAAAAAGTAGCATTTACAACAACAAGTTTGTTTATATTATAAAATGGATACATGGATCCTCATCAAATGATTAGTCGAGAGCGGATCACGTGACATGCATCATTCGTACCGTTACGTCAACCGTGCCTTTTTTTCCCCAAGCAAACATGCATTAGGAAAGTCGTTTGCGCTTGTGGGCCTCAAGCGAGCAGCCAGGTGCGCATATATGTCTGTGTGTATGTACATTTTCTTTTATTATGCATACTGGAAGCCCCCTGGTTGTGGCTGCCATAATTAAAAACAGCCACCACACCGAATTCATCTATAGTCTAACGACTAACTTATTCATTGATTTATCAAACGACAAGGATCCATATATCTTATTCTATAGAACAAATAATGTGCAGCTCTCGTTCGTGCATTGGGTCAAATAAGCACATTTGATAACTTCAGAATTTTCCAAAGCCACTCCGCTGCGCATCGTCACTTCTTAATATTACGAAAGTTATCGCATATGCTAATTTGACACAATGCACTCAGAGAAACGTGATATTTGTTAACTATTCTCACCTGGCGTGCTTGCACTCGGTCCCGGCATCCCTGACTGGTATCCGCCCCCCTGGTCTGGCGTGGAAGGGGGTGCATGTTGGCCCGGGGGTACACCAGGTGCTAGCTGATTGACCGATGGGGGCTGGGCTGGGGGGTATGCAGCATCGCTAGTAGGAGGGGGGTACGCCCCTGGAGGATAAGCACCTGCTGGTGGGTAGCCTGGTTGCTGTATGGTAGGTGGGGCAGGGCCAGGCTGGAGAGAGGATGGGTGCGGATAGGGTGCAGGTGCGCCCCCTTCAGCACCTATGATACACCAAATCAGGAATAAAATATTTGTATTTGCAATGTAAAGTCAAGGAACATCTTTAAAATCAAAGAGTACATTTGCATATATTGTATTTGAAAATTACCAAAAGTTCAATTTTCAATAAGAAGTACTGCATATCAATCGAGTATAAAAATGGAGCCAACGAAATTGTGAATAGTAATTAAGATTGCTCTGATACAAAACAGATACAAATTTAGTAATGTAAAATAATGATTATGTTAAAATTGAACCATCAATCAGTACAACCGTGTTCTACAATTGTAGTAAAAATATATATATTGACTTGCTTTTACCAAATAAATAAGAAAATATATGCTTGTATTGCATTATTTCAATTTAAAAAAAAGTGTATGGGACTAACACACAAGAAAACTGAACAGAACTGATCAAAACTGTATAGAATTTAACTCTACTGAACTCAATGAAGGATGTTAGAAAGACTCAGCTCTTTGAACAGGTAAATTGCCTGTTTGTTCTCATCCCACATGGCTTAACCCTTTAGCACCTAGAGTCTGTGTAAAAAGTGTCAGTTTACTCACTAGCGGAAAGGATTATGCTGTGTTTCAATAAGAATTGTTCTTAAAACATACTTTTTTGTGCAGAATCAGACAGGGTAATCCACAATAAGTATGGGCAGGTTTCATCACATATTTTTAATACTATTTCGACTATAGCGTGCTTAAGACAGAGGCGGTTTGGGGCGGTTTAGTGAGTAAGTTGAGAGGCGATCTTGGACGGTTTAGGTGCTAAACTAATTTCGATTTCTTATACAACCAGATCATCTTATCACCTTTTGGTCTAATTGCCACTTCACCATTTGGTCTAATTCCCCTTTGTATAATGCCCACTTTATCTAATGTCTACATGGTCTAACACTACTTAGTCAATCACCTGTAACGAACTGGTCATAGACCAAATTTGAGAATCAGGCAAAATTTGATTAAACAATCTGGTTATTAGTCGAATTGGAAGTTAAACCGAATGGACTGAAATTATTAGACCAAGCGGAAATAAGATTAAATTGTTAGTAGACTAAATGGGTTTAGCCGACGTGGTATAAGACAATCAGAGAATTAGACCAACTGCTTGTAGACCAGGGCCAGCCGCACAGAACGCGCTGTTAGCACTAACAGTAGCCCGTGGCAACCATTGATGTCGCAGCGACGCATAATGTCACAACAACACATTATTTACATCTGGGATCAACCTTTGACATAACTACAGACCTCCCAACATTTCAACAAAGAAAATCCTAAAAAGATTGCAACTGTACGACTACGAGGGAGCGTACCGTCCGAGCGGGGTCATTTGACCCCATAATAACCTTTGACCTCATCATCCTCAGCAACACTACCCAAGGATCATATGTACCAAGGTGAACACAATTGATGCAGAATAAAGAACGCGTAAAAAAAAGAGAAAAAAAAAAAAAAAAATCATTTTTCTTCCCCCAAATCAATGATGCTACAAGTAGATCTACAGTATATTTGCTAGTCTATTTAGTTTATAGCAATCCCAAGCATAACTAATATCCAAATAGAGACTAAAAATAATCCATGATCCAGATAATACCGCCGCCAAGTCTTCCATTAATGCAATGGACACTTACCTTGGCTGAGAGAAAGCTGAAATACCCTAACATGTCTGCAGTTTCAAAACGACATGACAATGACAATCTTTTTTTCTCACCAGAATCAATGATGCTACCAATGCATTTGCTGTTCTTTTTAGTGTAAAGCAATTCCAAGGATGATAATATCCAAATAATCCAGAAAGAAATAGCTCAAAAATATTCCATGATCTTGATTCCCGCCGGTCGTACTGCCATGGGAAAACTGGAGCTCTCAATCAGGGGACTAGCGGGCTGAGAGACAGCTAGAATTGCCCTAGGCCTATATCCTGCAGTCTGAAATCATCGCACGCAGGCTAGGGATTTTTAGATTTCCATTCACGCTAGACTTGTATCAAGTCTTTTTAAACTAATTCAAGCACCGATAAACACAAACTTAATTGCACAAGCGATCATTTTTTCATAAAAAGCCTGGAAAAGGTCAAAATCGGCAATTTCACATTGTAGTGAATGCCAATTGAATCTGAATGATTTTCCCGGAATTTAATAGACGAAAGCGGAAAATCGTAAACACTTAAAAAAAGCGTAATCTTTCCGCCAAAAGCGGAAAGGTTGGGAGGTCTGTAACTATCCAAAATAATATGACTGGGCGTACTGTTAGTGCTCTGTTATCGCCAACAACATTTCTGTGCGGCCGGTACAAGTGGATATACATAGACCAATTCAGTTTGGGTGATGTTTTCTCTTGAAGCAGGCATAGATGGGGGCTTCCAGTATGCGTACCAAAGGAAAATGACGCACAAACATGCGCACAGCTGGTGCATGTGTAACTCATTGGAAGCCCCCCAGCTATGGCTGCCATGAAGTAACATTGCTCTTAAGTTGGCTTTGTGTATGTCCCATACCTTCTTCCTCTCCCCCGGCTGGTCCACTAATCGGTGTTTCTCCCCTTTTCAGACATCCATGGATGTAAGTCGCTTTCCATTTAGCATACTTCCTGCTCTGTATAATCTGAGGGTTCAAAATTAAAATGCATCATTTCCATTAACTTCGCTCTGATTTGATTTGATTTGAAATGGTTATTACCAACTTCAACTGTGGCCACGAGCAGAGGCGCCAACACTACAGAATAAACATTCAAAATTAGAACGCAAATAGTTAAAACAGCTGAACCAAATGACTTCTCATGAGAGAAAGTATGAATAATAATATTTTTCTCTGTCATCCAATTTGGGAATGCATTCAAATCAATAGATTTTTTTCTCTTGTGAACAAGACATTTGTTTCAGCTGTTTAACTATTTGCGTTGTTCGCGTTCTAATTTTTAACACTCTAATTATTCCGTAGTATTGGCATCTCTGTAAAAGCCCATTTATAAAATTGTGTACATTATACAGCACTGTGAAAGGTTAATATGACAACTGGTCAAATTATGTGGTTTTATTCAAACTCATAACTCATAATTTATAAATTGGAATGGTACACTTAGGAATTTTCTAAAAGAAATTAGCGAGTAACTATGTCATATAACCCTCAAAATGACTTTGGCGGGCAAAGGTCTGCTTGGTCAAAAAAAAAAAAAAAATGAAAAAAAAATGATAAAAGTTGTTTTTTTTTACATTATTGGGGCCGATCGAACGAGCTTAGCCTACCCCAATAGCTAATATATAGTATTTTCTTGAGGCGAAGGCAAAAAAAAAATTGAAACATCAACCCCCCCAAAAAAAAAAAAAAAAAAATAAATTTGTGGTAATTCGTTTTTTTACACAATTTTAACTTTGTTCCTCTACATGGTATGACTTACTTCTTCAGTCAGATCTCCAAACGTCTGCATGACATCGAACAGTATACTGGAAGTATGAAAGGATTTCACCACGCCCCTAAAACATAGGTCAAAGGTTTAATTACATATTAAGCAAAGTAATTCACTATTATGTCACACACAATAAGGACAGCAAGAAATACTATGAGAAAACAACTAAACAATTGAAAAAACAAAACATAAAGAAAAATAAATCAATAGAAACAAGTTTGAAGTTGATACCTCAAGTGGTTCTTGAGATATCGCGATAACGAACAAACGGGACGGACGGACGGACGGACGGACGGACGGACAACCCGAAAACATAATGCCTCCGGCACCACCTTCGGTGGGCGGAGGCATAAAAAAAGAGAGAGGACTCGAGAAGAAGCATCTATCCATTCTCAAGGTGTGTATCACACAAAGTCAGGACTAAATATACAGCAAAAATTCATTAAGAAAATCTTATTAGGGATAACTGATTAAATTCAAGTCTGTCTGTTCTTTTGGAAATGGTTTGGTAAAAAGAAAAGAAAAGGGGAAAAAAAATAAAAAAAGAGAGGAGATTAATACTCACTTATTGAAGACTCCTTGCCTATCTTTAGAATCTGCAAATGAGAACAGGGTCATGGCATAGTTCTCAACATGAGCCGATGCGACAATATCATTGGTCATCGCTTCACCAGCTGTGGACATCAAACTCTTCTTTTGCTATATTTTGGAGAGAATCAATATTAAATAACAATTGATAATTATGATAATGATACTGAGGTTTCTCCCCTGATGATGATGATAATGATGATAATGATGATGATGATAATGATAAATGATGATGATTATGGGGATAATGATGATGATGATGATGATGATGACGATGATGATGATGATGATGATGATGATAATGATAAATGATGATGATTATGGGGATAATGATGATGATTATGGTGATGGTGATAAGGATGATGATAATGATGATGATGATGATGATGATGATGATGATGATGGTGGTGATGATGATGATGATGATGATGATGATGATTGATGATGATGATGATGATGATCGTGATGTGTTGTGGTGATATATGAGAGTGATTGGTATGAATGGGTGATGATGATTGATGATATAATGGATAATGATGGATGATGATTGTGGTGATGATGATGTATGATGATGATGATAAATGATGGATAAGGATGATGATGATAATGATGATGATGATGATGCATGATTGATAATATAAATGATGATTATGGTGATGGTGATAAGGATGATGATAATGATGGTGATGGTGGTGATGATGATGATGATGATGATGATGATGATGATGATAAATGATGGTGATGATGTTGTTGATGATAATGATGATGGTGATGATGATGATGGTGGTGATGATAATGTTGATGGTGATGATGCTGATGATGATGATAATGGTGATGATGATAGTGATGATGATGATGGGAAAAAATTCAATGTTCCTTTAATGTGAACTATGACAGTCATAGAAAGTACCAAAATAAAGAGCCAAAAAACAAAAACAACAATGTTCAACTTAAACAACAAAAATTATACAACATTCAAGTACCTTGGTTCAAGTTTGTACTCAGGAATTATTTCAAGCAATAAAAGATACCAATTATAACCTGTTTTAAGGAATACTTTCATGTTTTCTATAATTAAAGTACCTTTTCTAGTTGATCCATCAAGCCAATCAGAAACTGGGTCACATCATTAGGTCGGTTTTTCATCTTGACAGAGATCTCCATGGCATAGCGCCGACCTATATGAGAATGAATACAAGTCTTGAGAAAAAATAGACTCTAACGTTAAGTCTAGGCCCATAGAATAGAATAAGATCCATTTTTTTTTTTCATAAAACTTTTTATTGTGAAGACAGTCAATGGAAAAGCCAAGCAGTAAAGTTGTCACTTTAAGCCAGTAGGGCACACATTAGATAAAAATACCATCCATTTATGTATTCAACATCAGGCAAAGTTTAAAGTACCTGTGAAAATATCCTGACCTGTTTGTTTCAGTGAAGTTACTTTCTCAACCCCGACCACTTGCAATTCCATTTCTGGTGCAGTGATGCAATGTAAGATCTTGCCCCACTGAACCTGATTTGATAGTGATTTTTGCGTTTCAGTTTAAATAAAATATGGACATAAAAATAGACTTATTGGCATAGACCTAATCATGATTGAGGAAACCACTATTCACTTTGTACAGCAGCGCTTTATTCAGTCACACGCATTGGTTTCCTCTTTCCACCCCAATTCACTTGTGTACAAGCATTTGAGCGAGTGGTTTCCGAAACGACGATAAGGCCGATTTATTTAGACCCATGTTTAGTTGACGTCAGTTGGATTTCACAACGGAGAGAGCTGCAATTTCAAATAATGTCAACGTCAAAGGCGATTTAACTTTCATAGCAACACGCATTTCTACGTAAGGGACTACAACATACAGACTGTGCCTTTTTATAGAGGATTTCCCGTCCTTTCACGCTCCAAAATATGGACTGAAATAATACTCACAATAGTAGGAAACTACAGGATCCCTGACATCATGTTCTTTAGCAACAAGCATAAAAGGACGAATAGATTTCAGACTTTCTGGAATAGATGGTGTACCTGCGGACGCCGCCATGATTGATTCGCGAGAAATTGTGTCTTCAGCTGTGTAGTCTTTAAACGTAAACCTTGATTTGATATCAGTATGCGTTCCAAATTTGGGAATTGATCACTTAACACTTAAATTTTATAAACCAAGTATCTGGATTGAAAAATATTGTATTACAAGCGTTTAATTGTATTTTGTTTTTTCATAATAAAAAAGTACACTAACTTGAAGGGGAAAAAATCAAGTAAGATATCTTACGTTAGTATACTGAGACTAAGTTTCTATCAATTCAATTTACAAAGTCCGTGATAATGATGTCATAATTTCATGCCGATATGAATCATTTTGTTTTGATTAAATGCGTACCATGCACTTGAAAAGAAATGAATTTATGAAGAAAAAAAAAATGTTTGAACAAGTTGGCTTATTGCTTTGAAGGGTTGGGTGCAAGACCATTGTGTTTCGGGATTAGCAGCTCCCCAAATAAAAAATATATACAAATTACAAATTTTTTTTTCTTTTTTTCTTCTGCACTACAGGTAAACTATTGTTGCATTATCCCAATTTCACTGAGATATAATTTGGCCTACATTGAGGCATGTGTTATTTGTTATGCCTGATTTGAAAGATAATGAACATTTTGACTGTTTCATTGTCTAACTTGAGAGGGAATATTTTACATCTCATAAATTATTGATATATTTCATATATTCTACCATTCATCCCATTGTTCTATGAAATATAGTTTTCAAGCACAATAGTCTTGCACAGAAAGTGCATATAGGCCCTATAATGCAGAATCTGAAAGTAGAGACTAGATTCAGTCGTGCAAGCCTCACTGTGGTTATTCTTTTATTCTTCTTCTTCTTCTCATTTATTATTATTATTATTATTATTATTATTATTTATTTCTAAAAAATAAAGTGTCAAATTTTAGTATGTGCCTGCCGACAAGGTAGGCCTATATTAGATCACAGAGACTGGGAGATACATTCTGGGATTTTTTTTATTTTTATTTTAATGGCAGCTTTATAAAACCCAACAAAATTTGGTAATATCCGCGATATTGCATATTCATGAAAATATAATATTATAAATTGAGCATGTATAATTCATATACTTGTGAAGGATATAGCATGCTTAAGAACGACAGAGAAAGAAGGGGAGACTGATGGCAGTGTTTATATAAGAAAACAAATAAGCAAAACAAGAAGAAAGTGAGAGAGAGAGAGAGAGAGAGAGAGAGAGAGAGAGAGAGAGAGAGAGAGAGAATTAAAGAGGGAAAAAGAAAGAGAGAGCTGATTTACATTAAACAGCACTGACAATAACGAAAGAAGAATGAGATAAAATAGAGACAAATAGAGACGATGGACTTATCATCAAAAGTCAATCAATGTCAATGAAGACTATAGCAAAGAAAGAGTGGTCAAAAAAGTATTGTCTACTATTCTATAGCAACAAACTACAGTCTGTGTAAAAAAAAAAAAAAAAAAAAAAAAAAAAATGGTACAGTCGGGGAAAATAATTTAGGTGTGAAATATTTTCAAACGATGTGTGGATGTGGTACCAAAATAAAGCCAAAAATTTTCCTTGCTGGTGCGCTTTGCTTTGTATAATTTGCTCTCGTAAAACAAAAGTTATGCTATTGTTCTGGAGGGCTGAATTCACGGCCATTTTTTGTATGCGAAACGTACACAAAATGCTAAACATTCCTTGATTGTAGAAAACTAGTCATATCTCAAAAATTACAGCACCAAATGTGATGAAAAAAAGTGCAGGAGAAAGTCTGATTTTCCTGCTTTATGAAAATACCTAACAATACCAGCTTGTGATTAATCTTCATAGGCCTACTATAAAAAAAAAGTTTTCCACTGGTACCATTTTATTTGACACATACTGTATAATGCAGACTTTCATCAGCAAACGTTCTAATTGCATTAAACTTGAAAAAGCGAAGAAGCTTCTGTTTGCTCCTTAGATTATTCCTGCTCTTGAAAACCACTCCATCTTGTTGACCGAATTATTCTCTGATTCTCTCCAATTCATCGACTCTTTCTTCAAAGTCTGTTTGCTCTTTAAGTTGACGTAACAAATTGTGCTCCTGTGATATGGAAGCATCTGAATGTAGACCCATACGATTTTGTTGTCTTTTGTTTTGTTCCAGGGGTATTTCGAAGATTTTCTTTTTTTACTTTTAAAACTCTTATCACTTTATAAAAAAATTAAGACGCGATTTACAAAAAAAAAAAAAATGTAGTAAGTTTTCAGAAATTAATATTATTTTCAAGATTTCATTTATTTTTTTTGGAAAGCTTTTAATCAGTTTCTCAAGAATTCTCGTAGCCCATTTTATGCAAGCAAACAATACATTTTTAAATTTCATAAAATGAAAATTACAAAGAATCTACATCGTATATGACCTACGTCGTCTCAATACTGGTGATTATCATATGAAAAGAAGTATTTTGTGTTTAATCTGGAATGTTTTGAATGGAAAAGGGCACCAGGAAAAATATAACCTACAATGTACATTTTTTTTTTTTCGTCTACCTAGTCTCCTTTTTCAATCCTGGATTAGCCCCTGGGAATAAATTCAAGATTAAAGATTAATTCTTTTTATTATTATTATTTCTTTCCTATGAAACAGTAACAATAATTCATCATCCAAAAGAACACATTCATTAAGACTATAAAGTATGGAAAAGACGTGATCTGTTTTAAAGTCAACAGCAACAGCGTTTGCACCGAACTAAGCAGACATTCAACAAAAAGAAAATAAAATCACCGAAAAAGAAAGAAAGAAAATAAAATAAAAGCACTTATGCATGTTCTTCCACATATTTTCCCCTTCTTCTTTTCGAGGTACATTTTAATCCGTGGAAGCTATTGAATTAAGAAGAAAACAAACATGGCTGACATGGCAAACACTTGATTCGTTTAGCATGTTCTCTTGTATTGTTATCCTGTACATGAAGGCCGTTGCTAATTCATTATGGTGATCGGGTGATCATGGTGATGATGTAATTCATATTTGCTTCTTATTTAGGTAATCGTGCTTCTCAGAATGAGAAAGTAAATGAGCTAGATCTACACACTACTGTCCTATATTTTTGACAAAAAGTGGCAAGGACCATTAGCAATGAAATTTCAATTATTGACGTTGCTATGATAGGCTTACCTAGCATCAGTCACTGCTTTGCATTTTCCTCTTCCAGACCAACTTTTATTCATTAACACTTATCGTATAATACTGTCAAGAGCTATGTTAGGCAAGGCATTGTGATACGAGAGACACATTTTTTAAAATTTATTTTTTTTTTTTTTTTAAAGGAAATGTCATTTGTGTCGCTTACTTCTTTTTGTCGAAAGTATAATCATGATAATTGATTACCAATAGTTTGTTTTTGTGTGTGTGTGTGTGTGTGGTGTGTGTGTGTGTGTGTGTGTGTTAAAAATCAGATCTTTACCATTTTACTGGGAAACATATAGCTTCTTGATTTCTTAATTTCAGGAGTTTACAATTTACTCTCGATTTTGGCGGTAGTGTTACATTGTTTAATCATCTGATTGTGCTATTCATCACTCTAGTACTTGCAAACGCCTTGAGATAAAGATGACGTCATGAAAGTATACATGGTGTATTTGCTTTTAATCTTTGGCATGAAGGTGATGAGAATAGAGAGTGGTTTGGGTTTACTAATAGCGTCTAGTCGCTGACAACATTTTATAGAAGGATTGGTCAAGTCCATATCAATTCTAGTTGTAAACTTAAGAGGAAGAGGGCGCTATCACTCTACGCAAATCAAACGCTGCCATAGACATTTTGTATTTGCACAGTTTTTTCACTTTGTTTTCTGATTATGGCGAGCAACTACCTTTTCAAAGAAATGATCAACTTGAATAAGTACGCTAAGAGTCTTTTTTTTTCAAAAAATAGGAATAACTTACTCAAAATGGGAAAAAAAGTCCTGTCACTTGTGTCAATTCGAAAATCCTAATCAGATCAAATTCCTGTACAATATGGCCAATTTTGCTCTCAAAAATAGCTCATACGCCACATAATTATCTTCCTGGATAAGCGCAAATTATATTACAGCTTAATGATCAAGCCGTTTTTAAAAGCTTGAATTCTCACCTTTCCAGAGATGGTAAATTCATTTCGATTGGTTAAGAAAAAGTCCTGTCACTTTCAACATTATCACAATAGAATCTTTACTCGATGGGTCGATATTCCGGCATATCACATGCATATCGCATGTGGGACGGCGTCTTCGCAAGAGGTGACAAGATCACTACTTATATCAATAATCGATTGGAACATCAATCTATGTGAAATAAAGATTCTGATTACAACTTCATCACAATAATGTATAAGCTTGCCCAAATGTGTATTTCCTCCATCTGGTCTGGAGAATCTATTAACTAACAACATGATAAAAGTCATTAATTTCTTTCATCTCCATGTACGAGTAGATTGCTGAACCGAACGGATAATACCATTCCAGCTGCAGGGAAGTCTTCTTAAGCGAGTTTTTTGTGAGCTAATTTATTATTGCAGCCAGCTGTTATAGATTTCTACGCTTGTCAGTCGTTATTTCCAACGTCGCTTTGTTGCGTCTGACCTCTTAGATAATGGACGCGCCTTGTTTAATTACGATATAATGCCGCACATTGGTATACGTTAACTTTACATTTTACATAGAGTAGAATTGATATGTTCCTGCATGCCGGAAAAGGGAGGCTTTCTCAAGCTCCTCATGTCAGACCAGAACTTCAGTGACTTCAATTTGATTCGCATGATGATCTATATTAGTGGATGAGAAACCAAGGGGACTTACGGCTGTACAAACCTCATCAAAGGACCCCATCGCCTTGGTTAGGGACCAGCGAGCTTTTGGGTTACGTTCAGCATTTTGAGAAGTAATGGTCGAGACTTCCAGTCCGAGAAGGAACGCTTTCTCAGCTAAAACTGCACCAGTCATAACTTTGCCAATTTTTTATTTGTATGTGATTGATAATCTTTAATGTGGATGATAAACCAAAGGGACTAACGTGTATAGATTCTATCCGAGGGACTCTAATTTCATCAATCAATTATATAACTGGAACCACTGAATCGCTTGATTGGACAGACTTCATTTTTTTTTTTTTTTAATAAATCCGATCCAGGAAATAATGCGACCATCATCAGCATTAAATTTTGGCAAAGTTTCATGAAACCTTGCAATGGTCTTTTATCAAATCTTCATTCTTCATTGAATATCATTTTGATGACGATATCTTCCAAGGAACTGCATAAAACTTAAATAGAATGTTCACTGTAAGATGCTCTCAAAGGCAAGTTCAAAGTATCGGGAAAGTTATAGTTTTGTAAAGCAGTTATAGAGACAAAAACTGAGACCATCGTCGTCACCAATAAAGTTTATCAAAACTTATGCTTTTTTCAAACGGGAATGATATCTTTCGTGAGCATTTGTGGACAATAAACTGTTCCATGGTATTGTAGCTTTATCTAATTTTGTTGGTATAAAAGCGAAAAGAAAGTGGCAAGATGTTAATGCCAGCTTTGGAGTTTATAAGAAGGAAGGAGAAAGCAAGTGCCAGTCGGGAGAAGGGTGACGAGCCAAGTGCGACCCCTGGAGGACCGGGGAAGACCAAAAGGAAATGGGGCGCTACCGGTATTGTAGCGTGAGTATCATCTTTAATTATTTTTTTTAATGCGTTTTCTCATTGTCTTTTATGTTTTATATTTTATCTGTTTTATCTCCATCTGAAGAAGCTTCTATTAACTCCCTATAGAAAAGAATGATTTTCCATTCTTTTACGTCTTGAGTATTTTATAATTGCACATTCAAATGAAGGTCTTTTTCTCTCTCTTTATCAATGTAAAAAAAAATAAAAAAAAATTGACACTTCATCAACCCATTGACCAGGAATCCGGGTTAACCAGAGCCTTTCTACGTCTATTGAGGCCATACACATTTTTGGTCAATTTGACTCACAGAGAAGAGCCACTTTTATTGACCCAGAACCGGGTCGATCAGAAGCTATGACCCGGAATCTAGGTACTTTCCAGGCCTTATATTTTTACCTGTTATCTGGGTTAACCAGATCATTAAACCCAGGACCCAGGTCAATTGGAGTATTTGATCCGGAATGGGTCAAATTTGACCTTTTTATACATGTACATTGTATATCTTATTGCGTTACATCAAGTAGGCCTATACAGTTGTTCTGGCTTCCAGATCTAAGTCATGAGATCAAACAAAACATTATTCTGGCCTCCTGTATAAGAATGGGCTAAATTGGGTTGTTTGCTTTGATCAACGTTTAGAAACATGGCTTGGCTAAAACTAGAAGCTTTTCAAATGAACAAAAGAAGCCTGACGTGACCACAGACAATTACGTCATCAACTGATGACAACGAATGTACTATAATCTCTCCTTTGATGCTAGATTCTCACTCACCCTTCAAGAGATGCAAACGTCACAACAAAATCTTTTTATTTATAAACTGATGTAATTTCATTAACATTTATTTTGAGACAATTTTGATTATTCACTGCCAGATGATACTAAAATCATGTTGGAGCCTTTGCAAGTTAACCGGATTTTATTAAACAGAATGAAAACAAATTACCCTGATGCCAATGAATTGACGTTAGTGCTGGTAGTGATGGTGGAGGTGGTGATGGTGATGATAATGATTATGATCAAGTTGATTAAGGTGGTGGTGTTGGTGGTGGGATGACAATGGCGGTGGTGGTAGCGATGGTGATGGTGACGACAATTATAATGGTTTGGCCTTCTTTGTGATGGGGATGATTATTATGTTAGTGATAGTGATGGTGATATTGACAATGGTACTACACTGTTCGTCATAAAGGTGGAATATTTTTTTCTGGCTCAAGCGACATTATGTTGCTCCGTTATTAATTTCTTGAATATGTTTGTCACCGCTTTCACTTTCTGGGATCCTGGGTATATCTTGGACGTTCCCTCAACCCTTCCCGGGGATTTTTCTTCAAAAAAGTTTGTCACCCCCAGGAGATGGCCATTTTCGTCATTTTTTCTTATTTTTGGGGCCCTTTTTTGTTCACGCGACCCACCAAGGCCCCCTCAGTTCTACCCCAAGAAAACACGTCTGAGGTGGAGATTTGTTGTTGTTCTTTAAATGAAATCTAGATTTATGGTTACAGGCTCGACTCTTTTGTCTAGCATGTCTAGGGGAGGGGTCAAAATTTCTTTTGATTGGGGTTCAACATTCATTTTATTCATTTTTACACAATGGACATTTCTATCTTCCTAAATTGTATTTTGTAAAAAATTTAACCAAACAGTAGAATCAAAGTAAAAATATTATCAAAATAATGACTATTACAGCCTTTGTCATCAAGGTAAACAAAATTTAAGGGGAAAATGAAATATTTAAGGGTTAAGGCGGTTTTTCATTTCTTTTGTTTTAGCATAAAGATGGAAATAAAATATTCCGAATTTTCAAAATCTCGTTTTTACTTCAACCGCTCCCTAGACAAGAGACCAGCTTGTCCCAGAATATTAGATCTAACTTAAAGATAATATAACAGTAACCTCAGTCGCGTTTCCTGGGGGTAGGACTGAGGGGGGCTTGATCGGCCAGGAAAACAAAAAGGGGCCCCAAATGAGAAAAAAATGACAAAAATGGGCATCACGGGGGTTGAAAACTTTTTGGAAAAAGGTCACGTGAGGGTTGGAGAAGTCCAAGATATAGCCAGGATCCAAAAAGTAAAAGCAGGGACAATCATATTCAAGAAATTAAAGTCAGAGCAAAATCATGTCGCTATAGCGGCAAAAAAATATTTCACCTTTATGACGGACAGTGTATGTGCATGACTAGATGGTGGTTGATGATGATGATGATGATGATGGTGGTGGTGGTGGTGATGATGCTGATGATGATGGTGGTGGTGGTGGTGGTGGTGGTGGTTGATGATGATGATGGTGGTGGTGGTGCGTGGTGATGTGATGGTGGTTGGTGGTGGTGGTGGTTGATGATGATTTGATGTGGTGGTGGTGGTGGTGGTGGTGATGATCTGATGATGATGATGGTGGTGGTGGTGGTGGTGGTGGTGATGATGATTTGATGATGGTGGTTGGTGGTGGTGTGTGATGTGTGGTGGTGGTGGGATGACAATGACGGTGGTGGTGGCGATGGTGATGGTGACGACAATTATAATGGTTTTGGCCTTCTTTGTGATAGGGATGATTATTATGTTAGTGATAGTGATGGTGATATTGACAATGGTAATATGTGGATGTGACCAGATGGTGGTTGATGATGATGATGATGATGATGGTGGTGGTGGTGGTGGTGGTGATGATGATGATGATGGTGGTGGTGGTGGTGGTGGTGATGATGATGTTGACGGCGGTGGTGGTGGTGCTGGTGGTGGTGGTGATGGTAACGACGATTATAATGGATGTGGCCTATAAGGTATGAACTGTGTGTACCATACAGACTTATATTAATGAGAATCATAATCTGTAACAGAATAGAAACGTCGATAAGATGACAATTTTCACAATTTTTTTCACCATAAAATATTCCTCCCTTCTTTCATCATTGGTGAGTATTTTAGAGGTGCACTTACAGATGACTTGAAATGTTGACAACCTTAAATAGGATATAGACCTATAGCTTTATTTAAGTACACGCACATTCCCTCTCCGCTCCGTGGGCAACTTCGCCCCCCCCCCGTCCGCCCCTCCCGCAGTTCAATTCTGGATACTCCTCTCGTGACTGCAAAATCAAAAAGCATGTTATAACCTTGGCCATAGAAAGGTTGGTTAATAAATAACTGCGGCTCTCCCTTCTGTTCGCCTGTTTAAAATATCTTCATGGCGTAAACAAATTACACGGCGCCACAACATAATTATAATACATAAAAACGCGATACCCGTCAGTCACATCATCGAACCTACTTCAAATCGACTGCAAACCAACGACTTATACTTGCCATTCATGGTAATGCACTTTTTGTTCGGTTTTTAGAGTCGGTTTCGCTGCATGTGACCGGCGTATTATCAATTTTATCAATGATTATATTTTGCATCTCCTCATTTTGTAGGTAGTTGTTGGAGAGAGCGAACGATTAATTATATCGTTCTTGATATACTTTTTCGCAACCTTCACAAAAATCAATATAATTCTCTTTCGTTCATCCCATTTAACAACAACGAAAAAAAAAAATGCGTGCGATATCCCAACAACTCGTGAACTTAATTATCTCCCGTTTCTGTTTGATCTACTCGTGTAATGATGATAATTCGAAATAGTTAAGATAAGATTGGTCCTTATTTTGCCTAACAACTAGGCAACGTTTTATATGGTTTTATTGGTTTATTGCCTCAAACAACGTCCGTTTTGTAGACAAAAGTAGGCTGTAGTACGGTCAACCGCTAAGTGTTTTCATTTGTATACCTGCTTTGGACAGTGTTGGAAAACAATCGATTGTTAGACCTCAGTGGATATACTCGATCAATGATTGTTTTAATCGGGCCACTATTATTCGTTACATTGATTTAACATTAGAGCAAACGTGGTTTGCTTATGATCTTTTTTGTTGTAGTAAAGAATCACAGAGTTTTCCCACGTGCATAATATTATTACCGATTGAAAAAAGAAGAAATAAGGTGGATTCGTGCTGCGAATTATAAATTTTCGTGGAATCTATCATTTCATGGTTACCAACAACAAAGCAGAAGTGTTCAAGCTGCTAATTGGAATAACACGAGGAATAAATCATTGTCGCCGTTCGTCATTATTATTGATTGATTATTGACTATTATTGTTGAGATATTAATGCTGGTCTGGGCAGGATAACTTAAAAATTAAGTTCGGAATTCAAGATGTGGCCTAAAGTGATTACCGATGATGGGTCGACATTGAGCACAGCAGCGTTGAAGCTGAAAAATGCCCTGAAAACTATTAGGTAAGTCAAAAAGTTTTTTTTTGTGGTTATATTAAATTGTTATAATAACAACACCTCTATGATTATTTAGCCTGACTCACTTATTGATTGCTATAGGGGAGAGCGGGGTTATATGGAACAAAGTGATGTCAGCAGAGTCGCCATACAAAAATGTAATTTAAAATAACAGTTTTGCTGTAAATTTCTCCTCTAATAATTAATGAAAGAGAAGGGGGAAAAAATCATTAGAGTTCTATAGTTTACACAGTTGGTTAAAACGGAACAAAATGTGTTACTCCTGATGTATATTTTGTATTTCTCATGTAATTATTTGCAGGAGAAATTTACAACAAAACTGTTTTTTATAATACGTTTTTTTATGGCGACTCTGCTGACAGCAGATTTGCTGTAAAAATAATTTTTTTACAGTGCGGCTCTATGTAAAATTTCCCATCTTTAATGGAAATCGAATTCAAACTGACTGAGTGTTGTATATGGTGGTTTGAAAACCAAACTCTCCCTTCTAGTTCCTCGTGAAACTGCTCTTGTGATAAAAACTATTATTCGGGGCACTATACCATAATGAAAAATAGGGCGACGTGTACAGGCCGGTCTTTTTCGCTAATTTTGCTCTGAGTACGCCATTATTTTTGTAAATTATTGCTGAAGAAGGGTAGGCCTATGGCTGCTAATTTTTACTATCCCTATATTGCAACGAAAGAATCCCATTGACAAAGGTTTTTCTTGTAAAATGATCACATTTGGAATACTTTAAGAAAGTAAAATCCTTGCGCTCGCAGTGGCGTATCTAGGCGGGGGTGTGCACCCCATTTTATTATTATTTTTTTGCTGAAAACCACTCATCATGCTCATTGACTTGACTGTATAGGCCAACATTTTTTTTTTTTTTTTCTCTCCTTCCATAATTTTTAAATTCTCTGGCTGCGCCCCCTTTATTTTCAAACCTGGATCAACCACTGGATAGTCAACTGTAAATATATTATTCCTTTGCATGCAATGATATATATATATATACTTTAGGCCTATATGATATAGATTCCAAAAACTATATTCTGAAATTAGAATCTTTTGTTAAAAAGGTTGTATTTAAGTAGGTCAAAAGCTTCATCCAAATCAAATTATTTTATCGCTCTGATAAATACTAACCCCACGAAGTTTATTTTAATAATTCTTTTGATTGAAACATAATTCTATATACCCACATCCCTCTCATATTCCCCTTCTCTTTTTGATCTTTCTCTCTCTCTCTCTTCCCTTTCTTACTCCATCTCTCATCTTTCTCTCTCTCTATTTCTCCATCTCTCTCTCTCTCTCTCTCTCTCTACCCTCCTCTCTCTCTCTCTCTCTCCCTCTCTCTCTCTTTCTCTCTCTCTCTCTCTCTCTCTCTCCCCTCTCTCTTTCTCTCTCTCTATTCTCTATTTCTCCCTCTACCTCTCTCTCTCTCTCTCTCTCTCTACCTCCCCCTCTCCCTCTCTCTGTCTCTCTTTCTCTTTCTTTGCTCCATGTAGATAAATGCATATTTCCATTTTCCTAGGATATATTCATAAGCAAACGTATACGCAATAATATGCTCGCTCTCATGACGTCATTCAGCTCATGTGTTTCGAAATTACTGCTGTGTACCGTTTGTAATTAAAATCCAATAAGTTATTGATTAGTCAAATAAAATACAACTGGGCTGGAATATTGATTTAAGTCAATGAACTCAAATAAAACACTTTGATTTCTGCATCGTTAAACACATGTCCTTGTTGTCATTAGGCTGTAGTTATGTTCACTCTTATAAACATTGTACCTTTGTCCAAAAAAACAAAAAACTAACAAACAAACAAACAAAACAAAACATAACAATGATGTGTACCATGTGTACCAAACAAAACAAAATGAATTTAAGTCGTATTGACATATTTTGATTACCCTCAACTCAAGTTTCGACTATAAACTTTTATTTCCCTCTAGTATCAATTTCATTTAAATTCAATTCGATATTCACACAACATATAGTTTATTTACTGTATTTGAACTTTTCGTCATAGTTGTTATCACCAGTATAGGGCCTACACATGCTTGACCCCATCTAAACCCAGCTGTGACCCATGACAAAATCTAGGTCTTTCATCTTCTTTCCACCTCTCTCTACTCTCTCCCCGTCTCTTTCTTTCTCTCTCACTCTCACTATCTTCTTTCCATAATGATCTCTCTCGCAACCCTTTCAAGATCACTTGGCATCAATAACTTCTCGGGGGTTCACCCTTAAACCAGCACATTATTTGTTAAAAGTTCCTTTTTATTAATAGTTCACCAGTCTTGGAACGTAATACCATGGATATATCCATGGTAATACCAAACAGCATTCATTCGGGTTTTTACACGTATGGACCTTTTTTGTGACAATCGTTGACTTTTTTCAAAATTTTCTGTTATGAGAAAATTTGCGTCATGGTATTCTCACTGCAGCGTGCATGCATTGGAGTTAGTTAGGCCTCTTAATATCAAAGCGTTTTGAGCTGTTTGCTTCGTTTGAGGAATCCATGAGTTTTCACATAGCATTCATCAGTTCTACATTACCTGTTTATTAAAGTTTATAATGTGTTTGTTAGAATTATTTGACATGGCCAAATTTCTTCATGACCTAGAAAATGAAGCTTTTGAAACTGTAATGTATCTTATTTAAACGAGGACGACTTAAAAAAGTGCAAATTGTGTACATCTTTTCTAGTCGCTCTTTGGATAGAATTGATTCGTTTGGATTCTTTTTTTTTCTTTCGTGAAATCACTTCAACTGCAGGAGTTGCAGCGCATCACGGTGCTGTAGTGTTGTATTAGACTATTTATCTTTCAAAAGGCTGAACTCATTAAAAGTTTCTTCACTTTCTTGAATTATTGAATTATTATTTTGTTTGTGGTGAAACTGTTCTGATATACACTTTTAAAAAAATGTTGATGCTAAAGGAGGACCTACATCGATTGACGGCGAAAGCAAAATTGAACTTGAATTTTCCATCAGCCTTAGTTTATAGTGCAATAAAATTAATATTCCATGGGATTCGAACAGTCTGGATGCGAAGATG
This sequence comes from Paracentrotus lividus, assembly GCA_940671915.1. NCBI lineage: Eukaryota > Metazoa > Echinodermata > Echinoidea > Camarodonta > Echinidae > Paracentrotus > Paracentrotus lividus. The sequence goes on from CALNVZ010000218.1 coordinate 27,399,145, forward strand.
GTGCACAAATTTCGTTGAATGGAATAAAAAGGAACGTTACAAATCAAACTTGTCATTCAAGTGTTAATTACAGTGAATATGAATACAACAGTGGTATAGATTTTAATGAGGATAGAGATGCGACTGCACTTTCTACCCGTCCGCATACTATTATTATTAGTGTAGTAAAAATATTTTGATATATCTATTCTATCACGAGGTCCATGTTTCTTGGCATCATAAATTGAATCTCCATTTCAATCAGCAGGTGGTCTTTGAATGTGACCTTTCACCCTTGAACTTCCTGGATCGGTCATGGGATCATGAAATTTTAAACGGCGTAAATATTTAGTATCAAGCACTGAGAGAAATGAAAATATTTTCCAAACACTCTTGTTGCCAATGATCGCTATAACCATGACGCTGTGAACATAGACTGCTTAGAGATTACTACGACATTTCAAAATATTATTAGAACTATAGAAATCAACCTTGCATCATGCATTGTTTCGCAGATTAAGGAAGAGGAAGAATTTATTGAAGTTTAGAAATGGCGGGAAGTAGCGACTCGTCGTCTGGCGAGGGAAGTAAATGGAAGAAGTTAGCTTCGCTGAGGAGGTAAGATTTTGTTGACCATAATTATGGAATGAGAGAATGTTGAATTTGAGGAAATATTGTTCCATTACAATATTGATCACATTCCAACAAAACAATATAATTTGACCGCTATATATACCAGACAAATAATGTTATCTTATGAGGGCAAATATGTTTTCTTATGTGAGTTTTCTTTTGACAGTATCGGTTGTACAAAACATAGGCCTATCAGCTGAAAAGTCATATACAGTCATGTAGTATTGTTTGATAGTTTGTAAAAGTCATCTCGACAAAGTTGAAAAAGGTTCTACGAAAGGAACGAGGATATTATCTTATACTTTTATTTATTCACTTATTCTTATTTAGATGTAATATCATTTCCTATTCATTTTGGACGAATTATATCAAGTACGAAAGAAAAAAAAAATTATTTAAAGAGTAAAAACAGAAATCTAGAAACAGAAAGATTAAAAACAATAATAAACAAGAAACAAAACAAAAACAAAATTACAACACGAACAATCTACTCGAAACAGAAATAGATACCAAACAAGGAGATGGATGTGAGTGAATGACAGACCGAGGGCCGAATATAGTTTACTTTTGTCTAATTATCATGTAACTATCTTGCTAAGTAATTTTATTGTATTTGTCTGACAATCTAATAGAAAATAAAACATTATTATGAAACATGGACGAATCGGAGATGACACTTAATTTCTTGGAAATTGTTTATGTTAAATGTTTGATTCGAGGGCGCGCACGCTCATTGTACCCCGCCCTTATCCGCCACGGTCATGACTGTATAAGGAACTATAATAGACTTTTGTGATTATGAAGTTGACGCTTAATAAAATACATTCCTTGACAAAGTGCTATGCCCGAAATATCGGAACGTATTTTGTCTCTACGGTTTTTCTTTCAAATTGTATTTCTTTTTAGTTTAGTAACATAAAACCGACGCAGAATTCATTTCTTTATTATAGATCAGTGGCGGATACAGGATTTAGAAATAGGGGGCCGAGATATTCCGCTTGTAATATGAACAATAAACGGTGGTTTTCAAAATTAAATAGAGGGGCGTCGGCTGCGCCCTGCCTGGATCCGCCACTGATATAAATTATAGTGAAATAATTTATGCGGCGGTCACAACTCAGGGGCACGTGCCATCGACGTAGCCTGCGTTGCATGTGCAATGCACGCACAGGTCCTAATTCAACTTCTGCGATTCCTGCACTTCTATAGTAAGGGTATTGTAAAAACTTTCTGCACGTCGTACATGCATTGTACCTGCGAGGTACCTCCGCTGCTGCACGAATTTTCTACGAAATCCGTCGTAGGGAGTTGCACGTCGAAGGTACGGCGAGTTGTGACCGCCGCATTAGATGCCTCTTTTGCTCAATACGGTATAGCCCCATCATGCGACAGTCTCACCATGCAAACTTTCTCTGTAAGTGTTCTATGTTGCCGTGACAACCGAACGCGGCGTTGGTCGCTCGGCATGCTATAATTATGCCAAAAGCTGTTGAAATCTCAGTAGTGTGGCGTAAAATAACCCCAAAGCAATCTTTATCGGTAATCCAAGATTTAATGTAATGGGCTACTTGGTGTTCCCCAATGATCTGACTCGATTCATTTGTCCTGAACTTTTGATTGTTTTTGTCACCAATGATGAATTGAATTTCATGTACACCAAATACTAGCCTTTATAGCCAAGGTACTCGGCGCTTGTATTTCCCAAAATGCGCCAAACGAGTCTGAATACAATAAGACTATCATATGAGGCGCTATATGATAGTCGTGTATGTGATAGTTTTATGTATTCAGACTCGTTTGGCGCATTTTGGAAAATAAAAGCGCCGAGCGCCTTCGCTAAAGGCTAACCAAATACATGTAAAAGATAATGCATGAAAAAGGTCTTGATCTTGATTCTCTTGATTTGTATTCATTCATAAAATTGTTATTTTCTCCTCCATCTTATTCTTATTCTTTTAATTATCTCGTCCTTTTTTTTTCTTATTTATATTCCACTTTTCCCTCGACTTCTTTCAGGCTTTATCTCCCTTTTCAATTATTTCTCCCTTTTCTTCTATTCGTCTTCCTTTTATTTTGCTTTTCGTGCATCTTATTTCTGAAAATGTTTCATTTCCACAAGTATTAAAAATATATATATATCTTATTGGACTATACTTCTTTTTCTTCTTCTTCTTCGTAAGCTATTTTTTTAACACTCTTTGGCAAGCACACATTGAATATTAAAGAATTTCATACTTCGCCCTCAGTTTTCAAATCCTGGCTACGTCATAGAATGCTAAAGTAAACTTAATAATAGGAAACTCATATAGGTCCTACTTGGATTGCATTTTTTCATATATTTTATGCGAGCCAAAAAAGCCTAGCAACAGCTTTTCTATCAGCTTATGATCTGTCTTGCTCTTCTTACAAACAGAGGCCCCGCATCTTATTTTTGATTTATTATCTTTATCATATTCTTTTACTACCCTTCTTGCGGTCACGTGACATGTAGCAGGTGTATACACACATACCGTCAGGTGTTTACTGTTCCTCTTGACTTCCGTTTGTATATGTCATGCTGCACGACATTGGCAAAGACAAGAATATTGCATTCCTTCATTATTTTGTCCCTCAAACGTAGTGAATCGTATTCATTGAAGCATATTATATGATTTCCTTCTCTGTCTTTGTTCAGTTGCCTACATCTTATCGATTTCGAGATCGAGCTCGAAATCATGGCAAATAAGAGATGCAAGCTGGTGATACAGCGGCGGATCCAGGGTTTGAATATAGGGGGGGGGGGGGGAGCGTAGCCCAAACAATTAAAAAATCGAGGGCGCAGTCGATGGTATACCATGCAGTTTTAAATAAGATATAACCCTTTTTTTATGTGATACTCGATCGGATCGTACGTGACAGACCATCAGCGTCGTTTGGTTTACATTTGGGATTATTAGATTTATCTTAAACATAAACTTTGATAGTAAAACATCCATAGTTAGAATAATCTGTTATCGATACCTTTTTGTATTTTTTTTCTTTTTCATTTGTAATACTTCGCACTCCCCCAAATCGGCTTCGTTTTTTAAATCATATATTTAGACAAAGGTGAACTGATCCGCCACTCAGTTGTGACACTCATCTCGATTTTTTATCCGTTACATTTACAAGATTAGTGGACTCTGAACCGATTATGCTGCAAAGAATAACTTTGGAATCGGATTACAGCTACTTTTCCTTTTTTTTACCGTGTTGTCTTTCTGCTGACTGTCTCTCTGTAAATCGTCCTTGGATATGGATATTTGAACCTTTGTCCAAAATTACGATTTACATTTTGTTTTCTTGCTGCTTAGTATGAAGGTATACATAACTGCAAAACTAAACTGTTTCTGGTCAAAGTTCAAATGATTTTATTTAATGGGAATATTTACGACTTCTGCGTCTGTATACATCGCTACGTGTTACCATGGTTATGCTATAGACGCTTTCGTTTAAGCAGTCTTGTTGCATGGTGTCAACATATATATTCACTGTACAAGAGCATTAGTCTTCGTTGTGCCTTTTGTCTAACACTAATTAAGGTCTTACAAATTAATTTGGGTCAGTCAGAATTTAAACATGTTAAAGGGTGTCTTTTTTCCCCCTTTTTTTTTGTTACGTCAGTTTTTAGTCGCAGAGACCGGGTGTTAAATGTGGTAGGCACTTTTAAAGCGACCTCGTAGTGAGGCCCTAACCCTAACCATTGCTAACCCTAACCCTAACCCTAACCCTAACCCTAACCGTAACCCTAACTCTAACCCTAACCCTAACCCTAACCCCGCCCCTAATGAATATTCAAATATACGGCCTCACTACGAAGTCGCTTTAAAAGTGCCTACCGTTAAATGTTCTTGACCAACACTTGCCAACAAAGTACCTTCCCATATAGCAAGGTTACGTTGGGCCAACGTTATTCGTGCACACTCAAAATGCCAACGTTATTGAGACAACTGAGACAACGGCACGAATGTTATTTGTGCCGTTGGGCCAACGTTGCACATGCGGCGGTCGCGAAGCCAACGTCCGATGTTGGACCAACGTTCGCATTTTGAATACAACTTAACGTTGATTAAACGTCGGCATATGGTCGCCGCAATGTGCAACGTTGTGCATGCAATGTTGGCCCAACGGCAAAAATAACGTTGGCCCAACGTAATAGCCACGACCATGCCGACGTTAGCCCAACATAACTTTGCTATCTGGGTTATTCAATCAAGCTAAGGTTATCATGGTTATGGACATTTTTTCCCTTCACATTTAGCTTTGGGCTTTTAGCGGTTATAATTCCATGAGTGTGTCTTGCTTCTAGTACTGTAGTAAGTAAATGTAATACTAAAACCATATCTTCAGAAAAATTCTGATGAACTAATACTTTAGGCATGGAACATGACAACAGGAATAGTCGAAACTAATTAAGAACTTTTTAAGCAACAGGAAAGATGATGTCTTTAATCTTGATTTAAGAATTCTAACAAGGGGATGAAGCCCCTTGAACGTTCAAGTTCAAGTGGTTTTTATTTCTCATGTCATATCAACAGTTTACAAATCAATAGAATTGATACATAATAACGAATAAATAAATAAATACGAAACAATTGGCAAAGAACAAATATTCATATCATAAACTATTTAACTATGATTCTAAATAATTTACATTACATGAGAAATGAACGAACCCAAAAAAAGCATAGCGTATAAAAGTCCCTCTCGGGTTTAGATATTAAAAATATTTTTGTTTGTTCAAGTAATTCAATATTCCGAAAATATGAGGATGCTTGTAAAATGAAAAAATGATAATCAAGAGAAAAATCAAGAAAAAGAAACACCGACAACACAGCCAAATAAAAGTTTAAAAATAAAAATACTATGGAGATAGGGAAAGACAAGAGTATAGAAGTAAAGAGTGTTTCCACGTTCAGACGATTTAAGAAAATACCTGTAGCAGTTTAAGAGAAGTGTGCTCACTTGATTAATAGGGAAAAAAGGAATGATAATCATCATGGGAATATCGAGACGATATCCAGAATATTGTTTTTAACGTTTTTTGAAGGGGTACCTGGTATCAGTTTGAGAGATTGATCTATTTCGTTCCAATATTGGTCTGTGAAAACTAAGTTTTTGAGCGAGGATGCTCCGTTAAAGAGTGGGGTGATAACTGATTAGACTGTCTTGTGGATACGCAGGTTACTTCGGAATTTCCTGTAAAGATAAAATGAGATGGAGAGCGGCAGTGTTTTTGTGCATAACTGAAACATAAAAATTCCTAAATGCCAATTGAGAGTCGTTCGATTTTTAGTATATTGTTATTGAGAAATAAAACCTATTGCTATGAAGAAAGAAAGTTGGACATTTGATTATTCGTCATGATTCGTTTTTTGTAAAATAAGTATTCTATTATTGAGAATCTGAGGAGTTGCCCACGCCAAGCATATCCAATATGTCAGATTGGGATATATAAGCTCATATAAAGCGACAACAAAATCCGGAAAGGAAACACATGCTTTAACCTGTTGATCACACCAATATTCTTTATATCAACTCTACATATATAGTCAATATGAAATTTCCCATGAAGTCTATCATCAATAAAAATTCCAAGAAACTTAGTAAATGAACCCTTTTTGAAGAACTTTACCCATCAATTTGTATAGGCCCGGAAGAGAATTAATGGAATTACTAAAAATCATGTAATGCGTTTTGTCGATGTTAAGTGACAGTTTATTAGCTCTTATCCAGTATTGTACATTAAACAATTCCGAATTGATTTTGTCAAGGAGAATTTGAGGATCACGTTCAGAAAAGAAAATATTAGAGTCATCGGCAAAAAGTATAAATGATAAGATATCAGAAGAATTTTTGAAATCATTAAGGTACAAAATAAAAAGGAGCGGTCCTAAAAGAGAGCCTTGCGGTACGCCACATCTAATAGTTTTTGTTGACGATATTATATCATTAATGCAAGTAAATTGTTTTCTTTCTGTCAGGTAGTTCCTGAACCACTCCAAGGCCTTCCCTCTGATGCCATAATGGGAAAGTTTAAATAATAAGATTTCGTGGTCGATGGTATCGAAGGCCTTGGAGAAGTCCAGGAACAAACCTATAGTATGAGAGTGATTATCGATTGCATGAATTATTTGGTCAACAAGAACTATCATCGCGTGATTTGTGCCAGTCGATACCTGAATTTCAACAAAAAGCGTTTCAATAGCTTGTGACATAAAACAAAGATCTTGTAATATTATATAACTTAGTTTGGAGGAAATGTACAAAGCTACTCCACCGCCACGCTTTTCAGCTCTAGAATTAGTTTCAAGTATGTAACCATCAATAG
>CALNVZ010000218.1:27406130-27543135 GCA_940671915.1 Paracentrotus lividus
CAATAGAAACCAGCACTGACTCATCTTCTAACCATGTTTCAGATAACCATGACTGAACATGGAAATCATTGCTACTAACGAATAATATTTTAAATCGTAGTCAAAATGTCCTTGTCAAAACTATCTAGTAATTATGATGTGTAACTTCACTGAAAAAATTTGCTTTTCAATGAATAATAATCAGAAATGATAATAAAATTGTGATAGAAGCAGCAACATTATTCAAGAATTTTGTTCAAATGAATTGTCCCACGGTATCAATGTATCATCAGTGCTTACTAATATTTATAATTTCATGAGTATAGAATCGGTTCCATAAGATTAGAGGTAGCAAAACATTTTCTATGTTTGTCACTTAGGGATTAATATCTGGGAAATCAGCTAATCTGTCGGACATTATTCTGTATCACAGAATTTAGAACCAGGATGAAAAGCAAAATAAAGATCTCATCCTGTAAGGAGTTAAAAAGAAAAATACTCATTGCAGCCATGGCATCTTCAAAGGATCATCAAGGCGACTGAGTTCACCAAGTTAGACTTGTCTTGCGTCACCAACAAAGAAGATATTCTTCACCTTGTTTGAAGGATTTGTGAGACACGTGGCAATAAGAAATAGTAGGTAAGTGGTAATGATCTGGCATCAGAATGCAGAGAGGAAGTTAACAAACGCGCTATTGAAGTATTAAATATGAAGAATAATCATACAATATAAAAAGTAACTTATAATATCATATTCGTTTATTGAGTAAGCATCAAATCAAATGTAGAGAATAGAAAGGATTAATAGTTTGCCATATTGAGATCATCTGGTTTGTGAGCGAAGAAAGTTCATCATCGTACTCAATTATGAAGAATATAAACTGCCTACAATCAATAGCTGGCAACCAATCCCTTCAATATGCGGAAAGAGAAATGCTGTGTACGTCACACAGTTGGTTCAACACGAAGTATACCAGCTCATTTAAATGATAACATGACTACATATTTACTCAGGGTCAGGATTGTCAACTACTACCGGCGTGGGCTGAACAAACGAAAAAAAAAGAGACAATTGTGCGGTTTCATGTGAATTGTCTGTGTGTAAATGCGATTCAAAAGACATATATCAATGGCGTATCTTACTGTCCCACCGCGTTCTCCAGGCAGTTTAGCGAACGCGAAAAATCGGTTATCTATCATTAGTATAGTCTAACATATCTATCAAGATCCACACTAAGATCATATGAAATCTTTGCGGTCTAAGGCGAGTGTACAGTATCAAATAATTGTATTGGCGAATGTGGAATCCTGAGTGGAGCGACATAGGACCGTTGTGTCTTGTCCAAACCTGATACCATGATCAGCTTTTACTGCTTACAACCATTAGCTCATCTTTGAAAGCGCTGAATGCCAAACCGAATTATCAATTATAGGTTGTAATCTGTGAAGACATCTGGGTAACGCGTGGAACCTCTCGTTTAGGATGCAGAGGAGGTAACGGCAATCGGAGCGCAGTGATGAAGAACATGTACTCGCTAAATGAAACTGTACGTTGGTTCTGACGCGAAGACTTTACGGGTGGGCATAGGCAACAGCTTTATCGTGTTGTGACACATATTTTCAGTATATTGATAATTATATTACGGTCTGTTCCCTATAGGTAACCTTCGCATAAGTACAGGAATGTCAATAGATAATAGGAGATTAGATATTCTATTGGAACACGTCATTTACTTTCAATAGAGACACCGCCTAACCTGATTATGTATTAACTGTGTTGCATGGTTAACTATTGCATTGTCGAGTGTGCGACGCATTTTAAGTCACTGAAAAGTCTTCCTTCAATCTTATTCAACCCGATTTGTGGAATCCAGTTGTACAGGTATAATAACTCGTTTGTGGCTGAAATTCAGAACCAGGCGGATATACACCTTCTTTTGATCCGTGATATAATTCTAGTTTTCTCTCAACTCTACACAAAAACAGGAAGGTAATCTGATATTTTTCGGCAATGATACCTTCAACACATAGCATTGTCTGTCCCGATTCTCTACATAACACCTAAGTAGGTCTTTTAAATGTTTAGCACTTTACTTAAAAAAAGCACTAATTCCTTTCATTAACTTTAAAAGAACTTTGTCAACTCTACTCTTCTGCCAGTTTGAAGACGAACCGTAACATATCTCGTTACATGTCTCCTGGCATATCAATACGGTTAAATCATAAATGAGCACAAATTAGATTTACATTTTTTCAGTGAGATATCAACATACGATTCAACAAAATACTAGAAGAATCGGGATTGAGCAAAGAAAGGCCAATCTTGCCTAGACTTATGTTTACCAAGCCGCCGTCGCTATAACAATTTTGAGAGGGGAAGGGCGATTTAAGCTCATAAATATTGCATGTTGAAGGCTCTTTCAAGTGAACACAGTTTTATCATTGTGCTAGATGACTTTGTTTTTTAGAGCAATCTCTGGATTGAGCTGGTGATGGCTACTGCTCCTATATCAATGCTTCTTTCTCTCTCTGCTGATACCAATATGTCCATTCCCTTCTCCAAGCTACTTCTTCAGTGCTCTCTGCATCTTCGTATCCAACAGATCCGTTCAAATGGGAAATTAAACTTAGTCCGTTCTTTCATCTCTACAATCCGAATTTCGCTTACCTCATATATAATATAGCTCTACTATCTTAAAATATATGCTCAAGTGATCTGAGCGACAGCGACCTGCGTGAAGTTCAAGCATTATCCTTATCTCTGAACTTGATCGTACGTAATCTAGGAACCTGACTTGACGTTACAGGAAGTGTTATCGATTACCACGTATCTGAACGGATGGCAAATCAATTATCTCATCCGTAAAGCTTTCTTGATACTATGAGGATCAAGCACGCTTAAGTCATCGCCCTCTGCATGCATATCTCAAAATTGGTTCTAGCAATCTAACTAGAGCGGCAGATCAACAATAAACGAACACACTGATTATAAGTAAAGAAATACGAAGTCGTGAACGGTTGAGCGATGAGTAAATATCTGCACCAATAACTCAATTCACACATCCTATGTCGCATTTATTAATTCGCAAATATCAGAGAATCTTAAATTCATTAGCAGTGGATATCGTTGTGAGCCGCGATGTATTTACTCGTCCTATCTGTTGCTGCTGTAATGATGATAAGAGTAAATACGATTATCAATTTATGAATGTTCTGATTCACAGAGTTCAATTTGCAATGTATTCCATGAGTTGCGCGAGGTAAGTGGTCCCTTAATCAGTCCCCACGTGGTCTATATCTTTCCTCATAGCCATGCTATTTACATTTTAGCCATCCCTTTATACCTATGGTACAAATGAACATGTATCATAAGAGTAGAACAAAACATATCTGAAGAAATATACAACAACAAATAGTGTTGTGTGATAGACTGAATCGCCGGATGCAGTACACTACTCACCAGATACAAGATAAACTAAACATGGTAACACGAGTGAGATTCGAATACTTTTTCAACCTACCTCTTGTTCTTGGAATGTATATTTCTCATCAATCTCTCACCCTATGCCACTCGAGTGAATGGTACGTTATCATATTCTGTTTTTCGCACCGAAAGTAAATGTTATTTAAACTCTTTCTATCAATGCTTTTAGGTGAGTGTAACATTTCTACGTTAGACAAAGTCAGGTAACATAGAAGTTTTCTACTCATAATGATAAGAATGGGTAGATATGGCATCCTATCTTACTTTACGATAGGAAATACGCGTAGAAGATCACATCCGAAAACTTCTTTAGAGGTAGATATGACATAATGCGATGAAAATAGTCCAAGAAATTTCGCTTCTTAATCTTTTGTCCTCTGATAGATGTAAGACCTCATCCGTCGGTGTCTCGTACGTGTCCGGAGATTACTTCTTGTAGTAGGTCGGACGGAAGCGGGAAAACGATTATAAAAAAACAACTGTACATTTTGTGTTCTGCGCGTTGTTTTTATCAAGCTAACACCGCAGTTTTTCTTCGTTTTTTCTCATAAGCACCTCGATGCTGTAGATATACTTCTAACCATCAATTAATACACGTTAGACTTTTCAGTGAATATTGTTATAGTGCTACGTGAGCTCTATTGTGTTCATGATAATATGTCGAGAGAATAATAGACACTCTATAAGTCGTGATTGATAAATCTATAGCTCCAGATATTTTCTAGTCTGACGCAAAGGATAATGAGAATACGTTTAACGGCATATGATCAAGAATAGTGAGAGAATCATCATATAGCCGGAATGATATCCTAAGTAGCTCATAGGAGTGACGCGTTGTTAGAATGGCATTATTCGTCAATTGTTTGAAGTTTACAAGTGGGATTGAATACATGATCTTAAAGCTAATGAGCAGTATGAAAATATCATTAGTGATAACTTTAATGGCTTGTGAGATATTAACCGTCAATTTATACATGACGATGACACTGTACCATAAAACAGTGGCGATTAAGTGAAGTGTCGATCGAGTGAAGAATCGACTCAAAGTTAATATGTTGGATTTGTGCTCCTACAATTACGCGAATACACATACTCTCTGGTTGAGGTGATCAGTTCGGATCATGGCTCTGAAGTATCATATGCATGTCGTGATTATAGCAAATTTAATCTAAATATAATTCGTTAAATCAGAGGATAGGTTGTCTATCTTGATTTTTGAAACATATCTGGATGGGTCTGTCATAGCCCAGGGATTTTCTCCGTAGAGTGGTCATATTGGTAATCAATGTATGACCTCCCGATAGTTTATCTTGGTCTCTCGCCGTTCGGTATGTTAATAGAATGGCCTGGCTCCAATTGCAATCGAGAGTTGGTCCGTGCTTGCGAGTCACTCTCGGGGCCGGTCATACAATGAGACGGTTAAAAAAATGGTAGTTGGCTGGGTCTTTCCGGTTTTGGCTATCACGAGAGGGGATAGAGCAACGTCCTTCTGGCGCTGCTCAGCGGCTGCCGGACCCACGAGAAAAGAGATAATATACCTTTCCGACAATAATATTTGGAGCAAAATTTGGAGCATCCCTATGTACATGACGTAGATAACGGTTTGAATAAAGGTAATTGTCAAGGATGTAATCCACATTATAATTCATTCATATTTCTCTTATAATCTTGTAATTTTAAACACAAAGGAAACTAATGTTCACAACTTTGTTTAAAGTCTATAAATTGTTGGTGTGCGTGTTTTCTGATTATAATTGTACTTTTTCATACATTTGCAATCTAGGATTATAATTAAGTATTTTTTTATTTAATTATTTATTCAAATATATTTGAACAGGATACAGATCAGATTTAACAATTCAGAGAGCTGTTTACATTAGGTTTCATATGCGAATTAAGCGGAACTGTGGCTGATTATTGATTGATTGATTTTTATTTATTTATTTATTTATTTATTTATTTATTTATTTATTGATTGATTGATTGATTGATTGATTGATTGATTGATGATTGATTGATTGATTGATTGATTTATTATTTATTTATATTATTTTATTTATTTATTTATTTTATTATTTATTATTTATTTATTATTATTTATTTATTTATTTATTATTTATTTATTTATTATTATTTATATTATTTATTATTATTTTTTGCTTTACACCTGATACTAGGCCCTATATAAATAACATTATATTTTTTCTGGGTTTTTTTTGCTGAGGACTGCCACAGAATATGATTAAGAATAAACACAAAAAAATAACACAGCTCTATCTGCAGGGTATCTATTCAAATAATGTTATCAACCGTTAATTGACTTTAAAAAAGAAAAAAAGAAATGATGTGTTGCAATTAAAGAGAGAGAGAGAGAGAGAGAGAGAGGAAAAAAAGGGGAAAGGAAAATGGAAAAATAACGAAGAAAGAAAAGAAAGATAGAAAACATAAAGAGAGAAAGGCCAATTGATAGGATAAAAACACACTGAAACAAACGAAGAAAGGACATTTCAAACAGGCAGTGATGAATGAAATTGCTTTCTAAAAGGTGTGGAAATAATGACTTTGCTAGTACTTTTTTCGTCTTGCGTAGATATCGAGTGAATGATGAGTTTTGATTATACATGTCTGTATAGTTTATTCATTGCTATTATTCAACAAAAGCACCACTGTAAAAGAAGCGTAATCAAATTTGAATTTTGTAACGAAATATTTTCACTTGAACTATTTACACATACTTATAGTTATTCAATGTTTATATTATTCAACGTTGATAGATTCAGGATGATACCAATATTTCGTTGCAACGAAGTAAACCAGCTTATTGTATCTTCTATCAATATTCAATGTGCTAAATAGAAGTAATAGTATTTTGACCTGTCATTGTTTTGCGCATAATTTCAATCATTTTCCCTTAAATTTTGCTTGAGACGCAGTTTTATTGAGATGCATCATGCACTAAATAAACTCAACTAAATTCAGTTTCAATTAATGTTCAAACGGAGTTCATTTCAAGACGATTTTCCCCCGATGGGCTTGAAAAACTTGTATACTGTTGTGTTGTGCTTATTTTTTGTTTAATTGGCAAATTTCACTAATTATGGATATAATGTGTTAAAAAAATTTGGATGTAAAGGAGAACATGTCTTTGTCTAGAAGCATAGTAAGGAGCCGATGGTGATTACGTAATTCCCATGATGCTTATTATAATATAATCGCGTTTTCGCATCGGGGGTAATTCATTTTCAAGCGAAATTGGTGGGCATCAATTACCATGACAACCATATTATATAGTTCTGTCGATTGGTTGATAAGAGATGTCAACTCTTATTAGACCTCATCACGACTGGAAATGTGAAGGACACGTCGTGTGATATCACAAGCGTCTTCATTTCATTTCATAATAATGAAAAGGAAAATGACACGATTCGAACGACTCCGTGGTTTAGCTTGCTAGAGATGTGATGGATATTAATTTTCTTTAGAATCATTATAACTCGCGGCATGACAAAAGATACCTTCAACTCAGACTTGTGTGCTCGACGAACAAAAGCTGCGTATGATTAAAGGAACTTCAGCCATTGTCCTTTAATTGTTATCCCACAAACAATACAATTTATTTCGTACGTATTGATTATATATCATTGGCCTACCAATATGACCAAATCATCATTGTTCTGATTTCATGAGTGGAGAAACAACATCGATGAGGCGTTACCCCGGATGCCATCTTCATTGATATGCCTCTGAATCCTTGCTTTCATTGTGTCTTCATTCGTGGATAAATTCATATTTATATTCAACGGGGGGAAGTGGCTGACAGAGACCAGCACCATTCTATCCTAATTCCAAAAGATATCAAGAGAATCAAGAGAGTCCAAACTGTTTTTTTAATTTTGGCATGGCTGCAAAGGGACGAAATATTGAAAGTCACAAGTCAACAATTTAAAGTTGTGAATTCTGATTTTTTTTTTTCCCCTTGTGTTCTTCTCGACGAAGGATTGAGCTCAGATTTTATTTACAAACTGAATATGAGGTATATTTCTTGCTCCTGCGATAAACTCATTCCGGGTTTTCTTTGCGTCGCGGAATTCGATTCAGCTGATCAATATTTTACTCGTATAGTCGATCATTGTATCACGAGGTGGAAAAAAAAAACATTCTGAAGAGTGCCAAAGTTCTCCTACTCAAAAATTAACACTTACAAATAATATGTTCATTGACGTCTGACTTTCAAGCCGGTAGCATTTTATAAATTTCATAGTAAAAAACTTTTCTGATAATTGTTGCGTGTTATGTGGTTGCATGAAAAAAAGTACGTAATCAGCCGAAGATAGAAATAAAAAAGTTGTGATTGAAATTATGGAAACTGAACACTCATCATGAAGAACAATCACGTAAAATTACCCGTTATAAAAATCACTAATGGCGACCAGCGGAATCACATATCTTTGGGCAAAGTGGGACGAACTTACGCTTGCCTTCCCCGCCCCCTGCTCGGCTATGGGTGAGGAGAACAACAGGCAGACGAGTAACAGGGCGGTCGGGACACGGGGGCACAAATGATGAGAAATTTAGCTGTTCCAAGCATCTTGGCAGATGATAAACGGCCGTCTGAATCTAGACTACGTGCGCCGAAAAAAAACCGTCTTCCTAAAAAAGAGCGTGTTTCAGATTCTCGAGGTAAAGGATTTGTTGAAAATTGCTTATTCCCAAACTGGTGTGGTTCTATATAAAAAAAAAAAGAAAAGAGTGAAAAGTTCACCCTGGGCGGAGTGAATTTTCAGGAAGAGTTAATTTACAGTCAAAATCGATTGAATTTTCCACTCATTTTGGAGTGAAAATGTGCATTTGCACTCGAATTTCACCCCAATTCACTTGAATTTCACCCGACATTCGCTCTTTTCTGTCGTTCACCCCTTCAAGAGTGAACATTTTCCCCTTTTTTCAGAGACTACCTGAAGCGAGTTAATTGAAAAGCGCCCCCAGTCAGACTTCTTTAATGAAATAAAATTAGTTTATTAAAATTAATTCATTGAAATGAGTGAGATATGAAAGCGGATTCAGGGTTTGAATGTATAGCGCGCACACACACAGACCCCCCAAAAATAATAATAATAAATCAATTTTTAAAAAAATGACAAAATACGGTGGCCGCAGCCGAATTTCTGTTCACATTATCTGTTCAAAGAGGAGTTTCCAAAAAGTAAAAAACTGGATAAAAAAATGAAGGGTGCGGCGTCTGTGTGCCTCCTCCCCTAAAGGCCACCGCACATCTTACCACTGGTCTACGATCCGATTTTTGAAGAAATCGCAATTTGTTATTTCCAAAAGTATGAATGAATAGAATGTTATCATTAGAGGTTCAAATTAACTGTAAGAATACTGATATCGAATTTCGGAAAATTGCAAGCCTT
Organism: Paracentrotus lividus; assembly: GCA_940671915.1. NCBI lineage: Eukaryota > Metazoa > Echinodermata > Echinoidea > Camarodonta > Echinidae > Paracentrotus > Paracentrotus lividus. The sequence goes on from CALNVZ010000218.1 coordinate 27,415,008, forward strand.
TATTTAAGAGTAAAGGGGCAAATTGGTTTGTAAATTGTAGCCAATCCTGCGATTGCTATATGACGTCATTACGATTAGAATTGAATTCGCTTTTATTTTAATAAAGAGGTACATAGTCACTGATTTGAACATATAAGTATTCCTGATGATTTAAACTCTGCACAGAATGATGTTCTAGTTCTAAATATCCATATCAATGTTTATGACGTTTTATACACAATCAGGTCGCAGACCAATCGTAAGGTGTTGCCGTGGCTTATTAGACCGCCAATGAGTTTCTCTCTAGAGACTGAGATGAGGGGCTTCAGATAATATTGATAGGTGATGCGTCCAAATTTAATCAATCTTTCAACATTATTGTATCAACATGTGATACTTTGTGATTCAAATATGTATCCATTAGATCTACAGTCATGACAGTGATTGCGATTAAGATAGAAGCACAAGTGTTATTAAATTGCAGCCTGTAGAACTATACCGTAGATTCACCGCATGCTATAGCTAATTGTGCCTTCATCTTGCTTGGTTGTCATGGTAATTAGAGAGTTCCAACATCTTCATCCCTAGTGTATTGTTATGAAGCAAACTCTGGTATTATCATGTTGCAGCGAATGTTCAGCTATGATCATGATGATGTGGAAATTGGGGCAGGAGACACAAGATGCAAAGTAGGGCGGGACGGGGGGGGGGAGGGGGGGGGTTGTACTGCCTACAGGACGTTATTTTCTTGGATATTATCGTAATAACACTAACCTTGCGTTCAATGTTCCCAGAAATTGTCAAAGATAATAATCCAGAGAAGCAAAAAAAAATAAAATCATCCGTCTTGATGATTTTAGTACAAAGCCTTAAAGGTCCTCAAATTTCCCGTATATTTCATTTTAATGCGAGGGATGTCGCCACTACCCCTATGCATAGCCCCTGATTTGAAGCACTTAACAGTGAAAACATTTTAACCATGTAACCTAAATGAAATGGTCATGAAACAGATCCGACTTAATACTACTACCAAGGAAAGCATCTCAGTGCAAATAATCATACCTCAATACTGGAATAGTCATTCGCACCTAAACTAAAGAAGCCAAGTAAACAGTATTTTGTATAGACTAGAGATCGCAGTCTCTTAACAGTCATGCCTGTAAACTGTCACAAATTCTTCTTTTTTCTATGTTTTGGGAATTGCTCTGGGCATCGCGTCTGGCTGACGTTTCGGCTATGAATAAAGGTTGATCTTATATCTGTTACTTTGATTTGGAGACAAGTGTCTCGTCGTAGTTGTACTAATGAGAAGCTGTTTTTTTTCGTCGTAATGTTGCCAAAACGTCTGCTCAGCATCTTTCGACATCTTTGGACTATCGTTTCACCAGTGTTTTTAAATCCCCTTAATTGGCCGATCTAGCCATTTACTAAGCACGTGGTTAGTTGTTATTGTGTTATAGGGATGCCAAGACCAGTCGCGGTGGTGTTTTACTTAGCAAAACCGGTGAGTAAGAACTCACCATATTCTTCTGTATATATTTCAAGAATATCATAAACATTGTTTCCTTATCCAGTGTTACCACCGTGTATGCATCATATAACTTTTTTTTTTCTAATCGCCTTATTGTTAAATGCATGAATGTCATTATTGTGTTGTTGACTTTCTAATCTTATCTGGTAGTTAATCGAGTAATTACATAATTATGATAGATTTTTTCCTTATTATATCGCAGACCCTTATACTGTACTAGTATATTGTCTAAAAGAGTTTTGATTTAGAAATATATTATATATTATTTCAAGAAAGAACATCACTAGACATTGCCTATGAGGCTGAGCATAAATTATAATGCCATTGTATGAGGTGAAACATAATATGTTTCATAATATATAATAACTTCATGTTATATATACATGTAAGTTCCCCGTATCTTTTATTCGGGAGAGTACCGAATTCAATATTAAGTAGATGGATATTTTCTGTTTCACAAAAAAAAAAAAACAAATTCCAAACCGATTAACATAATTTATTTAAACTATTAGACCGTGGACCCTATATCAGAATAAGCAACACCAGTGAAAAATCATCGACTCAAACATGATTTTCTCCGCGGAAGATACGGGCTGCAACTTATCGTGTGGAAAATTTCGATTTTATAACGGAACATTCATCAGTAACCTTCAAAAGTAAGGGATTCATGTTGGAAGTTGTTTATTGGACACTATTTTCTTCAAAGAGACACCGCCTAATGAATGTAAAGTGTGCATGTTAACATTCATGTGTATGTGCGACGCATTTTAAGTCAGAACTTTCTTCTTCAAACCCGTTTGTGTCCATTGTACGGTAAAAACCGTTGTGGAAATCAGCCAGGGGATATACACCTTTCTTCGTGATTTTTCTCCAAGGTCTTTCCTTATTCAAACCGTACATTCTTATCACATTAGAACTAAATGTTTAGCACTTTACTTAAAAAAGCCACTAATTTCCTTCATTAGAACTGTCAATACTTTCTTGGAGTTTGAAAGAACGACATTTGTCAGTGCTATCAAACGGTTATCAAACCATTAATGACATTTTTTCAGGAGACATACGTCACAATTGATCGGAGCAAGAAGGCACTTGGACCAGTAGAACCGCCGCTGCAAAAGGGCATTGATCATAATATTGCATGTTGAAGGCTCTTCAGCATTTTCAGTGCAATGACATGTTTTTGACAACTTGGAGAGGGTGATGGGCTATTGCCATCAAGTTTTTTCGGAACAAAGATCCTCAAGCACCCTCAGGATGTATCAAAGATGGAATGGGATAAACTAGTGCTTTCATTCAACGTTCTATAAAATAACTTCTATTAAAAATTGATATTCTGAGAAACGACTGGAGTTCAACTTCTTATCTCTGAACTTGATCGGAAAAGCAGGATGATTACTTACAGAAGTTCAGTACCGTATCTGAACGGTGCAAATAATTGACCATCGGAATTCTACTTGAACAGCGCCTTCTGCTCCATCATCCATTTTTTGCCATCTACAAAGTCACTAAACGAACACACTGATTTGAGAAACTGATTGTACTATATCACCATAATTATACACCTTATCGGCTTTATAATTGAAAAGGACAAAATTCAATAGAATTGATTTTTGAAGCAAGGAATGTTCCCATTCTTGCGCGTGATATAAACAACGAAAATTTATTGATCCGAACAGATTCGATTCAAGTTTCAATGGCTGAAGTGTCCCCTTAAGCACCGGTACTTCAAGTGCAGGGAATTCTGTTTTTCACTTGTCAAATGCATTTCTGTAAACTCTGAGGAATGGGGAGGTAATCTATATTTGTTGTATAACGCCGGATGCATCATACAATACTGTAAATAGAACATGGGTTACGAGGGGTCGTAACTTTACACCCCTTGTTCTGAATGTTTATTTTCTCCACCCCATGCACTCGGTGAAGAGGTGACATTTCGTGCACGAAGTATGAACATTTGCTGTATAGTTATCTACGTTTGATCAATCATGGACAAAAGTTTTCTCCATTTGTGGAATATGGCACCACTGTCTTCAGATTGAAACCCTGAAGTCCTCCGGAAAACTTGAGATGATTATGCATATCGTGAAATACCAAGATTCCGTCAATTTCCTCTGTGTGAGACAGTCGTGTGTACTGCCATGATTATTTAGGAAACGGAGAAAAACATTATAAAAGACCGAGTTGGTGGCAGTGATGATACTAACCGCGTTTGTCTTTTTTTCCAAAGATCTCGATGCTGTAGATATCTGCTTATATATTTTCAGTAATTCATATTTGTATGTCCGGATCAATGATAATTGAGTCAAAAAGACCCTAAGCTTTGGATCATAGTAGAATTTTCATCAGAGACAAAGGATAATGATACTTAACGGCAAACTCAATATAAGCATACATATCTAAATATTTATAGATACGCGTTTGAAGCATTATTCGTCAATGATTACTGGGAGGTAATCTGATTTGCATTGACTTTGAATGAATCTTGAAATTCCCAATTAATGAGAGAACTGAACATAAAAAGGGCGAAAGATGTCGAACGGGAAGAATCGTAAAAGTTATTTGGATGTCTCCAACGGTACAACACCTGGTAGTCATCGATCAAGGTCGAAGCTTTCATCATCGTAAGTAACAATCTTTAAATTCTTAAATCAGAACTTGCATTTTTTAACATGCTCTAGCTGATTTTCTCCAAGGTCATGGATAATGTTTATACCGATGTGTTGGCTCAGTGGATAGAGCGCCTGCCTCATAATCGGGAGGTCATGGGTTCGAGCCCCGGCCGCGTCATACCAAAAGACGTTAAAAAATGGTAGTTGCTGCTTCCCGGTTTGGCTTTCAACAAGAGGGGGATAGAGCAACGTCCTTCTGGCGCTGCTCAGCGGCTGCCGGACCCACGAGAAAAGGGGCAAAATAAATATCCTTTCCGGACAATAATATTTGGAGCAAAATTTGGAGCATCCCTATGTACATGACGTAGATAACGGTTGAATTAAAGGTAATTGTCAAGGATGTAATCCACATTATAATTCATTCATATTTCTCTTATAATCTTGTAATTTTTAAACACAAAGGAAACTAATGTTCACAACTTTGTTTAAAGTCTATAAATTGTTGTTGTGTGCGTGTTTTCTGATTATAATTGTACTTTTTCATACATTTGCAAATTCTAGGATTATAATTAAGTATTTTTATTTATTTAATTATTTATTCAAATATATTTGAACAGGATAACAAGATCAGATTTAACAATTCAGAGAGCTGTTTTACATTTAGGTTTCATATTGCGAATTAAGCGGACTGTGGCTGATTGATTGATTGATTGATTTATTTATTTATTTATTTATTTATTTATTTATTTATTTATTTATTGATTGATTGATTGATTGATTGATTGATTGATTGATTGATTGATTGATTGATTGATTGATTTATTTATTTATTTATTTATTTATTTATTTATTTATTTATTTATTTATTTATTTATTTATTTATTTATTTATTTATTTATTTATTTATTTATTTATTTATTTATTTATTTATTTATTTATTTATTTATTTATTATTTTTTTTGCTTTACACCTGATACTAGGCCCTATATAAATAACATTATATTTTTCTGGGTTTTTTTTGCTGAGGACTGCCACAGAATATGATTAAGAATAAACACAAAAAAATAACACAGCTCTATCTGCAGGGTATCTATTCAAATAATGTAATCAACCGTTAATTGACTTTAAAAAAGAAAAAAAGAAATGATGTGTTGCAATTAAAGAGAGAGAGAGAGAGAGAGAGAGAGGAAAAAAGGGGAAAGGAAAATGGAAAAAATAACGAAGAAAGAAAAGAAAGATAGAAACATAAAGAAGAGAAAGGCAATGATAGGATAAAAACACACTGAAACAAACGAAGAAAAGGACATTTCAAACAGGCAGTGATGAATGAAATTGCTTTCTAAAAGGTGTGGAAATAATGACTTTGCTAGTAACTTTTTTCGTCTTGCGTAGATATCGAGTGAATGATGAGTTTTGATTATACATGTCTGTATAGTTTATTCATTGCATTTTATTCAACAAAAAGCACCACTGTAAAAAGAAGCGTAATCAAATTTGAATTTTGTAACGAATATTTCACTTGAACTATTTACACATACTTATAGTATTCAATGTTTATATTATTCAAACGTTGAATAGATTCAGGATGATACCAATATTTCGTTGGCAACGAAGTAAACCAGCTTATTGTATCTTCTATCAATATTCATTGTGCTAAAATAGAAGTAATAGTATTTTGACCTGTCATTGTTTTGGCATAATTTCAATCATTTTCCCTTAAATTTTTGCTTGAGACGCAGTTTATTGAGATGCATCATGCACTAAATAAACTCAACTAAATTCAGTTTCAATTAATGTTCAAACGGAGTTCATTTCAAGACGATTTTTCCCCCGATGGCTTGAAAACTTGTATACTGTTGTGTTGTGCTTATTTTTTGTTTTAATTGGCAAATTTCACTAATTATGGATATAATGTGCTTTAAAAAATTTGGATGTAAAGGAGAACATGTCTTTGTCTAGAAGCATAGTAAGGAGCCGATGGTGATTACGTAATTCCCATGATGCTTATTATAATATAATCGCGTTTTCGCATCGGGGGTAATTCATTTTCAAGCGAAATTGGTGGGCATTATCAATTACCATGACAACCATATATATAGTTCTGTCGATTGGTTGATAAGAGATGTCAATCTCTTTATTAGACCTCATCACGACTGGAAATGTGAAGGACACGTCGTGTGATATCACAAGCGTCTTCATTTCATTTCATAATAAATGAAAAGGAAAATGACACGATTCGAACGACTCCGTGGTTTGAGTCTTGCTAGAGATGTGATGGATATTAATTTTCTTTGAGAATCATTATAACTCGCGGCATGACAAAAGATACCTTCAACTCAGACTTGTGTGCTCGACGAACAAAAGCTGCGGTATGATTAAAGGAACTTCAGCCATTGTCTTTAATTGTTATCCCACAAACAATACAATTTATTTCGTACGTATGATTTATATCATTGGCCTACCAATATGACCAAATCATCATTGTTCTGATTTCATGAGTGGAGAAAACAAACATCGATGAGGCGTTTACCCCGGATGCCATCTTCATGATATGCCTCTGAATCCTTGCTTTCATTGTGTCTTCATTTCGTGGATAAATTCATATTTATATTCAACGGGAGGGCTGACAGAGACCAGCACCATTCTATCCTAATTCCAAAAGATATCAAGAGAATCAAGAGAGTCCAAACTGTTTTTTAATTTTGGGCATGGCTGCAAAGGGACGGAAACTTTGAAAGTCACAAGTCAACAATTTAAAGTTGTGAATTCTGATTTTTTTTTTCTTCCCCTTGTGTTCTTCTCGACGAAGGATTGAGCTCAGATTTTATTTACAAACTGAAATTAGGGTATATTCTTGCTCCTGCGATAAACTTCATTCCGGGTTTTTCTTTGTCGTCGCGGAATTCGATTCAGCTGATCAATATTTTACTCGTATAGTCGATCATTGTATCACGAGGTGGAAAAAAGAAACATTCTGAAGAGTGCCAAAGGTTCTCCTACTCAAAAATATAACACTTACAAATAAAGTATTCATTGACGTCTGACTTTCAAGCCGGTAGCATTTTAGTAAATTTCATAGTAAAAACTTTTCTGATAATTGTTGGTGTTTATGTGGTTGCATGAAAAAAAGTACGTAATCAGCCGAAGATAGAAATAAAAAAGTTGTGATATGAAATTTATGGAAACTGAACACTCATCATGAAGAACAATCACGTAAAATTACCCGTTATAAAAATCACTAATGGCGACCAGCGGAATCACATATCTTTGGGGCAAAGTGGGACGAACTTACGCTTGCCTTCCCCGCCCCCTGCTCGGCTATGGGTGAGGAGAACAACAGGCAGACGAGTAACAGGGCGGGAGGACACGGGGGCACAAATGATGAGAAATTTAGCTGTTCCAAGCATCTTGGCAGATGATAAACGGCCGTCTGAATCTAGACTACGTGCGCCGAAAAAACCGTCTCCTAAAAAAGAGCGTGTTTTCAGATTCTCGAGGTAAGGATTGTTTGAAATTGCTTATTCCCAAACTGGTGTGGTTCTATATATAAAAAAAAAAAGAAAGAGTGAAAAGTTCACCCTGGGCGGAGTGAATTTCAGGAAGAGTTAATTTACAGTCAAATTCGATTGAATTTCCACTCATTTTGGAGTGAAAATGTGCATTTGCACTCGAATTTCACCCCAATTCACTTGAATTTCACCCGACATTCGCTCTTTTCTGTCGTTCACCCCTTCAAGAGTGAACATTTTCCCCTTTTTTCAGAGACTACCTGAACGAGTTAATTGAAAGCGCCCCAGTCAGACTTCTTTAATGAAATAAAATTAGTTTATTAAAATTAATTCATTGAAATGAGTTGAGATATGAAAGCGGATTCAGGTTTTGAATGTATAGGGCGCACACACACAGACCCCCCAAAAATAATAATAATAAATCAATTTTTAAAAAAATGACAAAATACGGTGGCGCAGCCGAATTTCTGTTCACATTATCTGTTCAAAGAGGAGTTTCCAAAAAGTAAAAAACTGGATAAAAAAATGAAGGGTGCGCGTCTGTTGTGCCTCCTCCCCTAAAGGCCACCGCACATCTTACCACTGGTCTACGATCCGATTTTGGAAGAAATCGCAATTTGGTTATTTTCCAAAAGTATGAATGAATAGAATGTTATCATTAGAGGTTCAAATTAACTGTAAGAATACTGATATCGAATTTCGGAAAATTGCAAGCCTTATTTAAGAGTAAAGGGCAAATTGGTTTGAAATTGTAGCCAATCCTGCGATTGCTATGACGTCATTACGATTAGATATTGAATTCGCTTTTATTTTAATAAAGAGGTTACATAGTCACTGATTTGAACATATAAGTATTCCTGATGATTTAGAACTCTGCACAGAATGATGTTCTAGTTCTAAATATCCATATCAATGTTATGACGTTTTATTACACAATCAGGTCGCAGACCAATCGTAAGGTGTGCCGTGGCCTTTAGACCGCCAATGAGTTTCTCTCTAGAGACTGAGATGAGGGGCTTCAGATAATATTGATAGGTGATGCGTCAAATTTGAATCAATCTTTCAACATTATTGTATCAACATGTGATACTTTGTGTATTCAAATATGTATCCGATAGATCTACAGTCATGACAGTGATTGCGATTAAGATAGAAGCACAAGTGTTATTAAATTGCAGCCTGTAGAACTATACCGTAGATCACCGCATGCTATAGCTAATTGTCCTTCATCTTGCTTGGTTGTCATGGTAATTAGAGAGTTCCAACATCTTCATCCCTAGTGTATTGTTATGAAGCAAACTCTGGTATTATCATGTTGCAGCGAAGTGTTCAGCTATGATCATGATGATGTGGAAATTGGGGCAGGAGACACAAGATGCAAAGTAGGGGCGGGGGGGGGGGGAGGGGGGGGGGTGTACTGCTACAGGACGGTTATTTTCTTGGATATTATCGTAATAACACTAACCTTGCGTTCAATGTTCCCAGAAATTGTCAAAGATAATAATCCAGAGAAGCAAAAAAAAATAAAATCATCCGTCTTGTGATTTTAGTACAAAGCCTTAAAGGTCCTCAAATTTCCCGATATTTCATTTTAATGCGACGGGATGTCGCCACTACCCCTATGCATAGCCCCTGATTGAAGCACTTAACAGTGAAAACATTTTAACCAGTAACCTAAAATGAAATGGTCATGAAACAGATCCGACTTAATACTACTACCAAGGAAAGCATCTCAGTGCAAATAATCATACCTCAATACTGGAATAGTCATTCGCACCTAAACTAAAGAAGCCAAGTAAACAGTATTTTGTATAGACTAGAGATCGGCAGTCTCTTAACAAGTCATGCCTGGTAAACTGTCACAAATTCTTCTTTTTTCTATGTTTTGGGAATTGCTCTGGGCATCGCGTCTGGCTGACGTTTCGGCTATGAATAAAGGTTGATCTTATATCTGTTACTTTGATTTGGGACAAGTGTCTCGTCGTAGTTGTACTAATGAGAGCTGTTTTTTTTTCGTCGTAATGTTGCCAAACGTCTGCAGCATCTTTGGACATCTTTGGACTATCGTTTCCACCAGTGTTTTTTAAATCCCCTTAATTGGCCGATCTAGCATTTCTAAAGACGTGGTTAGTTGTTATTGTGGTATAGGATGCCAAGACAGTCGGGTGGTGGTTTTACTAGAAACCGGTGAGTAAAGAATAATATTCTTCTGTGATATATTCAAGAATATCATAAACATTGTTTCCTTATCCAGTGTTACCACCGTTATGCATCATTATAACTTTTTTTTTTCTAATCGCTTATTGTTAAATGATGAATGTCATTATTTGTTGTTGTTGCATTTCTAATCTTATCTGGGTAGTTAATCGAGTATTACATAATTATGATAGATTTTTTTCCTTATTATATCGCAGACCCTTATACTGTACTAGTATATTGTCTAAAGAGTTTGATTTAGAAATATATTATATTATTATTTCAAGAAGAACATCACTAGACATGCTAGAGGATGACATAATTATAATGCATTGTATGAGTGAAACATAATATGTTTCATAATATATATACTTACATGTATATTATACATGTAAGTTCCCCTTTTTTTTCGAGAGTCCGAATTCATATAAGTAGATGGATATTTTCTGTTTCACAAAAAAAAAAAAAAATTTCCTCTGATATCCCAAAGATTTACACAAAAGCCTCTACCAAAAAGCATGGGTAAGTATTTTTTCTCTTCCAGCCAAGGCTATTGTTTCTTTTCTTTTGGTCATATATGTGCTCAGCTGAATTGATTCTGAAGTCGACTTGATATTATTGTGGACTCATTTTCGTCATTTTCATTTGTAAAAAGAAGATATTGATGATATGGAGATTATTTGAGACGTTTTAGCTATGAATATATTTAGGATTCCCTCTTCTTTTTGATGGGGGGGGGGGGCACTTATGACACCGGATACACCTAGAATTTGGAAAATAAGCAATTTTTTGTTTCCTGTAACTTTAGGGTATCATCAACTTTATTCAAGCTGTATGCATTTTTCCCCTAAGAAACTTACCATAACTTATTATTCAAAGAATAAATACATGTAGAAAACTAACTGTATAGGCATGCATAACTGTGATTTGTAAACTCTCAAGCAAATTCCACAAAGTAAATATATGAATAATGTTATACTTAACATGTTTAATATGTAATATGCATAAGCAAGGAGACGTGATAATTAAGATTAAGAAATTTTAAAAAGATTGAAAAGACTTTAATATGAAATGTTTTAAAGTAAGGTAATGGCGAGTTGATTTTGGATGCGTTGCATGGGGACAATTATAATGACACATGAGTAAATAAAGTGGTTGCATTGTTCAAATCTTGTACTATCAGTTTTAATTGTTCCCAAAATACCATAGATTTCAAAGCTTTCCCTGGTCAAAGATGGCATATGAAAGACCATAGTGCCAATTGAAGACATACAAATGTCTTGGTTTGTAGACATATCTAATTGAGGTATATAGGCACTTTGTCACCAAGGAACGGTGTGTTTGCAAACATTCTGTATGGACATTGTACTCTGCAGTTAAATACACGGGGATCATCATGTCTAAGAACCACTAGCAAATGTTTGGTCACATTCCTTTATTCTTTTTTTTTTGTGTGTGTGTGCAAATAGAGAAATAGAACATATTGCTAGTTCTCTATGTATGATATAGTTGAATAACTTTGATGAAGTATGGTGGGCTGAGGTCGATTAGTCAGTAATCATGATAATCCAATAATGAAAAAGGCGAAAATCATTTTTTCACATTTTTTAAATAGAAAGAAATGATAGAAACTAGAAATAACACCAGATACAGAAAAAACACATTCTTGGATCATCAAGGACAATACGACAGTTTTTATTGTCTACATGTCAATCGAAATATAATGTATTTGTCTGTTTTAATTTATTGTATTACATTAGACCTTTTTTGTATGTAAATTTGATGTTTTGTTTCGTTTAATATAAATAGAATCATCTTTAAATATCCAAAACAAAATCGAAGTGCTGATTTCAATACCATGTATAGAACCTTGCAAAAATGATGATAAAACACATTTTCAATATTATTATTTTTTTGCACTTTATACAAGCAAAATTTTGCCTCAGTCGTATGTCAAAGACGATGTGCCCCGTAATACAAAACGCTTGCGACTTACCATGCCATATCAAATTTAAAAGAACCAAGATATTATTCCAATTGGTTACAATGGTCAACCCTTTGAACCATATTGCATGCAACAATTATGTTGATTGACCATGTTTATAAGTATTATTGTTTTACTTTGCCTTTGCAAATTCCTATCGTATAACAGAAGATTCATTCATATGAATCTTTTGGTAAAAAAAAGTCTGTGAGATATTTCTGATTTTTTTTTGTGGCTTCTCTCTTTAAGAAGCTTTATGGTATTATTTCGTAAGAAGAAAATCTGAATAGATGAACAAATGGACAAGTTAATGCTCAGTACTTGCAGCCGGTTTTATTCCTGATCATCCCGAATGTCTCTAACAACTTCGTAAAAACGACGATGAAACCTTAGAAATCTGACATTTTGAGAATAAATGAGCAATATTCTGAAAACTATCTGAAAGGGGGAATTAGGAAAGGGTCGCTAAAACCATTGGGACACATTTTCTTTTTCACTGGTTGTTCCTATTTACGACAATGCAATATAGGCCTTTTCTTGTTTGTTAGCTGCAAAAAGAGGTCTTAACACTAAGATTTGTACGTACTCTCAAATCAAGTTCTGAAGTTACGAGTTCTCGATCTGATAGAGTCTCTGTGGACCGAATTTCATTCCACTATCTTGGAGACAGACGCAAAAACAACAACTCTCATCAGGAGATTGACACGGTTCAAGTGCATTTCTTTTTGTCGTGTCCACAAGAATCGAATTCTTTTACTGAGCTAGAGCAGTTGCCCCTTGGAGATGGGGTTCAAACCAAACACAATGGTCGTTGACATCTCTTTAGTAATTCTGATGAGTGGATCCAGAAAATTATGATCAGTATGAGATCAATAGAATATACCTGGTTATAAGTACTTTGGGTATTTTAGACGTTGATTCACAAGATTGCACTGGCTCTTTGGCAACACAAGACATCTCGACCTGCACAAAGCTTTGTTTTGTTGCTGAAACGTTTGAATCATCGACGCTTGATCGACATTACAAATTTATATCAATATCATCCAATGAAGTTTACCTGAGTTTTATATATCTTTCGAGGTGCATTTGTAAAATTTTCGGAATATTCGCAGTTTTATACCATATACACTACGGTCGAAGATAAATATAATTAACTGGCAACTCATGCCTCGTGTTACTCTAACATGACCAATTGAATAAGGACGTATTTACTAGTGACAAGAATAAACTCATTTAGGCTTTAACGAGGAGCTTAACCCTTACTAAAGTGAGAAAAAGCAACATAATCCAGACTAATTTAACCAAAGTCCAGCATTTATTACCATCGGAGCATTAAGGTCATCAGCAACGAATCATGTTGTATTATTACATTTAAATGTATCGTTAACAGAAGCAATGTCGTTGTTAATTGGATTCTAACTTCAAGAATAGACCGAAGATTTCTATCTTTGGCTGAAGGACTTCGGAGATCTATAGTATTATCATTATGTGACCTAGCGATATAACAGACCAACGTATAATATTATCATTGTGAATTATAAGAATAAGGGTCACTGGCCAAATAATTGAACCGTTTAAGAAGGAGGTGCCAAGCTCGTTGTACGATCGAAGAAGCTTTTGTCACGGGAACAGGGAATCGATTGAGATTGACGACCGTATATCAGTCACTAATGAAAGGCTTACGACTCCAACTGCACTGTTCCAGTGGAAGGGGAGCGTTTCTTTTTCAACCAACTCCTAAATCTTGGTAATAACTTGCGTTTCATTGATTGTGTTGAATAAGTTGGATAAACTTGGTCCTGCAAAGTCGTGGGTTGTCGGAGTCAATGGATGTGTAACTCTAATGAAGAGGAATCACTTTCGATGCCAAAAGTTGAAAGGCTGTACTTGGATTTATTTCTTTGCCTCATCGTTTGGAAAACAGGAATTCTTGATCAGTAATTCCTTCTTTGCAATAATATTAGCAATATTGTGATATTTACACGGAATTTATATATAATTGGCACTTTGCATCATAGCCGAGAAAATATTTCGCACATTTGACGAAACCGCTAGTTATGTCAAGAATGACTTGATCATCAATGTGAACAGATCTGGAAGAAAGTCAAACGAGATAACAGGACTTGCTGGAAAATTACAGTTAAGAAACCTTGGAACCTTTCCTCATTCTTGTAAACAGATTCTATTTGGCGCCTAGATGCAGTTACTCTTCTCCAATATCTTCAGCAGCCGACCTCTGATATCTCTACCCATAATGTGGAATCCCTGCAGTATAATCTGCACCTGCCCCTCTTTTTGTGCAATTTCTATGTGTTGGAATGAGCTATCTGTAATCTATTTGAAGAATCTGGACCATTTTGTCGAGGAGACAAACTAAAACAGTCTACCACTCAGAAGCGAATCATTGAAGAACTTCGATTTGGATCCCCAAGACCTTGGCAACAGAACAGGTTCACGGTTCCCTGGTCGTATGAGTTCGATGTAATCGCTTGTGTAGTCATTTATTGTGTTTATTCGTGCTTATTGTTTTCAGAACGAGCTATGCCCATTGATGCATTTGAATTCAATAGTCCAAATCACCCGGTATACGTGGTATACTACTTCAAAACCTATTATTTACGCAATCAGTCACCCCTGCAAATATACAAACACCAGACATCTCAATATGTTTAGGACATATACTGGAATATTATTGGAGTCGAGACATACCGGTGAAATATAAATACATATAATCGAGGTTAATAAGACACTGTGGACGCCAATTAAGTATGGTGGACTATTGATATCCTTGAGACATGCATAAAGTATAAGCCTCCGACTCGTTCTTTATCGCTCCGCAAAGTTATACATCTGATTGAAGTTGAATATTTTGTGGGGGAAATGGATAAGTTTGGATAACAAGGATGCCAGCGACAAATTTAACACTTAAAAATGATTTTAAAACTTTCTGACACTAAAGTCGGAATAACATGGACCAATTCAGATGACCATGCTCTTGGGTTAACTGAGGATGTAACGAATATTTCTGAACCTTTTTTCTAAATCTAATAACGCATTACAAAAATGGAGTACGGAAGGGGCGTGTTGCCTGACGATATTCTCTCAAATTGAGCACCATTCAAAATCGATTATTGGACATCATCTTGTTTCGATAGGACCCGGAATCGATAAAATGTTTACCTGGATGTTTAAGGATGCTTTATTATCATGTTTGCATACTATGAGCAAGTTTGTTGACAAGGTACTCGAATAAAAACTGTTAACAAGTTATAGCCCGTCGACTCTACTACGGTTTGTGTTCTGTTTGATAGCCGGTCCGAGTTCTTGAACACTTTAAAGTTGCCGAGGCTTATATACATATATATATATATATGCAGTCGAATTTTGAATTAAGTTATCCGGCAGAATTGTATTGTTTATTTTTCCTGGTTGTTCCCAATTTATTGGACATGCTGAGGTTTTACTTCAATGGAAATAACAGAAATGTTTGAACGTTGACGTCTTTGGCCGTTTGGCATCTGGACGCGACAAGATTTGTCTTCGTCACCGTAAAAGTTTCATAGCTTAGCTTGGAGTTATTAACTTAGAATTGTCATCTTGCAACAATATGTCGTCGAGGAAAGATAGAAAGAACGTTCCGCGGTCACCGAACCCGAACGGACCACGAACGACCACCACCGGCAACACCGGTCGCGACGCCGGCGACCAACAGATCATTCACCAAAGTCCCATGGGGACCTACCGACGTCAAGTCTCCTACCCTGATCTGTCATTGACGCTGGAGGAGATATATGACCGCACCTCCCAGTATACCGATACGATCCTCCCACGACCCATCATCTTCTTAGATGACGACGACGATCTCGGAGTCTCGATGAATAAGCGTGGCTCGGCCGACAGACGGATGACGATCGCGTCTAGCGTTGGTCGTGCGGGCACACGGAACAGGTCGCTGGCTCCGCAGTCGTTTGAAGCTACTCGGAGGGGTACTGTTGCTATTGGTGGGTTGACTCCGGGTTCGATTGACCTCAGAAGGTTTACTTCTCTGGGTGAGAGAGACGAATACGGTATTGAAGAGTAAGTCAGGGACTTTTTCACAAAAATATTACACAACTACAATTATTTTCTTTAACTTTCCGATTATTTTCTTTGTAGGTACGCTCCCGGGCAATAAGTATTGCAACATCATACATGCATTTTTTTTCCTCTTTAGAAGCCTTTATGCATATATTATTTGTAAAATTTCATTTATAACCACTATTTAATCTCTTTATTTTGAGTGGGGAAAACTTTTCGTCCATTTCCCTTCCTAAAGAGCAGTAGATGGCTGGACCCGTTCTTCCTCCTTTTAAACACAAAAGTCAAAGGGAACATAAATGAGGGTAATCATAAAAATGTTTTCTATTCCCCTCCCCCTCTATTTTTTTTTAGAAGTTTAAATAAACTATATCCCAAAGAAATAATGCAAGAGCAGTGCACATCCAGATAATATAAATTTTGTTGAGGACGAAATGCAACTTTATTTCCCAAATAGAGCAAAATTACAAAGGTGTCTTGTGGTGATTATGTTTTGCTGGATAATCTCATCCTCTGTGGCGCACATCCTCCTTGGCAGCAACCAACACAATGTCCTGTGCCCCTCTGTCTTGGCATAGACACCATTTCTGTGCGAACAGAATAATTGTTGGAGAAATATTAGACAGTTTCATTCACTGATAATCCCTAACTCCTGAAAGGGTGACGATTTGTCTATTTTGGCCAGTTTGTCCTTTGTATGAAAAGACAAGTTTTCAAAAAGCTTAACATACATGGTCAACACTTTATGGTTTTGAATGAAATACAGTTATATCACCTATACAAAAATGAATAGCGAAAAAGAAAGGGGACATGCTTATACGTTACAATGTAATAGTCATGGAGTGTAGCTTGACCTCAAAGATATATCAAAAAACGTTTTACATGAGGGGTGAAGGGGGAAACGAAAAGTTACCCTTTTTTTTTTTTTTTTTTTTTTTTTTTTTTTTTTTTTTACCCACGCCCTATGTTTGTGCATTATTTTTTTTTCCTTTAAACAAGTCCCCGATTGTCCGAACCTGTCAGAAAGCCAAATGATTGATCATAGTTGAATTGGTTAAGCTTTAATTAACTTTAGAAAATAATAAATGAATGAATAATAAAAAAACAAAACAAAACAATAACAAAAAACAAGTAAGAGAGAGAAAGAGATCAAGCGCTCGGTAACTAGAGGGTGACTGATTTAAATACTTTGTTTAGGGGTGGGTGTAAACTTCAGCTAGGCCTACATGCCCTTAGATAATATTCTATCGATGACTTTTAATTGGCCACTCCTATTTATACCTTGGCAAATAGGTCTCCTACCATAGGGCAAGTCCAAGCTATTTGTTCCCAAGATGCTGATTTTTCAACTTTGTTCAAATGGGTTGTTCTATACACCAAATTAAAGCTAAAACATTGAAATTCCATGAAATGCAAACAAAAAGATAAAAACTGTGCTATGCAGGCTTTAATTAACGAATAAATTTGCATAAATTAAAAATCATAGTAACACATGGGACACTCAGAAATGAACTGAATTTTGATATATTTCAATTGTTTTTAGTGGCCATGACCAAACAGGTGTAGGGATATAGAGTCTAGGGGATTACTTATTTGTTTGATAATTTTTCAGTTCACTAGCTAATTAAATATGCAAATTATGGACGTTAAAATTTGGCATGTCCCATGTGTTACTTTTTAAGTTAAATTTGTTATCATAATTTTCAAATGCAAAATAATTAGGTGGTAGGTGTTAATTTCTTTTCGGCTTTCGGTCTGTCGAAAAAGTTTATGAAGTATCGCCCATAGGGGTATGATTCACTTGGTGGTTCGGGTCGGCCTTCCACTTTTCCACTTCTTTTTCCCCTTTCCCCCATTTTTTAATTATTTATTTATTTATTTTTAGTTTTTTTTATTTATTTATTTATTTATTTATTTTTTTTTTTTTTTTTTTTTTTTTGGGGGGGAGGCTTAGGGGGCCGGGCCCCCTCAGCTCCCTGGATCCGCGCCTGTCGCGGCAACCCGCAGAGACGTCACAGAGACTTGCTCGCGTCTGAAAGAAGTCTGCTAAAAGATTGAACATGTTTGTCATTTGTTTGGTTTTCTCGCGACTTCCTGGAGACTCATGAGATGGCGCGGCGAACTCTCCGAGACTCCAGAGACTCATAATCGAGAACGCATCTCATTGCCAGTGAGAAATCCACTTTAGCAAATGAGATGACATGAAACTTGCTGAAAAAGACCCAATGACACCAACGTCTTTAAAAGGGATTGTTTCATACCCTACAAACCAAAAACTTGGTAAAAATGGATTTTGTACCTGTCACCTTC
This sequence comes from Paracentrotus lividus, assembly GCA_940671915.1. Classification (NCBI taxonomy): domain Eukaryota; kingdom Metazoa; phylum Echinodermata; class Echinoidea; order Camarodonta; family Echinidae; genus Paracentrotus; species Paracentrotus lividus. The sequence goes on from CALNVZ010000218.1 coordinate 27,433,203, forward strand.
AAAGGACCCTAACCGTGACCCACGACAGTTTGGACGTCAACAATGTCTCAAATTAAAGCTGATGAGTTACCTAGTACACTGTTCGTCATAAAGGTGGAATATTTTTTTCTGGCTCAAGCGACATTATGATGCTCCGTTATTGATTTCTTGAATGTGTTTGTCACCGCTTTCACTTTCTGGGATGCTGGGTATATCTTGGACGTTCCCTCAACCCTTCCCGGGGATTTCTCTTTAAAAAAGTTTGTCACCCCCAGAAGGTGGCCATTTTCGTCATTTTTTCCTTTTTTGGGGCCCTTTTTTGTTCACGCGACCCACCAAGGCCCCCTCAGTCCTACCCCAAGGAAACACGTCTGAGGTGGAGATTTGTTATTGTTCTTTAAATTAAATCTAGATTTATGGTTACAGGCTCGACTCTTTAGTCTAGGGGAGGGGTCAAAATTTATTTTGATTGGGGTTCAACATTCATTTTATTCATTTTTACACCATGGAAATTTCTATCTTCCCTCAATTGTATTGTAAAATCTCAACCAAACATAAATCAAAATAAAATATTATCAATAATGACTATTTACAGCCTTGTCATCAAGGCTAAACAAAATTTAAGGGGAAAATGATGATATTTAAGGGTTAAAGGTGGTTTTTCATTTCTTTTGTTTTCACCATGTAGATGGAATAAAATATTCCGAATTTTCACCAATCTCGTTTTTTACTTCAACCCCTCCCCTAGACAAGAGACCTAAGCCTGTCCCCAGAAATATAGATTTAACTTAAAGAACAATATAAAACAATACACCTTAGTCGCGTTTCCTGGGGGTAGGACTGAGGGGGGCTTGATCGGCCGGGAAAACAAAAAGGGGCCCCAAAATGAAGAAAAATGACAAAAATTCGCATCACGGGGGTTGACAAAACTTTTTTGGAAAAAGGTCCACGTCAAGAGTTGGGAGAATGTCCAAGATATAGCCAGGGTCCCAAAAAGTAAAAGCAGGGACAAACATATTCAAGAAATTAAAGTCAGAGCAAAATCATGTCGCTATCGCGGCAAAAAAATATTCCACCTTTATGACGGACAGTGTATTTTAGCTAGTATAAAGAAATTATCAGAATAAACCATGTACTTTTTAAATGACTGACCTTTGAACTTCGGCTACCTTTTTTTAGGAACATTGGGGTATCTGAAACATTGAATAAAAATTTGATCAGATCTATCTAATTAACCACATTTATTAATTACACTCGGTAACACATGGGACATAGCTGTAACACATGGGACATTGTGTACAAAGTGTATGGAGAACACTTCAATATGAATAAATACTGATTTCTCAAATATATGGTCTAGTCTAATTGTGTAACAATGTTAAACAATCATACTTATCAATAATATTGCCATAATCATCTTTATTATTATAATAATTATCATTATTGTTGCAATTAACATATGTTTAAGTATTCTCATAGTTTTTAATATTTTTAGTTTGATTATACCTTATAACTTCAGATTGGATCGTCCAATGATATGCATTTTGAACTTCAGAATTATAGAGAGAAACATTTCATATAGGATGGTTCAAGGATAATGAGGATGATTTCCTCCGTGGGAACCAACTTCCACTTCACATTTCTAGAAATCCCCAATAAGATGCCCAATCGATAACTACTAGGGGCCTACTTGACTGACGAGCCCTATAGGTCATGGTTCAGGGTCCAGTTCATCGACCTTTGCCTAAAAATACAGATATATGTCTACAACTTATATTTACATATGTATTGTGCATACCTTCAACTTGTACATTGTGATATCCAAAGGTGATCACTGATCACACTGATTGGGAAGGTTATATTGAATTTACAGGTAAGAAGTTCTGCATACATTTACAATTAATTAGCAGCCAAAATTCAAGGTCATGATTAAAATATACCCAAGGGCTGGGTTTTCATCAAAGGATTTGCAAAAAAAAGCATGTTTTCCTCTATATAACTTATAAAATATATTATTGTAGACATAATAAAGAAAGGCCAATGCAATGTGATGAAGCCAATCATGTGATTCTGTTTCATTCTAAAAACATTCGGGAAAAATTATTCAGAAATGGATTTATGCATTTTTGGACTAGCTTTCCCTGCTTCACAAACCCCTCTTCAACAAAAATCCACCTGTACTGTACGAACAAATGTATGCGCGTGCGCCGTGACCTATTCTGTAGATTTGACCCCAGTTCCTGACAACCGTCAACGAAGTATCGACTTTCTCGGCAACGAGAACCCAATTAAAAGTTTGAAAAATTACGAATTTTAGGAGAAAGGTGCCTGAACCGTGCAATTTGCACGATGGCGTCTAAACAGGCGAAGGAAAAGAAGTCTTCTAACAGAGTAAATTCAGCTTCTAAGCAAGAGTAAGTGCATGCAACAGACGTCGCGATCGAGACGAAGTGTGATAGGAGAAGCGGCAGTGGTTGTGAAGTTTGTGTGCATTGTCTATGTAAACAACCTCCAGACGAGTAACCATAGAATATCTGTCGGAGAGGTGCGGCATAGTTAGGCAGCACTGCACCGCCGATGCCGCCTCGAGGCCGAGACTGCTGTGGCTGTGTGAAATGGGTGGGACTGGGTCGTGGAGTGGGACTATTTTCTGTTGTTGAGAATGACATTGATGATGATGAATAATGGGCAGCGATTTGATGAATAATATCTTTGATTGATGTGTTTTTCTGCCATGATGAAGGATAACCCCCCCCCCCCTCCCCGCCAAATTCTTCTTTGGCTTTTCCTACTAAGTACTAACGTATGTCTATAATAAAAAAAAAAAAGTATAAAATTACAAATTAAATTAGGAAAATTGATGAGCGACTGGACGATGCTGGAAGTTGGCAGTGTCATGGTGTGAAGCAAAATTGTGAATGTGAGTGGGGGGGGGGGGGGGAGACAATCATTTCGGGGCTGGGTTGATGTAACATTAGAAATCGAGTGGGATTTGACTGAAAGTGAACATTAACTTCTCTTTTTCTATTTTTGTTTTTCGTCTTTTTTTCATTAAAAAAAAAACACTTAAAAAAAAAAAAAAAGATGAAATGTACGTGGAATCTTGCCAGGTTATAGTCTAGATTACCAAATCTAAAATAACACCATCCTGACAAACCTGCTTTTAATGCACGAAGGCTTGTCAGAAAAATTGCTAGTCAAGAGTTCAGTCATGGGTCTCACGTTTTTTTGGAAACTCAATAGTTATCGTAAAAATCAAAGAGAAAGAACGATGTTTTTCTTTGATTCAATTGAATTAACTTAAGACGTATCTTTTCCAGGGAAAATGGTTTTGCATGACCAGGAAGAATACTTACCACTCTATAAAAAAAATTGTAAGAAAATAATGAGGGAGGCAAAATAAAATATCAGTGCTATTATTACAAAAAATTATAAACAAATATGGTCACTCCCATAATGACACATGAATAATAACTTCTCTCAATCACAAATCATGCCTTGGAAATAATATCTCATTTGTTTTTTTCACACAAATTAAAGCTAATGAACCATCATACGCAGGATTTGTATAAATAGACTACGTTTTCAGTTAATTTTCGTCACTTGATAAAGAGTTGCAGCGGCACTCGAAAGCTCGTGAACCTGTAAGCTAGTGATCACTTTTTGCGAGAGTGATCACGAATTTCCTTGTTGACCATAGTACTTAGATTGCGAGACAAATGAATACCCTCTAGCGAATATACTTATACTTTCACGCAAACACTTGGGGAAATCCACCCAAATTCCAAAGGGGAAACCCATCCATTATGACCTGTCACAAGATTTGCACTACGCTATATCGATAAGACATTTGGCAGGGCTTCATTTTCGAAAATTGCAGGAGAGCTATAAATTATTCTCCTGAAAGGCTCAAGGAGAGTTGTGAGGAGAGTACTCTTGAGGTCACTCCATAGGGTAACTGATAGAATTAGTAAACTAAGGAGAGCTAACTATTGCTCTCCTAAATATACCTAGTTATTGCGTGTCCGGACAGGTTTGGTATCTGGACACTCAATTTTCACCAACCATTTGAAAAGCTTTTCAAGCAATGTCTTTGTAGTTTTTTAGCACAAAATGTTCAAAAATTTTGTGAAGAACAAATATTGATGATGAAAAGCAGTATTCAATGTATATTTTTGGCTAAATCCTGAGACAAAAAAACAAGATTTATTTTTGTTAAGACTTAAGTGTCCGGACACCCAACCCCCCATCCTACCGTTTAGGAGAGCTTTAGGAGAGCGAGAGCAATCGCTCTCCTTAAAAATGAAGATTTGGACATGACAAACTCAACTACAATAAATTATACAAATTTTGACACGTCTCATGATATAAATGTAGGGCTCTCATGGACCTCAGAACCTGTCATGAGTCCAGGGTATACGCCTAGGCAGATTGTGAGGTCCCCTCGAGCCCTAGAAAGGACTATATCAATTATTATTATCAAATAAATTTCCTATTTGGTTATCTTTTTACAGAGCTGCATCCATAGCTGCCAGTGTGATAGGATCTCAGGAGGGTAGAAAGCAGAAGGTTGTTATCTGGCCTGAGTGGAGTGATGCTGACGTCAATGGAGAAAAATGGGTGAGACAAAGAAATAATAGTAATACGTGAGAATACAGCGCCATTATCCATTTTGATAAACTGCTCAAGGCACATTTACAAAAGATTACATGTACATAAATAACAAGGAATACTGCAAAGAATATTACAAAGATTAATTAGCAAGAATATGCATAGTTGAACAAATAATACTTAAGATTGGTCTTGAAGGATTCCTGTGAGGATGAAGAATTCTTCAGCTCCTGGGGAAGTGCGCTCCAGCGGGTTGTTCCAGCATGAACAAAACCTCATAACCGTCATAATTTCTTAAAGAACTACAGCTGAATTTAGAAAAGACGAGTTATATGATTGTAAAGTTTGTATGGGTTGGTATTTAGTTCACAAAAACTATTGTCTTATGGCTGATTCATTGATGATGTAATCAAATGCATTATTGCCCGAAATGTTGGACCCTAGATGAGATTTTCTTCAGGCATCATCTTTTGTTTAATTTTTCAGGTGTTTTGAAAATTGTTTTAAAAAAGACCCCAAATGCCAATTTTTGGCTTGTACCCATTTTGCATTTCAAACTTGCAGCATAATTTACATTTCATGTGCCGCTGACTATTGTTAACTTCATTTCTATCATACATGTATTATCTTATTATATTGCAGGATGCTCCTCACAAACCAAAGGAGAAAGAAAAGGGCAAAAGCCCCAGCAGCATGGTAAGTATTGCTTTATTTCTTTTATTGCTTCATTGCATAAAATCTGTGTCTTTTTCTTTAAATGAATTACTTCATGATCACAAGATTTGACATAGAATTGTTATAAATCTAGGGCTTGGTAATAAAAGACAACAATATTTAGAGCATGTAAAGTGGTAAAATTAACAATTGAATATGATAGAAGATTTTAATATGAATAGGGAGTACGATAAAACATGACTAACATTTCATTGTTTTCCCTTCTATTTTTATTTTAATTATCAACTGAATTCTACCTGTATATTGATTAGAAAGGGTTAAGTTAATCTATTCAACATCATAAAACATCTGATTTATCTTTTAAAACAGCAACATTTCTTTGATGACCCCGAGGGAAGGATAGACCTGCCCCCCGGTCTCAGGCATCGTGTGGACCACTGGAGACGACCACAGGACTTCATCACGGACAAGACACCGGTGGTCTACGACCCTGACAGTACCCAGGACATCGATCTCCTCTCTAACAATGAACACCTGGATGACTGTGAGGTAAAGAGATCTGGTTATTGGGGTTTTTCTTCTAGCATGCGACCCTGGGCCAAAGTCTGTGGTTAACCCTTTAGCACCTAGAGACTGTGTGAAAAGTTTCGGGCTACTCCCTAACAGAAAGGGTTTTGCTGTGTTTGCATTAGGGTGTTTTAATGAGAAATACTTGTAAAACATACTTTTTTGTGCATAATTCGACGGCACACATCTAATGGGTTATGCACAAAGAGTATGGGCATGTTTTATCACATATTTTTGATGACTATAGCGTGCATAAAACGGGCGGTTTCAGGCGGTTATGTGAGTAAGCTGATGGGCGGTCTTGGGCGGTATAGGTGCTAAAGGGTTAAATATTGCTATAAATCACTGTCCATCTTCTGCAAATGTTTCACTTCTCAAAATCCAAGCATGAATTTTACAATGCACTAGGGTCTCTTCATAGAAGAGTTGCCACAACTAACAATTTGAATGCCATGTTATTTCCAATATTATGCAAGCTATATCTATTCAGCTTCCATGCGCCATTGCATTTTGTCAATAAACTTGAAGGCCATGTTGTTTCCAGAATGGATAATTGGTCGTGTCATGTCATGGCTCTTGATACTTAGGAAATCTTAGGCTGTAAACAGGGCAGCTTACTCCTTGAAAAAACAAAAGCAAAAAACTATTTGCCAATCAACTGACTATGCCACGCTAAAAAATAGATGGGCGGTTAAAGGCAATTTTGAGGAGAGGGGTTTCTGGTGCTATGGTAGGAAAAAATCAGAAAGGCAGTTACAGGCTCTATGAGGAGAAAGCTGAAGCTGGGGATTGAGGATTTAAGGGTTAATAGGAAATTCATGGCTTCTTCTCAAACTCAACTTTTTTATACCAAAGAAATATTAAATAATTCTCTACAGACGCTTCGTTGGATCACCAGCCAAATCTCGAACCTATGGCACACAACGGCCACGCCCATCACCGAACCCCACGAGGGGGCAACCATAGCGGGGGGTAAGATGCACCCCTGGAGGCCCTGGGACCACATCTATGCACTCTGTAAAGTAGGCAAGGCTCCTCACCTACCGCTTTACAACCCTCACGGGAAATACATCATCAGGGTCTATTGGATGGTAAGTGTGACTCTTTAATAATACTAGATACAGTATATGCCAAATCTACTGTGCAGAAGACTCTAGATGCACTGGAGAAATAGGAGAATAAGTTAGGCCGTCAAGGTTTGAAACTATTGTTTTTAAATGACTCTTTAGAGCTAAATTCAGTCTTTTCTTTATTTAGGATAGTAAAAGATAGGATTTGTAATGTGCCAAATCCTCTCTGCAGAGTGCTCTAAGTGCAATGGTGAAGGAGTGAAGGAGGAGAATATTACGATAGGCCATCAAGTTTTAGACATATTGTTTTTAAATGACTTTTTCAAAGTAAACTTAGACTTTTCTTTATTGTTAGAATAAAAATGGTAAGATTTTTATGGATTACTTCAAATGATAATTTGAACCATATCTGAAATGCTTAAGGAATTACAATGTACCTCCCACCTGTTCCCATCTTGCTCACATTCATTCAAAATTTGTATTGTTCACATTTAAAACATGTCTAATGTGCAGGAGAGTTAATAAGAAACATGGCGACCAAAGCATTTTCTTTGGCATGTTGTTGTGACTTGATTTTTAGGGTAAGTGAGCTAGTACTGTATAAGTGGTTATTTTCGCGGTGACTTTATTTTCGCGAATTTCGCGAGTTGGTCATCGCGAAAATTTCCACTTCAGTACAAGGCTATTTATAGTAATGAAGTCATCACCAAAATCGCGAAATTTTGCTCTCGCGAATTTCCCCAACTAGTCAAAAATCGCGAAAATATCTGTACGCGAAAATATTGGCTTATACAGTATTGGGACTAGACATCACTTTATTGATTACATGGAAAACAACACACACAAAAAAAGTATTTTACCCAAGTTTGAAGTCTTGCCATCCCAGCTTTTACAGGAATTTATCATTCTCCTAAAGACAGTGAGACCATGCTCTCCAAAACATTGAGAGTGAGCAAAGGCCTTTTTACGACCAACTAATACATTGTATCTTTGAGAAAGAATATTTTGCAAACCGAGAAACCTTCTAGCTAAAAGAATCGGGAGCTGATCCAGGATTTTCAATATGAATAGATTGTGCCGGTTCAATTATCTGGAGACAATAGCAGCTCCATTATATTTGGGCATGGGCCGATCCTTTCAATTGTGTGACATAAGGCTGGGTCTGCTACTTTGAATTTATCCTGAAGTCTTTTCTTTGTGCAGGGAACGTGGAGGAAGGTGACAGTAGATGATACCATCCCATTTGATGATAATGGCAAGATGCTTCTACCTTGTTCCAGATTAACCCATGAACTCTGGCCTATGCTCCTCACCAAAGCTCTCATTAAAGTCTTCTCACTGGAGTAAGTCATAAGGAAATTCTTGTTTCCCTTTTTTGGTAATTTACCCGACTGTTAAAGGGATTGTTTAACTTTGTTAAAGATCTTTAAAAAAAAAAAGAATCACATCACTCTTCTAGCAAATGCCGTAATAAAACTAGTAATTGAAAACCTTGATGTCAGGCAGATATCGCCTGAGATTTTAAAGCTAATCAGTCGTTCAATTGCCGAGAGATTGATAACTGAATATCACCATTCAGGGTGATTCCATATCATGTCATACGGGCCATTTTGATAACATTTCACCTCTTTTCAATATGAAAATAACAGATTAATTCTTTGATAGATGATGATCCTCAAGAAGCACCAGAAGGGGTAAAAAAACCCAAAAAAACCCCAAGATTTAACTTGACTGGATTACACATCCTGTACAATAGAAAATGAAAAGTAGTACTATGTCGTACAGGACACAGAAATAACAGAAAAAAAGAAACAAAAAACCACAAAAGCACGGGATTGCCCTTTACATAAGTGTACCTTGGTACATTTAAGTTAACACTGCAGTCTATGCAAGCCTGAAGGGTGGTATGGTCAAGCTCTGGCACAGCACTGATTTTGTTCTTTGGAAAGATATCAATTTGCCACTTTTCATAAAAGGTGTAAAAAGAAATTTGTTGAATGATATTAGCTCCCAAATGAGTAGTGTCGCTCAAGCCAAAATGTTATTGAGCAAGTTGAGTAGTTATATCACATTGCGTGAAAAGTCTTGGCAAGAATTTATTTCTCTAAAATGAATTCAGTGTTAATTGTTATTATTAGTTGCATGTCTGCTAAAGACTTCTTAGTTAACAAATAGAACAAGAAAGGTGTTTGAAGGTATGAATTTCACTGCTCGACTCCAAAATTAAATAGTTGCGATTTTCTGTTATTTTATCAGTTATTCGGCTGGAAGCAGTAGCTGTGAGTTTGGTGATGTAACTGTTATCCAGACATTAACAGGATGGCTGCCAGAGACAATACCATTACAGTAAGTCCTTTATTTCTCATGTCATGACTAATTTAGTTTAAAAACTTCTTCATTTTACAGAATGTATATGTTCTATCCCTCTTCAAGGAGTATTATACCTCTATAGATACAGAATGGACCTCTTAAACAAAGTAATACTCCTCTACAGTAAATACTGTAACTACAGTTAAATAAAAAATGATACTTTTGCCCGAATCTCTAATTGCTATTAAAACCTCAGCAGTGAATGATGGAGGTAATTATTATTATGCTACAGTAATTACTTAATTTATAATTCTGATTAAAATGTACAAAATGATAATTTGATACAAATTATGTATTACATAATATTACAGTGAGAAATGAAAGAGGGCAAGAGCTCATATTATTTAAGGCACTTCGGATACCAAGACAGTCGACGAACTATGTTTGTTATTTTAATTACTTCATACTGTGTGAAAACAAACCACATACTCAAAGTAAGAAAGACAAAAATCTGTAGACTACTGTTGATACTCAACCAATTTCCCCCATGTCTGTCCTAGCCACTTTTTGGCATGTTCTATCGGTATGAAGCTACAGGCCTTGCTGGAAGATTGCAAGAACGATCTGAAAGAAGATTTAGAACTAGATCTAGATAGGACTAGCCCAGGAATGGACCTGCTCAAGACCATCCTTCAAGAAGATGAAGAAGAGGAGGAGTTGAAAGAGGGAGGAAATGGTGATAACGAATTGACAAATTCAAAGAAAGAAGAAGAAGAAGAGGAAACTGAATTCAACATATTTGAGTAGGATGTAGCAGTTTTCTCTAGGTGTTCTGTTCCAGTTTGGGTTGGTAACTGACTCAAAATGAAGAATTCCTTTGTTTTTGTTATGCATGTTTTCAAGTAATGCACATTTAAATTTTTTTTATTCAGCTAGGTTTGGAAGCTGATAATAACTTCAGGTTTTACTTTACTTTTCGAGATGTTCTGTTCAAGGGTTATGCCACCAAGTTTGGGTTGGTAACTGAATCAAAATAAAAAATTCCTTTGTTTTTGTCATGCATGTTTTCAAGTAATGCACATTTTAAAAAATCGTATTCAACTAGGTTTGGAAGCTGATAATAACTTCAGGTTTTGCTTTTGTTTTTGAGGTGTTTTTTTTTTCTTCAGGGGTTTGCCACCAAGTTTGGGTTGTAGCTGACTCAAAATGAAGAGTTTCTTTGTTTTGATATGCTTGTTTTCAACTAATGTACAATTTATATTTTTATTCAACTAGGTTTCGAAGATGATAGAAACTTGCTTTGAAATAAGAAGTAAAATACATTGTTTCTGATTGCTTTTCTCAACAGATGTGTTCAGACTTTTCTAACATTTCTTTTTCCCCCCAGATATAAATTTGTTATTGTTATGTTTTAACAATTTGTTTTATATATTTGCATTTATTGAATTGTTTTACTAATTCAGTTCAAATTTTATTTCATTGCATATTCATGAGAGTTCAGTTCAGTTCTTAATGCAAGTGCTCCTAATTAGGTGGTCTGTCTTTGACAGATCACCTCTTAATTTTGTCAGAATTTTCTTTATTTCTTTATTTCTTTATTTTTATTTCTTTATTTTTATAGCCAATATTTTGTTGCCACTCTATCTCAAAATCTTCTAAGTCAATTTCATTCATTTTCATGTCAGTTATGGATGTCACTCTGGAAACGTGCATCAAAGTTTTTCAAGGTCATCAGGTCAACATGACGTCATCCAGGCGCCATTTTGTAAAATTCTATTATTGCTTATAACATCGTAACCGATAATAAAAGATAACTCATATTAACATCAATGTAACTTAAGGTCAAGGGTTAAAAAGTTATAATTTCAAAATTCCTCTTAAGGTCATGACGCGCGCGTACGTGCGCGTCAAAATTAAAAAATGCTCCAAATGACCTAGTATCAAGTTTGCATACGTTTCAGGCAATTTCCAGCATTTCGAAATTTTGCGCGCGCGCGTCATTGCGCGTTTCAATATAACACAGCCTTCAATCGCCATTTTTCATTATGCCATCTAATAGAGCATTAAATTCTGAACATTTTGATACCATTTTTAACTTGATACGACGATATTAAGGAAACTACAGCCCGTCAAACTTTTACGCGCGCGTGCGCGCATTTCTCTTCATAGGCCAAATATGGGCAAAGAAAATGCCTTTACAAAATTCGCTATAGCTCGAAAAATAGTCCACGAACACCCAATTTTTTTTTATGAACATTGTCAGTATGAGTTGTAGATTGATTTCATGGGCTGTTTACCATTTAAACATTATGACGTCATCAAAATGGCGCCTAAACTCAAAATTTCATTTTTTTTTTAAAATGACGTATAAAATTTATGCAAATTTGATTTCAACTTCTTGTAAATATTGGTCGATTTTCGCCCAAATTTCAATATGTTGTAGCTGAGGATATACGCTTTCGCGGTACGTGACCTTAATTTTCATTTTTTTAACAAATGCATCATTGTCAAAAATTGCATATATAAAGGCATGTTCATTTTTGCCTTCATTTTGCACGCAATCTCTATTACGAAGCACTTTTGGTTGAAACTTAAAACTGCAAGCCCTCCTGAAATGACCATTCCCTCCGTCATTTCTTGCTTCATTTTCTCTGAAATTTTGATAGGTTGTAGGCAAGGAATCTCTTAAACATATCATACGTTTTTCAAATCAGACTCCGGAAATGACTCTATATAACTTGCCGTACTTGAAATGTTTTTGCCGTCTGGAATTTTTCGTTTTTATGTGTAATCCTTCATAGGATTTTAGCTCAATCGGTTAAGGCGTCTGACTCGTAATCAAAGACCGTGGCTCGCGTGGGTTCGAGTCCGGTGTGTCTCATATTTTTTTTTTTTTTTTTTTTTTTTTTTTTTTCATGTGAATGTCTTCCCTCGGTCGATTTCAACACACAAACAATAGCCAATAATGTAATAAAAATAAACTTTTACTTTTATATTAGTCAAAATGCAATTTTTAGTATAGTTTATGTACACAACCCTATTGAGGATAACTATTGCTTTTGTACTGAGCGCATTATTATACATCAGTGTATTCCTCTTTGCTTCATCTTTTCTATACCATCTTTTACGTATTTCTTTGATTCTATATTTTCTATCATTGATCATATTATCAATGTAAATAAATATCTTCAATATCAATCAATATCATTTGCAAATTTGACATAATTTATATGAACGTGTACTGAAAGACAGACCACCTAATTCGTCCCCATGACGAATTAAAATTCTAGTTCTACTTTATTGTTGCATATTTCAAAGTTTATTTTACCTTAAATTTGCAACATACTGAAACAAGGAAAATCATCATTTTCCAGACAAATTGGCAATCATAATAGTTTAAGCAAAATTTTTGTCTTAATAGATGTATTTAAATAATTGAGTTTTGTTCAAAATAATATAGCACTATAAGAAAAAAATAAAAGTGTTGCCAATTTGCAGAAGAAAAGCTGATCAAATAAGTCTGTAAGTAATTTTTGTGTAAGTACATGTACCTCACCAATAAAAATAATAATTATGATACATGAGACTTGTTTATGCCAAATCTACTTAAAATGAAATGCTCTAAGCACATTACCTAATCTAATCCCATATCCTAATCCTTTATCCTAATCCCCTATCTTAATCCCCTCCTTCTAGGTATGGTCATCTGGATAAGGTCTGGGATCTAATGAAGAAGCTCCTGCCAGAGTTCAAGCTCCCTGACCTGGATCCTCCCCCGTCGGAGGAGCTCCCTCCAGAAGAGGCTCCCAAGAAGGAGAAGATGGGAGACGAGATCTCCGTGGTAACCAGGGAATCAACAAAGGACGGCAAAGGAGGCAGAGGTGGAGACGGACGATGTAAGTTAATCGGAAGGATTCTAGAGTCTATAATAAAAAAATGGTACAAGCAGGGGGAAAAAAAAAGGAATTTAGGTCTGAAATATTCTCAAATGACAAGCGTATGTGGTGTCAAATTGAAGTTGAAAGATTCTTTTTAATGCTGATGCACTTTATTTTGTATAATTTTCTTTTGGAACACGAGAGTTTTAAAGATCAATTTTTTGACAAGGAAAAATCACAAACCTTTTATTCAATAGCAAAAATGCTTGTACGGGTCATGGAAAACCTGGAAAGTTATGGAATTTTGCTATCTCGTGTTTCAGGCCTTGAAAGTCATGGAAAATCTATTTTTCCATTGAAAAGTCATGGAAAGTCATGGAATATCAAAATTTGTCAATAATCAATTTATGTAGCCGAGAGCATTGGGAATCCCAGAACGTCGTGTGTCCTAGGCAAGTTCTGGTTCCCAGACATCTGTGCAAAATTTGTTGAAAAGTTGTCAAAAGGTCATGGAAAAGTCATGGAATTCTTTATTGAAAGGTCATGGAAAGTCATGGCATTTAACTGTATGAACTCTGTTCTAAGGAAATCTGCAAGGCTCCTTCCTAACTCAAAAATACAAAATTATTTTATCCCTCAAATATCTCTTTTTGCAGCTGAAAAAGGAGACAAGGATTCGAGAGTTGGCCATAAGGAAGAGGTGAAAGAAGGAAAGAAAGACAAGAAGGACAAAAAAGATGACAGGGATAAGGATAAACGTAAGTCACACCTTCACAATTAAATACCTGCAGATTAGGAATGTACTACTTGTACTGTATAGTTCATGCATTTAAAAATGAATTAAAGGTAGTATTGTTATGTCTCTGAGACTTGAAAAATCTCATTTATGAACATGTTTGATTTTTTCTGCAACTTGTGAGACGTCACAGAGACACATGAAATGTCGTGGAGACGTCTCCAAGGCATCTCCGAGACGTCTCTGCAACTATTATTAAACCTGTCTGAAACCTGTTTTAAACAATTTTTAAGTCTATCTCATGGCAAGTGAGATACCACTATAACTGGCAAGTTTTGTCAAAGCAAAGGTTTTTGTGACATAACCTTTTGTGAGGCTTTGTTATTTTTGAAAAGTGTTTGTTTTCTGTTGTAGAAGAAAGACTTCTTAAAATAACCCTAAACTAGTTGTATATCTATTTGCTAAATCCATTTGTTATTTCCTGTTTAGTTATTTGCTATAAATGTTTTGTTGGAATTGTTAGAATAAACTTTTGCTCTTCTTATTTAATCCAATCAGGAGAAGTCACTATTAGTAAGTCCAGTGTGTCATTCAGAGTTTGCACAGTACATGAGTTGAGAATCAGAAAGGCAGTAATTATTCAGCTTTTTAAAGACCTGTATGAGATAAAAGGAATTTCATAGACCTGTACAGGTCTGTATAGAGAAGATAAAAGGGGAGGGAACTGCATTAAAAGTCTGAAAATAAGTATAAAGTGAGATCACACAGTATTTCATAAAGATAAGACAGAAAAAACTTTCAGGTGGTGCAGAATGTAAAAGTTTGTATTTTATTGTCACACCATTTTAATGATTTGGACAAATATTGCCTTTAAAGTTTGAATACAACTTCAATACTGCCTTTCTGATTCTTTACTCATTGTTATTTTCTCTAATAAACCTGCAATATTTACGTGTACTCTCATCCTACTCCCAACATTGATGCACTTTTTTACAGTTTCTCGAGATGATGAAGAAGATAAAAATCAGAAAGAGAAAATAATCCACTCACTAATGATAATGAATTGAGTGATTTGCCCCCCTCACCCTTCACCCCACTATAATCTCCCACCATCTTGCCCCCCCCCCCCCCCCCCGCCCCCCCCTTAGCCACCTACCACCACCCCCACCACCATCAGGCAATACGCCTCCTGTTGAAGTGGTCTGGTCACATTTGTCACTTTGCTACAAAATTTTTAGAGGAAGAAAGGTGTAAGCTCTACATGTTTGAGTTGATACTCTTAACCAGGTTTTTAGATAATGATGTTTTGTTATCTGAAAGAGATATGGTCGCTAATGATAAATGAACCTTTAGTGATATGCTCTGAACCCCTCACCCTCATCCAACACAATTTCCCACCATCTTACGCCTCTTGTAAATGTAACTTTTCAAATTGATACTTTTTGTTAGGCTGAAATGAATAGTTCTTTGTTATATTGTATAATTAAACTACTAATAGTATGAAACATAAGCATGCCTAACATTGTGTTAAAATGGTAGGCGCTGTATTTGAACTTATTCTTAAAACAGATTACATACATTAATTTGCTCTTAACATGATTTTGTTGTTGTTTTTTTTTTGGTTAAATTATATGATGTTTTTTATATTTAAGATTAGAGCTTTACAATGGACATGTAGGTGTACTTGTAATTCACATGTTTTTCTTTGAAAGTGTTGAAAACAAAGAAGTCGGTTCTATTCAAACTAAAAATGGTCCGATTGTTAGCTTCCTCAGCCAACTCCATGTATCGGAACAAGGAGACACAGTTTCCTGAAAAATCATCACCAACTTTGAGGAAAATTAAGTATCTAATGAAATTATATTTTGAGCTCATTTTGGCACTTCAGATTTCTTTCCACTATTATTTCTTGAAGGAAATAAATCTTCTTTCAAACAGTCCTTGTGTTTTGAGTCTATGTAATTATAAAGACAATAAATGATAGCTAGGATGTTTCCCCCTTTCTGTCATTTAAAAAGTTTTGTTTTCAAACTATTTTTAACTGAAAACAAAATTGAGCAGTATCATTAAGTTTCATTTATTATGGCACTTATATTTTTCGAGGCACTATCTTCAAAGTTCAATTGATTAATTTTTTGAATAAATTTTTTGTGAGGTTGAGCATATAAGAATTATTTGCAGGATAAGATGTTTCAATTTTATCAAATTTCATTATTTGCAGTAGTTTTAGTTGAAACTTTACATTTTTTATTTCCAGTTGTCATTTCAAGCAATTTTACTCTAGATTTCATTTAATTTTTGTTGTGTTTATATAATCGAGACATAATTTTTTATTTATTTATTATTTTTGTTAATGATTGCCTAACCTATACAACTCATATTGATAATATCCCCTTTACACTTTGCCTGCCTTGTTCTCACTTTTGATTTTCTCAGTAACAGGTGCACAAAGCGCATGAATGTGAACACCACTCCTCCACCCCTCCTGTTTGACTATTATACCAATAAAAGTGTTTCTTTTTATTATTTTATGTTCCCGTCACAAATCCCTGCACAGGCACACCTGATAAGGAACACGTACACGTAACCCACCTAGGTCTGTTTTCTCCCTTTTCCCTAGCTTGCTTGCATCCCCTATTGCATGTTGCATGACCTTCATAGGGCACGACCTTTACTTTTTTGTAGGGAGATAGCCATGCTCCTCAAGCAACGTTTAAGGATGTTCTTATTAATGAGTTTTAGGGAACAATGTTAATTGGTTTGAGGAGGAAAGCTATTTACTAATACAAGAAAAACTTAGAAGCCAGTCAGGATTATTATTTTTTACTTTTATATATTTACATTCCCTGCAGCTTAATACTTTTTGCATGAAAACCTGCATTTAGTAAGTGCCAAGTTCCAGGCTCTATTTGGGTGTTCATAGTACATGTGTATGACACAAAAATAAACAAAAATGCTGGTGAACGCATCAACAAAATCAGATAATATAGGAGAAATGTAATGTTCTAACACTCGTCACTTTATAAGAGTAAATTTCTGGAATATTCTTTGAAGGAGAATAACCTGCATGTAGACCTAGAGCTACAAATGTTTTTATTCCTGTATAGCAATACTTTTTGCTTGAAAACCTGCATTTAGTACGAGTTAAAAGTTTTTTTTTTTTTTATTTTTGGAAGTATGTGTACTTGGATCAAATTTTGAATTGGCTAGAGTATACACATGTAATTTGACAGATTTGTGAAAAAGATTACATGACTGTGCATGTTTTGTTGTGCTGAATCTTGTAATTTAATCTAAAAGTGCATGCTGCATGAAGATAACCCAGTCTTCCTTTATTGTAATTCAAAGATTTTCCACGTACAAGTTCATGTAAATATAAATATTTTCTTGGAAAAAATCTCTCCACGTGTACACAAGATAATATGTCCTCATTTATGACAGGCTTTCATTCATTAAATTATTGAAATGTGCAAAGTTTAATATGACAAGTAATCTTGATAATTTTTAAAGATTGAATTCTGGTAAACTTTGTGTTTTTGAAATGTATGTAATTTTAAGCCTAGGAATTTAAAGTTCCATGTAAAATTTAAATTAGAATATGTCAATAAGACATTTTTTGATTGATTTGCATTTGCCTGTAAAATTTAAACTCCACCTTTATTTAGCTGTCACACCTCTTCTTCTCTTTTTCTCTCTGTGGGTGTGTTCAATGTTCATTTTCAAATTTTAAACGCAAACATGAATCATGATACAATTACAAAACGCTGATATAAAGAGAAACAAAGTGGGTGTTCATTATCCCCATTCCCGGTCATAAATGTAAACGTGTTTCAGATCTCCATTCGGAGGAAAATTTAAACGCCGAAAAAGATGTGTTTTGAACCACTATCAGCTTCAATGTTACGACGTTGACCATCGCGAATGCAACGAAATGCGACACTTAACACAATTAAGTTTTCAAACGTGTTTAAATGTGCTCTCGCAGTGGAAGCTTCCGGTGCAAGTGAAAAAAAGTTGCAGATGTTTGTTTTTGAGAGTGGGGAATTTAAAGACGATGGACGTATATCAGCTTTAATTTTCGACACTGAACAGTGTACTGCTGATCGCGTTTGTGTTCTGTGTTTTGATTCATGATTCATGTTGGCGTTTAAATTTGAAAATGAACATTGAACACACCCTGTTTCTCTCTGAAAGGTTATTTCATTCTAACACTCCCTTAGATTGGTTGCACAAATTGTCTACGTCTGACAGCAAACATAAAAACTGTTTCTTTTCAGTTTATCAAGCGTGTGGACACTACTATTAATCAGTTTTAAGTTTCAGGAGTAGCTCCGACTTAGGAAATGAGCAGCAGTATTATGAACATTTAATTTTTTGATAGTTTTGCTCAAACTACTTAGCTTTTAAGTTAGTTATTTTTGTCTTCATTTTTTTGTAAGTAACATCTTTGTTGTGTGCATGATTATTTCATAGTAAAGTTGTTCAATCATCAAAGCTTTTTTTCTTTTTATGAAGACCATTTCAGTCGCAATTTTTAATTTTTCTTAATTATAAGTTCCATAGATTTATCCATACAAATAGTTTAAATCTTATGTCAGTAGCATGTCAATTAGATATACACTTTAAATCTATTCAGCTTTCTTTACATGTTTGATTTTTAGTCAAAGAAATTAGAAGATAATTGGAGTGACTTGTTAGTCGGTCTCTAAATTAAAATCTGTAATAATCTTACTTACCATGAAATTATGATGCTGTGTTTTTAAATCCATGATATAAAGAGTCCATACTAAGGTAGGTAGATTGAATAACAGACTTTTGAATATTCTAAAAACCCTTTCTTTTAAAGAGATGTCTTCCATCAAAAGAAAAAGATAAATATAAAATTAAAGGACTTGATTTTTCTTTTTTGGAGACAGAAAAAAAGTAATCTTTAACGATAAATCTAGATTTTCCTCAAAGGGGACACCTTAGGCCAAAAAAAAAAAATTGTTTGGTTGTCCAATGAATGCCTTTTTTCAAAAATCGGGTCGGTCGGTCGGGTTTTTTTTTTTCCTCCCATTGAAAAACAAAGAAAAACAAAGAAACGAATGACTTCCATTTTTGAGATCACTTTTACGTTTTATTGAGTTATGTAAAATGGGACTGCATGGAAAAATAACACATGTTATAATACTGTTTTATGAAAAATATATACAAATAAATATGAGCTGTGTATTTTCGGCGTTTGGGTGAAAAAAAAAAAAAAGAAAAAAAAAAAGAGGTTGGTCGGGTCGGGCCGTTTTCAGAGGGTCGGTCGGTCGAGGACAACCAAACAATTTTTTTTTTTGGGCCTTATTTAGCACTTACATCTAACATGGTAAATTTTTATCATATAAATTCCTTGTAAGTTCTTTTTACATTTGATTTGTACTTTATGACGTTATGTACTTATAAATTAATCTGAATGTCATTACCCTTTTGTCCGTACAGATAAAGACCAGTCATCCCCTATGGTTCCCGAGAGCCCCCAGGTTACCCTATTTGTCAGCTATATACACCCACCAAAGATACCGGTCAGGATCTCTGTGCTTGGAGAAATGGTAAGTGTCTTTGAGATCGAAGATCAAAATGGATGGGGGGCATAGTGTTATACAGACTGTATAGAGATTCAACTTTACCCTGCAACTCGGTTTGCAAATATAAAGATTTGTTCTTGTCGAATTATTTGGTCTGTGATTTGGGTAGTAGATAATTATATTGAGACGACATTTCCAGTTACAACTGTTTCATGTCTTCTCGCTCTTGTAATGCTTGATACCCAGTCCACTTCCTGCCAACCCCAATTTCCTTTACTGTAACCTTTCACGTTATGACCTTTGCCCTTACAGGCTGATGCATCAGAGAGGCTTCGTCAGAACGGCCTTTCTCACGTCTACCCGCACCCTCTCATGTTGACGCAGACTCGGTCATGCCCCCTGGTAGCTCCACCCCCACCCCCAAAGATTCCTGCATGGAAGCTTATCCGCCCCAAGAAGAAGAAACCTTCCCCTACCGATGAGCCTTCAGGTAAGCTCATCATTTCATTTATTTCATTTCATTTCATTTCATTTATTTATTTATTACGTCCAAAGTTGAGTACAATGGAAAATTTGTTCGTTCACATATAAAACAAAAACAACACAAGAAATACAAACATGACAATTCAAGTAGCAAATACTAATACGATTTTGCAAAAAGAAAAAAAAAAGAAAAAAAAAAAGATCTATTTGGATCTTTTCATTCTTGCCAACCTCCCCTATTTAGTAGGGACCGTCTCTATTATTGGGGAAAAGAAACAGCATTTATCATCCTTGACAACTGTTTGTCCCTATTTTTGTAAAAATCTATGTACAGTAATGTAAAGGGAATGCAGTTGTCCCTATTTCTAACATTTTTTTAACACTTTGTCTCTATATTTAAACTCACAATGTTGTCAGGAATGTCTTTTCTTTATTCATTGCATCAGAAGAAACAATTTGGCCCAAATTCTCGAAATCCGCCTAACTTTAAGCCCAGCTTATATCTGTGGTTTAACTATGGCTTGCTAAGAGAAACTTAGCTATAGAAACTTTAATCTTAATATAAATGTATGTCACGATAGGGGATTTACATATTTGTATATCATGATTTCCAACATAAGGTTTCTGGCAATGGATTTATGTAATTTTTCTTTGATATATGTCATGATTTCAAAGTTTTAAATCATGACATACAAGTTTCTATCATAGGGCCCAGATCACAGAAAAAGGGAAGGTACAAAGGGAGACTGTTCCACAACTACGGTGCAGAAACTGCGAATGTACAATATACAGAGCTACCAAGTTTCACGCATCTTGCGTGAGAATCACGCATTTCGGGTCGGTCTCGCGATCTCACGCAGAACACCCCATTTCTCACGCAAAATGAGAAAAAGTAGCATTATTATAGATTTTTATACCATTTTGGAGTCTCAAAACCCTAAATATCTGCAGTTTTGTCGTGCATCAGTCCCTGCGAGTGCGATGTTTTCAAGCAGGGGATCGTTATTATGCAAGATAGCTTACTACGTGAAACATGTGTAGCGTGTGCGCGCGCCTCCTTTGTGTACAAATTACTATTGCGCGTGCGCACTGCTTTCAAACACGATGTGAATGATCTCACGCAAATTTTTTTTTTGAACTTGGCATCTCTGAATATATTATATAACTTGGAAATTTGTAATAGCACCTATCCTTACAAAAATTCTTAATTCTGCTTTTAAATTCAATAGAACCTGAGGTAAAGAAGCCAGAGCAGTTTGTTGAGGTGACGTCTCCCTTTGTCAACTATAAAGTCAGCTCAGTTCCTATTCCAACAGACACGTAAGTAAAGTCAAGTTTTTAACAACAAAAGATGGTTGTGGCCGGCATGATTAGCAAATGGTGCATGTGCAACATTTTAAAAATCCTGGCCACTTAAAGTGAAACTGTTGTTCTGGTCATGACATTGAAATGTGATAGACACTGTCTAAAATTGATTTGGAAAGGTTGATAACAGTTCAACTAAGCATTATTTTGTGGTGTGAGGTTTTGGAATCGCCAAAAATGATAAGAAATTAACCCAATTCAGCTTCGAGTCACATGCACTTACACAGAAATGCATGTATGGGGCAACACAACATGTTCAGGACCCAAACATTCAGCTGTTTTGGTATATTTTGGGTTATACTATGACTATTAGAGCAATTGAAGAGCAATCTTTTCTTGTGGAGCTTTTTATCATGATATTGTTCCCAAATAGCATGAAAATAACAGGAAAGCTCACAATAATAATTCTTCATCTTTTCCACTACACTAGATCCCCTAAAAGTGATTTTTCTAATTTGGCAAGACATTCATCTGCGTTTGCCACACTTTACATTGGTGATGTACAGATCAGCCTGAGATCAACGTTGCAGCTGATTGCAATTGATTGAGCTTAGTTGTATACTATGTGAATGGCGATGATATCATTTGATTGCTATTAACTGTGATGTTGATCTCGGATCTAACTGTAAATAAGTATCGGTACGAAGAAATATCCTGAATGTTGTTTGCGACTTGGTAACAGCTGATTATGACACGTCCTCCCCTAACCCCTAACTCGCGGGTAGTTTTTCAGTGGGTAATCTTCCTAGGGGGTAGTTTTCCTGATGGATGATAGGGGGCCTAAATGTGCATTTGTCTTGGGGGGGGGGGGGGTTAGGTAGCTGTCACGGGGTTTGTGTTCTGAGGTAGTTGTCCAGGGGTAATTGTCTGGGGATATGTGGGGGGGGGGGGAGGGGGAGGGGGGGGTAGCTGTTTTGTGCAGGGGCAGTTGTCAGGAGTTTGTTATCTGGGGTAGTTGTCCAGTGGCTAGATGCTGGATAGTTGTCCATGGTGTACTTGTGAGGATACTGTACAGCAGTATAACTGGCTCTTCTCCAACCCGACCCTTGCAGGAAGAGACCCAATCGTCCATTATCGTCGCAGGTGCCATCTCCAGACCTGAGACCTCTCAAATGGGTGAGATCTGCGAGGTGGATGAGAATGCTCCTGAGAAGACCGACGAGGAAATAGCCAAGGAGAAAGAGGCCAAGCAAAGAGCAGAGGAGGAACAGAAGAAGAAAGATGCAATTGCTGCTGGGAGCATCCCTGATATACAGGTCAGTAGCATTGCTGAAGGCATTTTATATGCATTGCTTCTCTTCACTTGGGGAGGGTGGATGAGCAGAAAAAAGATGCTTTTGCTGCTGGGAGCATACCTGATAAAGGTCAGTAGCATTGCTTCTCTTACCTTGTGGGGGGGGGGGGGGGGTAGAGGAGGATCAGCAGCAGAAGAAGAATGAAGCAATCACTGGTGGGAGCATCCCAATATACAGGTGCTTAAGGCATTTTATCTTGCATTGCCCTCTCTGCAAGGTGGGGGGGGGGGGCGGTGGAGGGGCTAAAGAAAGAAGCAAAAGCTACTGGGAGAATCCCCTGTATACAGGTCAGTAACATTGTACAAGGCATTTTATATGCATTGCTTCTCTCCACCGAGCGGGGGATTTGGAAATTTGCTTCATAAGCACTAGCTTATTGACAACATGCCTTCTCATTTGTATCATATCAAGTTCAAGTTCATCTATTCCAATCAAACATCTAAAATTTTACAAACAATTTGGAAAAAACAAAAAACAAATGAAAGGTTTAACCATGAAGAAGCAGAGCTTGTAAAAGGGGTCCTTTTAAAGATGCATTATAAACAAACATGGTAACACAGCATTATTCAGAATAATCAGTGAAAAATCCCATTACAATCATAACTAAAGCGTGCATAAATACAGTTGTATGGGGAAAAATTAAAGACAATTACATGTACATCCACACACGGCATTCCAGGATTTACTTTTACATATTTTGCAATCTCTTAAATAGATAGGTTCAAGATATATATGGGCAATTCCACAGAAATCCGGACAAGGGTGCCGGAAATTCAAAATGATATTTGGTTAAAATTATTTTGATTTTCAAAAAATACATGAGTTGAAGTTTTGAGAATCAATAAAAATTTTCCCGATGGCGGCCATTTTCACTTTCTAATCATATGCTGAAGTATTCCAATATTGTTTTTGTATAGAAAAGGTATATTAACAAGAAACTCATTTTCATTTTCTCAACAAAACCGTTTCTGTTCCTGATAATCTTTCACAGGGATAAAGTTGTTAGAGAAACACTTTATCAAACTGTATTTAAAAAAATTAGTTCAGTTGTGACTTTGGTCAAAAACTTAGATTTAATCAACCCTCATTTGCAGTGTAACGTCAGTTACTGAAAACATGAACTTGTTAATTTTTTTCCACAACGGAGACAGTATCAACTATGCCAATTAAGATTTTTAATGTATGACTGCATCTCATTATTATCAATAGCTAAGCTTCGGATATTCAACATACAATCAAGTCAAACTTGACAACCAATTTGGGTAACGTCAGTTACCATGATGCCATTATCGTTTCATAGAAAACAATTATAATTTGGACTCCTGTATGCATCTGAACTAATTACCACTGCTTAAACTAATCTAGCAATAAAAAAAGACTGCCAGTGCCAATGGTAACTTCTTCTTTTAATGATTTAAGAGTTTGGAAACCCATGCAGTGTACATGTAAGCCCCTCCAAATCTGCTTTAGATTTTCAGTTGATTATCTATTGGTGTGATCAATGTTCCATTGCTATAATTTCTGAATTTGGAATATGAGCCTATAATTTTAAATGTTATGATAAATCTAAATGAAATTATTAGTTGTATTTAAAAACTTCTCTCTGTAATTAAATGAAGAAAAAAAAGAAAAAGAAAGAAAGTATGATCACAGCTCCAATGTCTGTGCATCTGCTTAGATGTAAGCATAATTTGTGGTAGAACAAAGCACAGAACAAACACTTTACTTTAACAGGATTTCATTTTCATGCCAAGACGAACAGTAATTTTCAGTCAATTTCATTACCTAGCTTTGAAATTCCGCATTTTATGACTGCGGATCACAACTGTACAAAATGAGTTAAACAGAAATTACTGTTGCAGTTATAAGTTTGAATTGAGGAAGAAACTGTTTAAAAGTGATTTTAAAAATCAATTCACCTAGAGTAAGAACTGTTGTGTGCTGTGAGGATTTAGAATCGACAAATTATAATAAAGGCACCTTTTTTAACTCTTTGCAAGCCACATTAATTTTAAGCAGAAAAATAGAAGACTTTTCTCTTTAATTACTAAAAATAGTATAACAATATTTGCTTATTATGAACTACAAGAAATTATGCTGCAGACCCGGTCCTAGCATTATCAGTGATTTTTAGATCTTTTAGCCCAGCCATTACAGAGAAAATGAATTATTACGATTGTATAGTTAAGTACACTATTCGACTATAGTCGAATTTGGCAGGCAAAGAGTTAATAATTCTTCCAAGATTCACATGCACAACACACAAAAATACATGTGTGGGACATCCTACGTGTATTAATCAATCAAAATACTATTTTAGAGTTTCTAATGTCTTAATACTAAAATACTCCCTTGTTTATAATATATGTGATGGAATTTAGTTCTTAAAAGTAGTAAGAAATAAAATTTTCAAAATATTCTGTACAAACCCTATAGGAAATATATGTGTAAAACTGTCGTGGTCATAGTATTGTTTTAACTGAATAAGAGGGAAATGATTGCATTACTTCTTATTTGGCCAATCTGTTGCCTAGAACATAGGTATGATATCATATGAAACACATAATCCTCAGAAGCCCGGAACACAAAATATTTTGATCCAATTCAAAATTGGGATTTTACATGTGTAAAGTCTATAGAAGATGTAAGGGTAATGTCAGTTACGTAACGTCAGTTACCGACATGTCTTCACAGAAGTTTCCCCAGCATAAACAAAAATTATGAAAATCTCTCCTTATTTTTGCAAATCTGTTCATGAGGACCTAGGTTTGATGTCATATAAGACTTATCATTATAACATGTCATGGACATGAGATATTGAGATTTGATCAAACACCATGATTTTGCATGTCCGTTTTCTGTAACGTCAGTTACCGACACGTTTTTGCTTGGCGTTTCTATGGAAATAATGTTTAAGTGGAATTTTTAGACAAAACTTCTTCCTTTACACTTACTTATTTAGGTATATTAATTTAAAGACCCACATATTCTTATGTAACTACAGTACAAACAATGTAGGAAATTCAGGTTGTGAGTAACGTCGGTTACCGTGGAATTGCCCATATGTATGTGTAGTGTTGGACTTGATCAGTGGAGTGTAACACAAAGACTTGATTTTCTATTCTTGGTAGCCTCATCATGGACAGGATGCTCCAAAGTTGATGATCTTAATCCTAACAGTAACCCTACTCTTAATCATATCCAAATCCTAATCCATAACTGTACCTGGTTTTCAAATGAGGCTACCAAGAAAAAAATCAATCGTAACTTTTTATCAATCGTAAGTCTGTATGTCTCAGGGCCCTAATATTTTGCAGTAACTTATTCTATTCCTTAATACAATCAATTTTGCTAGATGGGAGGAGTGATTTCACCAGGACTTGTGCCTAACACATCTCCGAGGGAGAGACAGAAGTCAGCTAGGAAGATGAGCAGTGTCAAGGCAGACGATAAGAAGACTAAAGATGAGAAGAAGGACTCAAAATTAGATGTAAATCTTTGTAGTTTTGCTCTGCTTTAACCCTACTTACTTTCATGCCCCCTCTTCTACGTCACACATCTACATTTCGCCAATGGTCATATTCAAACTAAGTGGGACATTTAGCTGAAATTTTAATGTGGCGCTGTGCCTTTGAAAATGCAAATTATGATCTGAAATCAACACAAAGGCTTCTTTACAATACAACCAATTATTTCAGTTCAAATATTATGTGATCCAGTTTTCTTACGCTGAATGATTGATCAAACAGGAATTTGCACATATGGGACTATGGTGCTTTAAATGCCTCTTATTCTTATACCTAGTCACTTTTTTCAGATTTTTTTTTTGCTTAAAGTAATTATCATGGACTACTCTAACATGGCATATACACACAGGTAATTTTGATCTAGTTATTTAATTGAATTGTTGCATTTAAGGCACTGGTCGTGTCACTCACGTTTTGGATGTCATGTCACTCATGACACATAGAGGTGGACCATTTTACACAAAGAGGGAATGATTGATAAGGACAATAAATGTCAGAGAGGTACATTATTCATGTACATATACCAGCACTTATGGTACCCTTAGAGATGTACTTGGGCACAAATCCAACCATAACCAATATTGGTCAGAAACCCATGTCTTTTTTTTTGTTGTGTCACTCGCACTGTTTTTTAATCATAATTTCCAGGACCAATTGAAAAATTCAAATCCAAATGGTAATGGCACATGCCACTCCTACATTATACATAATATGGTAGTCATGATCTACAAGTGCACAGATAAGCGCCCTTCTATTAGTCCAAATGTTGTGTCACTTACGTTTGAATATGATCCAATATAAGTTCAGAACTAAACGCTTTCAAAATAGCCCTTTGCCTTTTCTAGGAAACCTACTGAATCAATGTTAATTTCACCTTCGTCTCATCTACTTACACTTTCTGAGCTAGTCTTCTCTCTATCTGTGCTTTTATGTATGTTTAATCATTTTATGATAGTTTGCTATTTTAAAATATGTTTGTTATATAACATTTCGATCAAAATTGATGTTTAACTTGTATATACTTAGGTATTTGTTGAATGATGTGAACAAGAATATTCCAGTCTTTTACTGCCTTTCTTGTAAAATGGTTAAATGATTAATAAACCATATTATATTGAATTAAATTGAATTGAATAGGGATATTCAGGATGCGCATAACAAAAGATTTGTGAAAATTAAGTGGTGGATTTACTTGACAATGTATTTCTTTTATTGATATAACACTCCCCCTCCCTTTAAAAAAATGGAACAAATGAAGACCAAGTAAACTAAACAAACAAGGAAGAAAATTGTGAACAAATAGAATTTAAACTTGCTTTCAAATTATGTATAATTCGAAAATTGTAATATCCCCCAAATCTTTATCCCCCATTCAATTCCAAGAATTTACAGTTCTACTGATCATGTCATCTGTTTTGACTTTATTCCTTTAGACCTGAGTTAACACATCCTCTTTCGGCCCTCCCACCCCCCCCCCCCATCAATTCTTAGACTCATAATCTGTTACTTCACAGTATTTTAATGAGAATATTGTAAGTTCCAAAAAACTTTGCAAGCATTTGACTTTGGCAAATTTTGCTAGGGATTGAGATTTGTGAATGCTTCATCTCATGAAATCCAGAAATGGTCATTCATCAAAACAGTACTTTTTTGGCAATTAGTGAAAATTGTATGCCAGAAAAAAAACCTGGCTGTCACAAAAAATTTGCTGTTTGTCTCTGGTCTCAGTGTATTAAGTTACATTACTATTTCAGTCAAGAATGTAATATTTCAAAATATATTATTTCATGTTTTGTTTACTTCGCTCTCCCTTAGATCCAGAGTCCGGCCCCCAAGAAGTCAGCCAAGAAATCGCGCGGTACAGGTGAGAAGGAGAAGATGTTCCCGGGCAAGTTGGAATCCAAGGGGTCACTCAAAGAGATCAAAGGGTCAGGGGTCAAGGAGGTCAAAGACAAGGTCAAAGAGGGTGAGAAGGAGAAGAGTAGTGGGGTCAAAGGTAGGAGCTCATGCCTGCTTCGTGTTCATAAGCTGGCTTTAATGTCCCTCTCCAAAATTGCCCCCTTCCTGTGCTTTTTGTGTATGAATTCAATGTGTCGGTGGCTGTGTCGGTTTTATTAAATATGTTCAGTGTTTAATGTGAACCATAGTGTCAGTTAAATTCATGGGCCCATATTTTGAACTGAAGACTGAGTTTGTCGCAAGTACGTGCAAACCTATTGTGAGATCCTTTTGTCTGATGTTGACTGATGAATCAGACAAGGGGGATCGCAGTATAGGTTTGCACGAACTTGCTACTCATAAAAATTCAGTCTTCAGTTCAGAATATGGGCCATGGAGTTTAATGGAAAATTGTTGCCTTGTGTTATTGTTGCTATTATGGTTTGTAAAAATGAAGTTCTTCATTTTTAGCAAATTGAATTTTATGCACATTAGAGTATCAACCAATATTCAAAGGCATATGTCAGATAAGATGGGCCTTCACCACAACTAGTGAGGGTATATACATTGTAAATATTCAGCAAAGCTTGCATACAACAGCCATAGTTTGAGGCAAAACTGCTTGTTTATTAAGATTATTTTGCAACTAAAAACTTCCAGAAAGACAGCATTTTCATCTTTCATTTTTGACCAATACGTGTTATTAATGCTCAACCTAACATTGCTAAAAAATGCTTCATTTCATATCTTGCCAATATTGCTAGACATGGAATACGTTAACTCATACATTTTGTACGTGCTCATATTGCTGTTCTAACTCAGAAACTCAATTGTTTTTGTTGTTGCTTTTTCAGGTAATTGGGAATTTAACTGCTGAATTAGGTTTTGCAATTTATTCCAATCAGGCTCTCACGCATTGTACCCTTGAAAGGGTATAGATATATTTTTTTAATCGCTTCTGTGCCAAAACTAATAGAAATACATATCTTAAATACAAATTGAGAGTCATATTTCAATTTCGATCAAAAATTATATTTACTTCAATAGAAATATACATTTGCCTACCATTGCTATTTGACCTCAAATCGCCACAAAACAATATTACGAATTACCACGCGAAATTTTTTGCCCTGTCATTTGGCTATTTACACCCCGACCCCCCTTGGGGAATGGCGCCCTCCATTGATGAGGATGCGGCCGCACGCGATCCTATACTTCTTCTCTAATCTCTTCGCCTCCGTTCGATGATAAGTCGTATATTTTGGCCTGCGCCAAAAATAGCGTGTTTTTCTCCCTTTTGGGACTACTTTGCGGCTTGTTTTGCGAGTTATATTTCTCAGGAAATTATTATTTGAGTCTGAGCTCTTTTTTGGGTCTAGTTTTTTGGTTGTTTGCCGAGATTGTTAGTTTTTTATCTCTGCTGGTGGATCGTTTACTTTCACGCTCTCTCTTCCCGTAGACTTTCGTACGTTCATTACTGCGTGTATAGTAATACGTGTTGTGTGTTACATTTTGAGTGTTTGTGTGTGGTTGCGGCGCACAGGTTTTTGTGCTCGCTTCTTGATTAGACCCGCCTATTTACCCCCTTTTGTGTAAACACTTTTTTTCTCTTTTTTTATTTTTACAGATTCGTTCATGTCTAATTTCTTCTCGCGCCTGCTTCATATAAGAAGAAGGCGGGGGAGGAAATTTTACAGAGCAGGCTTTTTTGTGTTTTTTTCTTTGATGAAGTCCCATGCAGGGGTAGATTTTTTTAGATTTTTTGAAGAAGGTCTTTATGACGCCGTTCTCCTCCTTTTCTTACCCACCTCGGACTTCGGGTAGTATTTTTTGGTCAACACTGGCGGACAAAACCTCGTGCCTGCTCGGGCTTTCGTCGGTCCCTCAAAGTACGGGACCGTTTGATGCCTGACAGTTTGGCAGCGTCTCAGGATGATGACGGCTACGGCCCCTCGCGCCGAGTCCTGATAATCTTTGCCTCCCGTTCGACTAAACGGAGATCTTAACGGTTACACATCGGTTTCACACCGGTGGCCGGTTCACTGGCTAATTCAGTTCAGGCTGAAGGTGCCTGGTTCATTTCTCTCACGGTGCGAATTCCCATTGTTGTGCTCTTGGCTTCGCCTGGCATAACCGGATTCTAGCTCGGGGTGTTTAATCGAGTTGACCGGATCCGGATATCGGCGCCGTCCTTTAACTGAGGTAAACGGATTCGCGAGTCGGGTTTCCGTACCGGTTTTGGTGGTGAGACGCGTTCAATGACGGACTATATCCATCGATAGTTAGGGCCTTTGTCGGTTACTCACTAGCCCGGATGGCATGTCCAGAGCTGTCGCTCTGTTACTCGTCGGCGGGTATCCGGCAGAGCGGGATTTCCCCGACTATATCCGGTCGCCCACCTTTGGTGGTGGGGGTCCGTCTCTCTCCGTTTTCATCTCGGAGTGTGCCCCCTTCTGGTTTGGACACTACGTCCGTGAGGCGTGAACGTGTTTCGGATCCCGCTCCGGTTTCTGTTCGAAGCCAGGGTCCGTTACAGGCGGGCGCTTCTTTTTTTAAGCCAAGCCGGATTCCCACCTCGTCTTCCAAGTCGGTTTCTTCTCGGATCGGCACCGCATCTGGTGCGGGCCCGTCCGTAGCGAAGCGTCATAGTGCCCCTTTACACTCGGGCGCTTCGGGTTCGGAGGGACTTCGTTCGTTGCCGAACCCGGATCCGGTTTTCGTTGGGAACCCTGTCCCCCCGAGGTTGGTCACTCCCTTATCGGGTCGACATCAACTCCCGGATACCGATCCGGGTAGTTTGAGTGTACCTCCGGAGGTTCGAGAGTGGGTTGAACGTTACGAGGCAGCGGTACGTCACCACTCCCGACTCACCTCTATGGGTGGTTCCCACCCTCCTTGTGAGGAACTGGATGCTTCCTCGTCAGACGATGAGATCGTTTCGGTGGCTGATTCTCACGTCTCTTTGTTTGAATCTCATCCGACTCCCTTGTACCGCAATTCGGATAGGGTTGATACGCGGGATCCCTCCCAGGTTAATGCTCAGGTGGATATTTCATCCGACGGAGATGAACCTGAAGTCGTTGTAGAGCTTTCTTTGGCGAAGCGAGTTACGGGTTTATTTCATAAATACGTTCCAGAGGTCGGAGTGACCCCTGAAACTTCGGAGGGGCGTAAAGGTTTCTTTTCGGGAAGGTCGAAAGCTGTTACGTCTTTTCAGCTTCGAGTACAGGACATTCATAAAGAGGAATTCGTCTGTGCTTCAACAAAACCGAGGAAAGCCTCACAAGATATTCTGAGAGAAGTGTCGGGTATCTTTGTGGAGGGGGACGATGGTCTTTTAACTCCAAAGCCCATCTCCCCGGAGGTCCTGAAGTTGGCTGATGTTTTCGATAAGACCGGGAAGACTTCCTTATTGAAATCTGACAAAGGTGATTTTGACGTTTCGTCTGCTATCACAGGCAGTCTTCGTTTATCTGTCCTGAATGACATGCTTTTGGAACTCTTGGCTGGCTCCCAGGAGTTGGACATTTCTCCGCCAGACCAGGCCGAGATTCTTTTGGCCCTTAGAGAGGTTTTTTTCTCTCTTGTTCTCTCAGATTGCGGCTACATCCAACTTGTTGGATAATGCCCGTAGAGTTCATGTGCTTGAGACTCTTCATATCAAGCAATCCCTCATCCCGGATTATGGTTCAAAGAGAATTGACGTGAACTTCCCTCCCTTGCGGGAGCAACTGGCAGACCATCTTACAAAAAGAGTTGACTTCACGTAAGGAAGGCCCAGGAAACTGTCTACACTATTAGAGATGGTTCGTCAGGCCCCATCGTCTTCTAGGTCTGTCAAATCTGGCTCTTCAAAGCTCCTTTTCAGGAAGGGCCAAGAAGAAGATGGACAAGAGGGCTTTCGTTCCTGCCAGGTCGGCCCCGGCAGCTCCTCCCAGGGATCGTAGAGGTAGCCGACTCTTCTTCATTGATTTTTATGATCGACAGGGTCTTTTCAGACCAGACTCCCCGTCGAGGACGTTGGAGGTGTAGGGGCTCTTCCCGAGGCTTCGCGGATAAGAATCAGCCCTCTTCGTCAGGGCGGAAGCATATTCCAGATGACTCCGAGTTCGCTTGGAATCCGGTTGGAGTGGTCGACTTCGGAAGTTTCTTCCAGCTTGAAGGTCATCACGGACGACGTCTTCGTCCTCGGCTGTGATCAAGAACGGTCTTCGGATAGATCTAGAAGCAGCCTCTCAAGGGGTGTTATCCGAAGTCGATCACCGCCGCCGTCGATCCTTTCAGGAGCATATTTGTTTCGGAAGTTACCTCGCTCCCTGAAAAAGGACGCTGGTCGAAGGGTGAGGGATCACCGGACCTCTGTGTCTCTCCCCCCGTTTTTGTGATCCCCAAGCATTCTAGGATCGCTCAGGATTGATCTCAACATGAAGAGGCATCAACAGGCACATCGCCAAAAAGTCGCCCTTCAGGATGCGAACCATATTAGCCTTATTCTTCCGCGCTCTCTGCGCAGACGACTTGCGGGTTGTCCCGACCTGAGCGATGCCTATTTCCACATCCCAATAGACCCTTCCGTCGAGGGATTCTTTTGGGGTTTGCTGTAGGAAAGGAGACTTTTCGCTTCAAAGCCCTTCCTTTCGGGCTGCGTCCCGCTCCCAGAGTATTCACCAGGGTTGTCTCGGCGTTCATGTCGTTCCTCAGGGGCAAGGGCCTTCGGATCTTCGCTTACTTAGACGATTGGCTTCTCGTCGCCAGTTCGGAGGTCCTGCTTTCACACCATCTTTCGCTGTTAGTGGAAACAACCGAGAGTTTGGGATTCATGATCAACTGGTCCAAATCGGAATTCATTCCCTCCCGAACTCCGATCTACTTGGGTGCCCAGTTGGATATCAAGAATCAGCTGGCTCGGCCGAGTCTCGAGAGGGTAGAGGCTCTGGTCAGTCTTGCCGGGTCCCTCCTGAGCATGCGGAGGGTTCGAGCCGAGGTTTGGTTGAGATGGCTGGGGCTTTTAGCCAGTCTGGTGGACATCTTGCCGAATTGTCGTCTCTTTATGAGACCTTTCCAGCTGCATCTCCTGAAGTTTTTCAGGCCGAACCTCAGCTCCCCTCTGGTCTGGATTCCTTTGATGGTGGAGATCAAGAAGCTTCTCTCCCCTTGGACGAACCGTACCTTCCTTCTTCAGGGAAAGAGATTCAAAGATCCTCTTCCCTCAATTACAGTGACCACGGACGCGTCACTTCAAGGTTGGGGGGGCCATTGTCAAGGTCGGATGGTTTCCGGATCTTGGGTCCTTCCGAGGCCGCTGCCTCACATCAACGTTCTGGAACTTTTATCAGTTCTGTTTGTCCTCCAACGTTTTCGCAACCTGTTGGTGGGCCGTTCGGTGTTGATTCCCACGGACAACACGTCTGTGAAGGCCTACATCAACAAACAAGGAGGGACACACTCTTTGGAGTTGAACAGGGTAGCGTTCCTCCTTTGGGAATGGTGCAATCGGGAGGAGATCATCCCGGTGGCCTCCCACATTCCGGGGGAGGACAATCTGATAGCAGATTTTCTATCCCGAGGTCGCTCGCTGCCATCGGAATGGATGTTGTCCCCTCATGTCTTCGAGTTAGTAATTCAGAGGTTCGGGAGCCTGGAAATAGATCTGTTTGCAACCTCCCTGAACAACAGACTTCCTCGGTTTTGCTCCCGAGTCAGGGAGACTTCGGCTTTCGTTCTGGACGCGTTCTCTCTTCCTTGGAAGGGGTGGAAGGCGTACGCCTTTCCACCATTCAAGCTGATCCCTCTGGTTCTCAGAAAGATCAGGGAGGATCAGGCAACAGTGGTCTTGATTGCTCCCCACTGGCCTGGTCGGACCTGGTTTCAGGATCTGTTGCTCCTGTTAGTAGGGGAGCCGCTGCCCCTTCTGGCCGTACCGGACTTAGTCTCTCAACCTTTGTCGGGGGTTCTTCATGCGAATCCATCGCACCTTCATCTCACTGCATGGCCTCTATCGGCCAGCGCGGCTGAGATGAAGGCTTTCAGACCGAGCAGCTGAGCTGCTAGTTGAAAGTAGGCGAAGTCGACTAGGATTGTATACAATTCGCGCCTTGAGGCTTTCTTTGCCTGGTGCGAACCTCTTGGGGTGTCCCCAGAAGGCTCCTTTGCCTCTTATTGCCGATTTCCTTATTTCTCTGTTCGATAAGGTAGGTCTCTTTCGACGATTCGTGGATACGTTCGGCTATTTCGGCCATTCATATGGTTTTGCTAATGGGGATCGGGTCTCGACCTCCCCAGCTCTCGGCGTTGCTTAGGGCCTTTTTCTTTAAAACGCCCTATTTTCTAAGCCCTTGACTCCAGCCTGGAGTCTTCCCAAAGTCTTGGAGGCTTTGTCAAAGCCACCGTTCGAAGCCTTTTGAACTCGATTTCCCTGTTGAATCTATTCCATTAAGACAAGCTTTCTTCCTTAGCTTCGCCTCCGGGCAAAGGAGGAGTTCACTACATGCTCTCTCATTATCACC
This sequence comes from Paracentrotus lividus, assembly GCA_940671915.1. Lineage (NCBI taxonomy): Eukaryota > Metazoa > Echinodermata > Echinoidea > Camarodonta > Echinidae > Paracentrotus > Paracentrotus lividus. The sequence goes on from CALNVZ010000218.1 coordinate 27,467,698, forward strand.
AGGTCTATTCGTTGGGAGAGATATGGGGTTCGTTGATTCCTATCACATCATTTATTGCTAAGAACCAAACAGCCTCGTCGGGCTCTATCGAGATCTTCATTCGCCTCTGACGGGGTTCTCATCTATCAGAGAAGACAAATTCTGGTGCCCTGTTAGGGCCCTCAAATGGTAATCAAGAGAACGGAGAATCTTCGCAAATCTTCACAGTTATTTGTTACTTCCCGTGAACCCCATAAAGGGGTTTCTAGAGATACGTTATCCCGGTGGTAGTCTCCGCAATCAAGGCTGCGGGAGTGAAGGCCCTTGAAGAGGGAACTACTCCAAGGCCATCAGACCAGGAGCATCAGCTCCTCTTGGGCCCTATTTACAGGGGTCGGGGTGAAGATATCTGCAAAGCGGCTTTTGGCGTTCTGCGAATTCTTTCACCTCCTTTTACCTGAGAGACGTCGCCGCTAGCGAGGGTGTTTTCTCCACCGCACCTCTCAAAGCGGCGGCGTCCTCCATAGTTTCATAACCGTTATGGTTGCCCTCCCGTCTTTTGTCGGTGCTGGTCGTAGCAATGGTAGGCAAATGTATATTTCTATGAAGTAAATCATAAAAATTACAATCTAATTATTATTTACGATATGGAAATATACATTTGCCTACATTCCCTCCCTCCGTCCCCCTATCCTTTGCAACATACGGAAGTTTTCTGGGGCGAGAGAGTTACAGAAGAGTATAGGATCGCGTGCGGCCGCATCCTCATCAATGGAGGGCGCCATTCATAGGGTGGCGGGTAAATAGGCAAATGATAGGGCAAAAATTTCGGTGTAAATTTCGGTTTGTGGCGATTTGAGGTCAAATAGCAATTGTAGGCAAATGTATATTTCCATATCGTAAATAATAAAATTAGATTGTAATTTTTATGATTTGTGACAGAATTCGTCCACTTTAAAAATATCTGGGTAGTACATGTATCTGTTGTTAATTTTAGATATAGACCATTTGTAAGTTTGAAGAACTAGAAGTAGTCATCATTTATGTGATTCCTTGTTTTGGTACCTAATATTATTATACAGGTATTGATTTGTGATACTGTGTAGCACATTACTATATGAGATGCACAATACCATGTTAAAAGTCTTCTATATATGTAAGATATTTGCATTGATATATAGAAAAGTGATAGAAATGAAATGGAAACTTACTCTTTTAGAAAATTGTTAAAGAGCAGATTAACTACAATTCCAATGTTCATATAATTGCAATATTTCATTAAACTCAATTTCTTATTTCTTAGAAATGAAGGATAAATTTACCTTAAAGCTGGGTTATAGTCTTGGTAAAATTCAAATATATCCTACTATAAAAAGAAAAAGTAAAGTGACTGTTACCAGTAAACCAATTTGTTTACATGTTCAGTATTTATGAAAATTTGAATTTGATGACCAGATATAGAGCTCTCCATTGAAGTAATATTGCTTACATTACATTTAGATGTCTTCTAAACATTTATTTCATAGATTTAGATCATAGATGTCAGAAAAATATAAATGAGGAAATTATCCTGAAATTTTGTCCACCCCTTCAATATAATTATGTAAAGTTGTTTTTTCCCCAAAAAGAAATAATAGCTGATTTGCCTGGACCCCGACTTTTGATATAAGGCTAATATCAAGACTAATATTTGGTCTAATTTTGCAGGTAGTATGTGTTTTATCGCAAAATCTTTCAGTGTACAGATTAAAATTTGAAAAGTATAAATTTCTTTATTTATCAAAATTATACCCCAGCTTTTAATCTTGTATCTTAGAGTGTGTTCAATGTCCAGTTTCAAATTTATACGCCAACATGAATCATGATACAAAACGCAATTACAAAACGCTGATATAAAGAGAAACAAATTGTGTGTTCATTGTCCCCATCCCCGGTCGTAAAAGTAAACGTGTTTCAAATCTCGATTCGGAGGAAAATTTAAACGCTGAAAAAGATGCGTTTTGAAACACAATCAGCTTCAATTTTACGACCTTGAGCATCGCGATTGCAACGAAATGCGACACTGAACAGGATTTAGTTTTCAAACGCGTTTAAATGTGCTCTCGCAATGGAAGCTTCCAGTGCTAGTGAAAAAAGGAGATGTTTGTTTTTTGAGAGCAAGGAATTTAAAGACGATGAAAACATAATCAGCTTTAAATTTTTGACACTGAACGGTGCACCGCTGATCGCGTTTGCGTTTGTGTTTTGTTATTGCATTTTGTATCATGATTCATGTTGGCGTATAAATTTGAAACTGGACATTGAACACACCCATAGTGACATAGCCACCACCATTGATGCTCTTGTTAAACAGTGAAATCGTCTTGAAAAATAATCCCCTGGAAAATGTGCAAATGAAATGTCTTTTTGTAGAGCTAACTCTGACCCTTGACACTGAACTTGACCCTTTGCTGACCCCTTGGCTTCACGCTTGCTTCACAGTTGGTAATGTAGTGACTAGAGATTTGGTCAGAAAATTGTAGTACTCGCCCAACTTTCACAGCTTTTGTAAACAAATTTACTTTTACATACACCTGTAGCACTTTCATTCTCTTTTCATGTCCTAATTAAGTGATTGGCTGCAATCATTTAAAAGCAAATAGTACTTTGTGTATTTTTTCTTGATTATTTGTTTAACTTGGATTGATGTGCTCTAACTTTCAGGTCATTTCTGCCTTTAAATGATTTCATCTCAAATTATCTAATGCAAAAGAAAACAAATGTGATCTAAAACTATCTTTGACTGTGATAGAAATTAATGTAATGTTCCTCTTCCTGTCTAAATAGATTATTATTTTTTATTTATTTATTTATTTTTCTTGAAATTTTCACTTTCTCTTTGGCCTTCATCTTCCCTGTATATGGGATAACCTGAATTTTTTAATCAATGATTCCTTTGTCTTTGTCCTCTTTATCTATCTGTCTTAATGGTTGTCTATCTAATCGGGTGTTTACACTCTACTTTGTTATACATAAAAACATTGTTAATTGTTGCAAATTCTTTTGTCCAAAATTGTACATTTATGTTTTCCATGGTATGGCTATATGACTTCTAACCTGCCTTTCTCTGTATGCATGTTTGGAGTGACCTCTATCCCTCTGCACTATTAATCTGCCTGATATATCACCAACTATTCACACTCTCCTAAAACCCACTGTTAAATCATCTCCCTGCATTATCTAAACATATTGTATGGTATTCTGATAATTAAACTTGTAAACTAGCATTTTTAGACCACACTTCTATGGAGTGCTGTGTTTTATCTTACATCTTCCATATTCATGGTATATACCAATTAATTCATTAAAAGTCATCATATTTTCATACTTTCCTAATCTTTTCCATTTCATGACATAAATGACAACTTTTTGCTGCCGGATTAGAATAATTTTTACTTGGTGAATGAGTTGACAGTTGGCACTCCATAAATGTGTGGTCAAAGTTAACATAGGGTTAACTAATCATGGCTATGAGAATACCATCTCCTGATATCACCCTTCAGTTTTGATCAAACAGTAAGCCTCGGTCCACTGTAGAAGCAGTATATACTGTACATGCATACTATGCTATAGTTTTTGCAGTACTTTTTTTTGGTTGAATTTCACAAGTCCATCTTAAAGAAATTTACACTCTAAAATGAGGCCATTTGTAGTAAGCAAAAGATCTCAAAATTCATGAAATTATCCACTCACAAATATCCTATTGGTCAAAAATTGTAATATACTATACATTGTACATGAATATAAAGCTATATACATGTACATTGTAGGAATTACTTTTCATACATTTTTATCTAACAAAATTGACACAAGTTGTTTCAACTATTATGCATCTATTTGAACCGGCTGTCATTACAATGAATTTCATAATCATTATTTCCATGTACGGCAACTAAAAATAAAAAAACAAAAACAAACATAACTGCTATCTAATTAATTCTAACTGCTTGTAATTATCGCTTTTTAATAGGTGTGCACAATTCACTATTAGCATTCACTAAAATACACTCTCTCCTTTCTGGCTTTTTGGCAGTTAATTGTGTCTTTGTTTATACTAGCCTGCTTACTACCTGTCTGTGTACACAAAATATTTATTTCTAAACTCACTTATTTCCTTTTCAATCTTTAAAATAATTCTTTGATATGTTTTGTTGTGAAGTATATTTTTTCTCCAATTGCACAAAAATCATATAAAGCATTGTTTCTGCTATTATGCTGTGAATAAATAATCACAATTAGAATCATAAATTTTGATTTTAAGATGTTTTCAATAGAAAGGATTAATATTAATTTTGTTTGAACTTCACAGAAGATTAATCTAAATAAAGAAAAACTCAAACTTAATTTTAAATTTACCTACAATATAAAGTATACATGTAATCAACATTGCTTATTTTCAAATTTCTATGCATTGTACCAATACTCTATACCAGGTAGTGTTTTTACAAAGAATACATATTTTTTAAACAACATATAGATTAATCCTCGTTATGATAGAAAAAAATATATTTACTCATATATCCCTTCATCTCCCCAATCTTACATTCCTCACCTACATTCTATTATTTATTTCTGTATACAACACTCCACACACTCTGTGCCTCGATGCCTCGATTATACCTTTTCTTGCCAACATACTTTACCCCCCCCCCCCCCATTCTGAACCCCAACATACATTTACATACTATACACAATATCTACTCTACATACACAACCATCGTATTCTCCTCAACATCCCACATCGACATACCCGATACCCCCTCCAACTCTCCACCCCGAACATGCATACAGATGGAGGCAGCGGGCTGGGCGGGGCGCTCAAACCCCCCGGCACCAGTGAGGGGTACCTAGACCAGCCCCCTGATACGTACTCGGTCATGACAGATGGCGTAGCTCGGTCTGCCTTGGGGGAGGGGTCCGTGATGATCTGCGATGGGGATGAGATGAAGCCAGACCTTAGTCAGGTGGAGAAGAAAGTGTGGATGGACTTTGAGGACTTCTGCAAATGTTTCAAGTAAGATATTATTTCATCATTATGTGTGACCCTCCGGTTCAAAAACACAAATAAGTCACCAGAATTCATATTTGGGTTTTATATATTTTCTGAAACTAGAGATTCCAAGCTATCCAATGATGCTAAACACTGGTAGATTACCAAAGTATAAGTACATATAAGTTAATTATCAAATTATTAAATGTTCAAATCTAATCTCAAAACATTTTTTTTTGTGAAGGCATACCAACTTGAATATTAATATGGCATTATATTGTAAATAGAATTTTTGTACTTCTTTATATAATTATCAAAATATGTATTGTTTTTTACTGTCTAATGTGTTTGGCATTCGACAATCCTTTCCTCTTTGACTTTGACATGGCAGATTTGGAGTGTGCACCTCACAGGCTGTCCCTCTCTTCTGTTTTATTAAGAGAATGTGCTTGTAACTGTGTTTGTAGTTCAACACTTTCATCTTGTTTTACAATGCGCCTTGGAATAGTTTAACTAGATTGATGGTGCTATATAAATGCGTTATTATCATTTTTAAATTAAAAGCGGAGTTATTGATGCTTTCCTTTGCAAAACCGTTTCTCCTACTATTTTCTCTGTTGTTGTATTTCTGACTCATTGGCGGTTTTGAGGCAGCGGGTCATATTTTGGATTTTTTTTTAGGAATGTTTTTTTATGAGGGGGTAGGGGGAGTGGAGGTAGGATTTCTGTCACTCTTAAAATGTTTCAGACGTTTCTGGGAGTCTTCAGTATTATAGTAAAACCAACTGGTATCCATTTGTTTTATCTATCTTTGTAAAAAGAGAGATGTACAGTTTGTGTTTTTTAAAAAATGGTACAGTCGGGGGAAAAAATAATTTAGGTGTGAAATCTTTTCAGATGATGTGTGTGTGTGTGTGTGTGTTACCAAATTAAAGCCGAAAGATTTTCCTTGCTGATGCACTGTGTTCTGTAAAATTTGCTTTCGTAAAACAAAAGTTTGCTAAATTTTGTGCGACGAGGAACAAATCGAAATTACGAAATTGCAGAAGAAAGTCTGATTTTCCTGCTTTATGAAAATATCAAACAATACCAGGTTGTGACTAATCTTCATACTATAAAAAAATTGTTTGCACATGTACCATTTTATTTGGCACAGGCTGTAGATGGGTGGGCATGGGACAAAAAGAACATACTTTTAGAATAGGTGGAGGGGGATCTCAATACATTGTCATCTTATGTTCCGTAATGATTGGTAGGAAAAAATTTCTTTGTCCTGTAGTTTTACATAGGAAGAAATGTATAAAAATCATAAATAAATTGAACAGGGTTATCTCTTTATGAATCTATGTTTTCTCTCTTTGTTTGTTTCTAGTGCATAGACTTTGTCTGGAACCATCCGTTGCTCTTTTATATCATGAGGTGCCTGTGCCATATGAGTTGTATTGATAAAATTTATTTTTCGGATTTTGCATTTTTTTCCCTCCAGAACGTTGTACATCTTCCACAAGCCCAGCACCTACATGTGTACTCACAAAGTCTCCGACCTTAAGGTGAGTGATGATGTCATCATTTCATTTCTCAATCTAATGATGATATGTGGGGCAAACTAGGGTTCTTGATTGAAAGCACATTTCCTTATTACACAATTACAATCTTGTGAGACTTTCATCTGGTAGGCTATGGTACTCTACACTTTGCTATGGTGTCTGCCTTGTTCGGCTGTAGATTGGGTTGATCTGTGAGAAACAATGGGAAAGTACATGTATGTGGCGGAGAACTTGTGACTTAATGATTCAGAAATGTATTTTAATCAATTTTAGCAATCAGATAAACCTCTTTACAAAGTTCTAATGAGTTGAAAAAATAAAACAATAGAGATCTCATCTTGCTTTCGAGAAGAAGACGAAAATGAACATTAATTTCATATTGTCATTCTATACAATGCATACTATGATCTTTTAATGTAATCAGGTTTAATTACAAATCAAACAGAAGAATAGGAGAAAGGACTCGAGAAGAAGAACATTCTATGTGCTGACATTGGTTGCATGAGTATGAGTTTTCATGCAGGAAATGTCATTGAAATTATATCTTGGTCTTCACATGTACATGTCTAAAGTAGTATGCCTGGTTCCTCCAAATATCAAATATTGACAAAATATTGATAATTGTTAAATTTAAGATTCTTGAAAAAGATCTGTAGACTCATATAAATCATATAATAACACAATAATGGTACATGTACACAAAGATGCCAGATTTCAGGCCCTGATACCAGAGAATTTCAAGCTTTTTCAAGATTCATTTATGTAGAATGTGGAATGTTCAGATTGGGACTGCAACATGGTTGGGCAACTTTCATCTCATGATATGATGGTAACTATGTAAATGATGCGTTCCCTACCCCACCATGCTACCAGAGCGAGTTGCCGGGCGTGGTCCCCCACCCCTCCAGTGCCCGGGGCGTCAAGGAACCAGTATGTGCTCACCAATACATGCAGTTTGTTGCACAAGATAATACTAAATCCACATTAGTTTTTGTCTTTGATACATCACACATGTCAATAACATAGTATGCAATATTGTTTTTGTTAATAGTAATGTTATGAATGCACAGATTGTACACAACATATGTCAGCATATCAGTATTACTTTTTTTGCCAGTTTCAAAAGTCGCAATTGTTAGATTAAAATCAAAATCTCTTTTGAACAACATCTTATCAACCAGTATATTTTTCAGATTAATTGATTGCTAAATGTATAGCTGATACATTTCCCAAATAATTATGTGTAAACGAAAATCATACTTTTTAAAAAACAAAAGTAATACTTTCAGAGTGCACGTAGCTGCTTTTTTTGTATTGATCAATTTGTTTATTAAAAGAAATTAACATTTTTGCAAGAGTAAAGATTTGATATAATTGTGCCTTCAAAGTCTCTTCAACAACTACACACCTAAAAAAAAAGAGAGAGAAAAAAAAGAAGGAAACTTCAAGCTTGCACCAGCCTGTTATTTATTTATTTAGAACTATACACCAGTATGTATGATTTAGTGCAATGTCTACCACAATACTAATATATTTGCAGTGTTTTCAATAACACATACATGTAGAAATCACATTAGATTAGCCATGTGAATGTGCCACTTTAACATAAGCAAGGCGAAAAACAATACAGCATACTGAATGCAAATTCATACAACTCTTTGCTATATTTTGTTTCATTAGTGTAAATTCATTACGAAATTCATGACACTCGCATCCAAGCATTATCAACGTCTTTGTGTAATTTGTTGGTCAGCTTTAAACGTTTAAAAAAAATAGTGTTTTTCAATGGAGAGAGAGAGAGTGCATTTGACAGTCTGCTCTGTCTATTGTACCAAAATGTATTAAAATGGGATTCAACACATTTTGTAAAAATCTCTAGTCTACATATGTCTCAATATGAACCTAAATCGTGCAGTATTCATGTAAATGATTTTTATTATGATTGGTTTTAACAATTTTTCTCCCGTAGCTGTTGACTGAAATAGAATTTACTGCACAGAATTTGTCATTTATACCTCACACTAATCAACAACAGTGTACACACTTCTACTAAACTTTGAATGTACATGTATCAGTATTACACTGAATTAAGAGTTTCACTTGTTACTTTTGCTCAATGTAATTTGCATATTTTCTGTGAAGATTTTTGCTTTGGCAATGATCTTGAACTCGCAGTGTTCTAAATGGAAATCTTTTGTGTGTCTACATTTAATCCTAATTAATGTGGACTTTTCCTCACCATTGCGAGGCTACAAGATAATGAGCAACAGAAGCAAATTGAAATAAAATGTATCTGAAGAGGTATTTATTTTGCTACAAGTTGGATATAATTGGCCTTGTCCGAAGCGCCTCTTTTGGATCATGCTGTCATAAATGAGGTTCTTGATGCAAAGAATGGAAGCTTTTGATGAATTTTAATAATTATAGTGGTGTCTTAATTTGTGATGCTTCTGCTCTCCTAAGTTCCAGTCGACAGGTTTAATTGAGAGCTTCAAAATGCCTGCTCTCTGCGTCCTTAATTCAGACAGTCGATTACAACAAGTAGCAAGAGAGCTTTATAAGCATCATGCTTGAAGCCACCATTATTATCAATATAACTATCATTTATCAAAAGCTTCTACTTTTATCTGAGGCGTTGGAAGGTTCTGAGGAGACAAAGGATTGGAGGGGTAAGCTATCGTTAACACACAATCGCTTGCCCTTCCAATCTTTTGTCTCTGCAGAGCCTTCCGACTTTTATTTATCAAAAGCTTCTGTTCATAGCAGAGATGTTGGAATGTTCTGAGGAGACAAAGGATTGGAGGGGTAAGCTATCGTTAACACACAATCGCTTGCCCTTCCAATCTTTTGTCTCTGCAGAGCCTTCCGACTTTTATTTATCAAAAGCTTCTGTTCATAGCAGAGATGTTGGAATGTTCTGAGGAGACAAAGGATTGGAAGGGTAAGCAATTGTCAACACACAATCGCTTGCCCTTCCAATCCTTTGTCTCTGCAGAGCGTTCTGCCTCTGATTCTTAGTACCGTTTCGTGTGATTATCACTTTCCCTATGAATGATGTTGCCAACTGTTTTTACTTCACTAATGGCAGAACACCACCACGTCTACACGGAAGAGAACCACAACAAATATTGACTTGCCATCCGACCCTGTATGTAAACGCACCTGTCCACTAAAATTGTATACACATATCTGTGTGAATGATCCTAACACAATTCATGTACTGTACAGCGTAGCAACAAAGAGGAATAGTCTCATTGTAAACATGTTGGGAATTTCATATTCACCTTATTAACCAAATAATATTCATTATGTTTTCAAGATATTAATTGAGCTTTTATTTTTTTTATGGATCTCAACCCAATTTTATCTTGTAATTTCAAAGTATATCTGAATATGTATAAAACCCCCCCCCCCCAAAAAAAAAAAAAAAAAAAAAAAAAATTAAAAAAATTACTCAGTAAACCTTTTCTTCTACCATTTTTATGTGCTAACATTTACTGTACTTTGAGACTGTTTTCTTCAAGATGCTACATGTCTAGTATCATGGGTATATACAGTGCAAATTCATTTTGTAAAGCTAGTCGTAGCAATGTGTGAAATCATTGTCTGATATATATTTATTTGGGATGCATGTGGCATTAATTTGGATTTAATATATATCTTAAAGCTAGCTGATGCAATTATGGTAAAGGTGAAACACAGTCTGATTTCTAGTGTGCTTGTTTGGTGTAGAAGTTTAAACTTGGTGTTTGTAATTTTCAGATTCTATAGAAGTGAAGTCAATCTAATCACTATTCCAGAAAATGCAGTATGTGTTAATAAAGAATCAGATATACAACAAGTTTTATAATAATATTGTAGTCTAGTAAAAAAATAAAATAAAAAAAAAGTATCAAAATAAGCCCAAGCAATTGGTTAAGTTTTACAATTTAACAGGTGGTTATACCAATGCTACTAATTGCCCAAGCAATTCAAATAGAATTTCTACACCAAACACCATACTTGAAATGATATTGTGTGATGATCATCCATTGGTGACATAGCTCGCACAAGATGTAAACACTATATGTAACTTTAAGAGGTATTTCCATTTCATGATCTTTAGAACCCTAAACCTATTCCTTAGGTTTACGGTTAGGGTGTCGGGAGGTCGACAATTGGAAAAGCCCAACATATGCAATTCATTCATTGTTGTCAATTAATGTGTTCTGTGCATTTTTCATTATTTGTTCTCCATCATTTCAACAAATGCTAACAATCATTTGCTGAATTCAAAGGAAATAGCAGGGAAGGTATGCTATGTCAGAAACAATGTGTCATTTCTTTTTTTCAATTTGTCCTTATGAATCTTTTCCCCCTTTTCCCTATTTTTTTCTGGATTATTAAATGCAAGTTGCACTGCTTTCTTAAGCTTTGCTACCACCCAATTCATCTTATTCTTTCTCAATGGTGATAGATTTTCTCTTTCTGATATTTATTGTCATCAGGGTTTATATAAACACATGTATATTGTGAAAATATGTTTGCTATCAATGCTCAATTTGAAGGTTTTGGGGGTATTAGAATAAGTTTTTCTATAAAAAAATTAAGAGAAAAAAAAAAATCTATGAAAAAAAGACCTTCAAAATGGTATCCAAAAAAATTCCATATGCCGATATATAATGTAGTGAAATTTGTGGGTGTACCTGGAGTTTTCATTTTATTATTCTAATAATTATTTTATTTCATTTGCACATCTGTTACTTCCATTTTCTGTTTTCCATTTTCCCTCTCGACTCCTCTTGTGTTTGTGCTAAAGTCAGTGCTTGGTTGCAAATTATGGTACCTGTTTTTTTTTTTTTTTCCATTTCTGTGACAGGCTTTTCTGTGCAGTTTTAATTTTTAATGATAATTGTTGTGTACATACATTTGAAATATTTATGTCTAATAAAAATATTTTTCTACTGGACTTAGACAACTAAAAAGATGCTTGGTTTATATACATTGTACATTTTACATGTTGTAACGGGTACAGCCCACAAGACCGACACCCACTAGACCGACGGCCCACGAGACCGACGACCCACAAGTCCGACAGTAAAGTAAATAGGCCAACGAGATCGACTATAAACAATTTAGGCCCACGAGACCGACAGCCCACTAGACCGACACTAGATCAAACAGGCCCACGAGACCGACACTACAAAGATATGACCCACGAGACAGAAAATTCGCAATGAAGGCCCACGATACCGACGGTAGAGCAAAACAGCCCACGAGACCGACATTACATTAAGTATACCCACGAGTCAGAAAAGGGACGTCTAAAAGGCAAGAAAGGGGTGGAAGAGGGAGAGAGAGACATGGCAAGGGCCGAGAATGTCGAGACAAAAAAAAAAAAAAATGGGTGGAAGGAACAGAGAGATAATGAAATAAAAAACTAAGGAGGCAGGTGACCAACGCAGGTTCGAAAAATCCATAGGCTTTGGAAGATTTTCAGGAGGGGGGGGGGGGGGCTCAATTTTGTACCAACTATTTCGGGAAGTTTTTATTACCCCCCCCCTCCTCCCCCAACCCCACGTTGACAGAGGTTTGTGAAAAAGAAGAAGAGGAAAATAAATTGTAGACCTAATCGAGCTAAGATGTTTACGATGTAAAAAAAATTATATGAAGACCTTGTATTTTATTTACTTGTTTGTGTATGTGTGTGTGTGTGTGTGTGTGTGTGTGTTGTGTGTGTGTGTGCTTTATCATTTCTTTATGAATGTTGATACGCGAGCGCGACTAGCGACCTATAGGAAAATAAATTATATTGGGAGCCTAATTTTTTTTTTAGGGGGGGGGGGGGTCCAGGCCTGCCGAGCCACCTTGATCCGCGCCGCGGGGGGGGGGGGGGGTGGGTCATCATTACAACCTCCTGTTACGTACCTGCCTCCTTATGGTTCTTTGCTTCTAGTCTCTGTTGCCCTTCCCCACCCTTTTTTGTTTATTTTCCCCTTGTAATTTCTCTCCCTCCCTCTTTTCTCCCCCTTTTTGATTGCCTTTTAGATGTCCCTTTGCCTACCCGATAAGGGGGGGGGGGGTGGGCATGGCCTCGTGCCCCGATGATACCCCTGGATATTCGCTTGTTTCGTTTTCATGGGCCTAATTGAAGAACGTCTGACTCGTGGGTATACTTTATATAACGTCGGTCTCGTGGGCTGTTTGCTCTACCGTCGGTGTCCTGGCCTTTATTTCGAATTTTCTGTCTCGTATGTCATATTATTGTGGTGTCGGTCTCGTGAACCTGTTTGTTCTAGTGTCGGTCTTATGGGTCTTTATTTGCCAGCGTCGGTCTAATAGGCCTTTTTTGTATAGTGTAGGACTAATGGGCCGTCGGTCTCGTGCGGTGTCGGTCTTTGGGGATGACCCCGTTGTAACTGTGGACTTTCTTATTGCAGCCACTATCAACGTTATCTGTGTCATACACATGTAATGAAATTTAATATATCAAACCAATATTTATTATCAAACTTATCGATTTTCCTAGTAGTCCAGCAGCAGATTGCAATTTTGGGCCTAACCTTGTTTTGGCGTCTATAGTTTTTTTTTCAACGGATTATGATTGCCTAAACCTTCTTTTTGAAGAATCCGATTGCTGACACTTTGTCAGCGTTGAGCATTTTGAGATATGTGACGTCATACAAAAATGGCCGCCAAATTACCCAATTTCCCTCTAAAATTGAGAAAATAGATGTTTAATATGGACATTTCAACAACATTAGGGAGCTAAATGTCTTAATATCTCTTAGACCATTTCTAAATATTGTTTTGTTAGGTCACATGACCATACATTACATGCTAATTTGCATATTGTCCATAGCGCCTTCAATTTGAAGTATTAGTTTTCATGAAATATATTGTGCTCCCGAAAATATAGGTTTCAACCCCCCCCCCCCCCCCCATTTTTCTCTGAAAAATATAAATACCAGTCAAGAAGGGATAAGCCTAAATGTAATATTTTTCATCAAAGCAGCGAGGATTGGTTTAATGGCCCAAATTTTTGTCCCAATAATAAGTTTTATTTAGATTGTGTTATATGAATAATATTCAATGTGAAACAAATTAAAACACTAATTGGTTCTTTTCGACCTCTAAAATGAGGGATGAAAATTTTAGAGAATTTATACACTATCCTGTTAATGAAATAAAAAACAAGCCTCTAAAGGTAAATAATAATAATGATTGTAATATTAATAATAATAATAATAATAATAATAACAAATACTTATATAGCGCCCTTCCAAATAAATTTGTTCAAGGCGCTTCACATAAAAAACCAAAACCAAAACACAACAGTAAGAAAAGTGACTTGCTCTCCAAGTTAGTATAAACAGATCAGAGGGAGAACAAATATGTCTTCAATTTGTTCTTAAATGTTTGAACTGTTGTACAAGAACGAATTTCAAGAGGAAGGCCATTCCAAATTTTGGGACCTGCAAAACTATTAGTTTGTTCACATTTTTTGGAATTGATCTTTCGAATTTTCAAAAGAAGGGGGTGTGTTCGAGATTTTAAAGAGTAATTTGACTGTGTGAACATGTTTGAAATGTATTCAGGAGACAAATTATGAATAGACTTAAATACAATCAATGCTACTTTAAACAAAATTCTCTTCGAGACGGGTAACCAGTGCAAAGTTCTTAGTAGAGGTAGACTTTTCTAATGATTATTTTTTCGTTACATTTTCAGGGGGAGAGCTCAGTTGGGAACATTTATTATGGTTTTGATCAACATATGGTCAATTTTATCTGAGCTTATTATAAATTACTTTTTCTATTTAGAAAACTTTAACTGTTGATAATGCACTGCATGCCTCTGGATTCTGGAGTCACTACATTATATAACACTATATTACACCAGATCAGTGTTGGACATAGGACTTTGCTTTGGGGTTAAACCCTTCCAGGTCTTCAAGGGTACATGGTAAAATAACAGCATAACAGCAGGTGTTCCATGGTCTGCTCTTCCCCCAGCAGTCATGGCAGTATGTCCGTCCTCGTTGTATACCCACTTTCCCCAAAAGACCTTACAGCGTCCTGTGCCTGTGCCGAGATGGGTCAGGCATGATCACGTTGGCCATTATGACCTGGTGAGGGGATTCCTTTGCACTTATGAATAGCCTGAGTGGCATTTCTCAGCGATGGTTGGTCCACAGGGTCAGCCTAAGTTTGCGGGCAGATCTATCACGGAATAGGCCTAATGTAGAATGGAGGAAACTATGACTTTGGATTTCAGTTTTTTGTTGGTAGGATTTTGATTGTAGATGGGATGGAGGCCCCCTCCTGTTTTGTCTTCAAAGAAATGTTCATGTGAGGCAATGCAGAGATCGTCAACATACAAGAAACTTTATTGGGGTGTATTGGTTGGTTATTGGTATACATATTGAAGAGCAGAGAGGCAATGACACTGACTTCTGGGAGACCATTTTCATCTTGCGCCATCTGCTGAGCTGGCCATCAAGGCTGATTTTTCACCGATTCGTTGGTAAGTTACAAACAACTTTATCATGTTTACAAACGAGTGGTGATCAGTTGTTGTGCTAAATGGTTTAGCAGGTGATTAGTGGAGCACCCAAGAACATTATCCCGTCCCTCGTAAAATCGTTCTTAACTTTAAGGATGACATGGTGAAACCAGGTAGAACCGTCTATTTGGTAGCAGGTTCAGGAGTAGCTTGGTCAGCTTCACATCGTTTGTCACCTCAAAGAATTTACGGGTGAGAATCTTATGGTGTCATAAGCTGCTGGGAGGTCAACAAAAGCTATTCCGGTAATAAGCTCTTCCTCAAAACCCATCCTCGATGTGCTGTGTGAGGTTCAGGAGCTGGCTAGTACAGGATTTCCCTGGCCGGAAACCTGTCTTTTAGTGTTCAGGAATGAGGAGGTCATCATCAATAGGGACAATACGATTAGTAAGTATGAGTCTTTCAAAGAGTTGAATGTACATGTATGACATGTATGACATAGTAGAGAGATGGGCATGTAGCTCTGCTGGATCTTTGCCCCGTTTAAGCAGGACAGCGACTCTTGATTTCCTCCGTAGCTTCGGGAATGTATTGGTACTCTTGCAATTCAGCATGTCAAGCAGCCACCGAAGCGCAACAGGTTCAAGGTGATTGATCTGTTCGCAGAGGATGTCATCAAGACCTGCAGCATTGTTGTTCTTCGTGGACTTAACTGATACCATCACACAGGTTTTTAATACTGAAAGGTCTTGTCAGGTCCGAGGGCTCTTGGAAGCATTCTTCAGCATCTTGGGGAAGCTTCGCTCTCCTGGAACAGTGATTGACTGGTCAGAAGGAGCTGTGGTGGGCGACTCGGTCAGCAGCGACTTGTGGTCTTGGTTAAGTTTCTGTGTAGGCCCTAGTCATTTCCCAGAATCCGATTTGTTTCCCAGGCCTTCCTACTGCTTTGGGTCATATCCGTTGAGTCTGTCGACTTTCCATAATGACTGTAGAAAGGTTCTCACCACATTACCTTGCGTCAACACTGTAAGGGTCACTCTGCAAGCGTTTTACAAACTCATATAGTAAAGCACCTTGGAGTCATCAGACAAGCCTGGTGTATAGCTTGTGCTGTAGCTTCGTGGGATACTTTGTCTTGAGGACTTCTTGATCATCTCTACAAAGGTGTCATAGTTACACAGAATGGACAGATGGTCTTGAATGTCATCATCCAGATCTAATGCAAACTGTTTCCACGTTGCCGTCTTTAAGTGGAAACAGCGTCGGAAGGGAACTGTGTGAGGTATGATAGCTACGTTCACTCTAGATCTAATATAGGCCCGATTGGTTGATGCTGGATGTGCGGAAATGGCCTCTCACATTGGTTGGAAATGTTGACACCCGGTCAGGGTTGTATCTGCGTCTCCATCGTTCGCTGTGGAAGGAAGAGGGGAGCTTTGCATCACTTGCATCTGCCCAGTTTTCGATGAGTTCGCCGTCTCCATTGGTTTCTCCATATGCCCATGTAACATGATGGCTGTTGAAGTCTTCAATAGCCACATTGATGTGGTCTCCAGATACTTCATGGGGGAGGTTAAAAGTCTGAGTGGGAGGTTTATAGGCAGAGCTTACAGAGAGATTGAATTTGGCTGGTTTAGGCAACACAATTTGCCCTAAATTGGAAAAAAAGGAGACCCATCATTTGAGTAGCACATATTTTTTTAAATTTAGAAATAGAGGGCGCTATAAACAAATATACAAATTATCTTGACATTTATGTCATGTTTTATAATAAAACAATAGTTAGTAAAGTTCCCACAGACATTCAGACATTAATTAGTTGACCAAAAGTGCAATTTTACACATTTTTAGAGGAAAATTCTGTATTTGGCGGCCATTTTGTATGACGTCACTTATCTCAAAATGCTCAATGCTGACAGAGTGTCAGCAATCGGTTTCTTCATATTGAAGGTTTAAGCAATCATAATCCGTTGAAAAAAAAACTATAGACGCCAAAACAAGGTATATCGAGATGGCGGCCAGACTATAGGAGATACATGTTTGGGGCCTTACATTTGGGATCATTTTACAGATAAAAAATACCTACATGTATATTCTGCATTTAATATGGGCACTTCTGTCTCAAACCACGTATATAACGCTCGTTATACCGAGTGAGTCAAAAAAAACTTTACACCTAGAAAAATGTCAATAAAAAGAAAACCAATTTAGAAACCCTAAATTAATTTAGATATTCTGAAAGAGTAACTCCTCCTGCATCTTCTGGTACCATTTTTGTGTGGTATGTCCTTACGCTTGGATGAACACGAGGCATTGTTTGCGAACATGTAAATTTCGAATTGTGCCAGGGCGGGGATGAAATTGAAACAAAAAAAGCTGACAAAAAAGCAACTCCATCATGAATAAAATAGCATAACTTTTAAACAAAAATGTCTTCCGCTTAATAACTTGGCAGGGGTGTTGTTACACATATTGACTACATTTTGTAAGAAAATTAGATTGACTCGTCAAGTAATGCACGAATGAGTACACATCAAAGAGTAAATTGCTACTGACAGACCTAAAGAGGCCTCCTAATAGTAATACTTTTGAAAAGAGATTATTTTTGTCTTTGACGTGTGCTTACTCATGCCTGACTCTACAGATTTATCTCATTTTCATACAAAATGTAGTCAATATGTGTAACAACACCCCTGCCAAATTATTAAGCGGAAGACATTTTTGTTAAAAAGTTATGCTATTTTATTCATGAAGAAGTTGCTTTTTGTCAGCTTTTGTTGTTTCAATTTCATCCCCACCCTGGCACAATTCGAAATTTGCATGTTCGCAAACAATGCGTCGTGTTCATCCAAGTGTAAAGACATAACACACAAAAATGGTACCAGAAGATGCGGGAGGAGTTACTCTTTCAGAATATGTAAAATAATTTAGGGTTTATAAATTAGTTTTCTTTTTATTGACATTTTTCTAGGTGTAAAGTTTTTTTTTACTCACTCGGTAAATTGCACACTTCACTAATATTCATCTGCACCAAAACCAAACCCCAACAAATGTTTTATTAAACCCTGTTTCATTTTGGAAATCAAATTAGAATTTTGAACACAATTTTTCCGGGGTAGGGGGAGGGGAGGGGGAGGGAGGAACCTTTAAATCATCTGGAATATAGAATTAAAAATTAAAAATTTGGGCACTAAGCTGTGAACTGTGAAGTTAACATAGAGCTACATGTAAGTCTAATCTGAAGCTATCCTATTCATCTCTCTCTAGAATGTGCAACCTACTGCAGGAAAGAAGTCTGCTGCCCCCGGTGGGCCGGCCAATCCCAGTGGGTCAATGACCTCTCAGACGCCAGCTCGGATGCCTTTCAGTCCCTCACCTCCGCATCATGTAAGTTTTGTTTGATGGGACGGTATTGCCACTTGGTCTAAAACCACTTTGACTATTAAATGCCTGTTTGTTCTCATCCCACCTCGTCTAATTCCATTTCGACTACAACCTTTTGGTTTAATTGTCAATTTGCCTGTTTACCATTTTGTCCAATGCCTGTTTCGTCCAATGTCCACATGGTCTAATTCCATTTCGTCTAAAACCATTTAGTCTATTTACCTTTTGGTCTAATTGTCACTTTGCCTATTTACCATTTTGTCTTATTCCCATTTTGTCTAATGTCCATTTTGTCTTATGTCCACTTGGTCTACCACCACTTCGTCAATGACATGAACCTCTTTTTTACAAATCAGATTCATTTGGGAATTAGACAAAAGTGCAATGAAACGGATTGGTTATTTAATAAATTTGCAATGCGAACAAGAGGTTATTAGACCAAGTGTGTATTTAACCAAGTAGAAATTAAACCAAATTTTTACTAGGCCAAATAGGTTCAGCCTATGGGGTATAAAATAGTTCTTCGACATTCATTGTTTGTACATTGTATAGTATCTCAATCTTAACCTGTTGTAATCATTCTATAATTCAGACGTAAATATGCATCACATCAAAATGAGAGACGAGTCACCAGAAGAGAGTCAAAAATATTAGCAAGTTAATCCCTTTTTTAGTACTTTCTCTTTATCCTTTTTACTCAATTTTTTTTATAGAGCACACATGAAACATTGAAGATTCAGACAATCTAAAAAATACTTTCCCCCAAATTAGACAGGAATTATTATTTTACTGATTTCCTTGACCCTTTGGTGAATTTGCTCTGCGACTTGTCTCTCATTTTGATGTGATGCATCACAAATTTCTTCATATAACAGACATGTTTTATATGTACAGCATGTTTGTTTATGTGGATTTGTTTTCTTTTCCATTAGCGAGGACCAGCGCTGAATTTTGATGGACATAAGGTGACAAATATCGACTAGATCATATTATTCACTCCTATCACCATCCAGTCACTTTCACGCGGTGTATAGTGGAGCTCTTTTATAGCTGACTCACTGGATTTCTTTGATATTCTACTTGACAATATTCATTCTTTACAATGTTCCTTCATTACCCCACTACAACCACCCGATCAACCCCAACCCACCCTGCTCCTCGATCCCACACCTGAAATAGCTATCATATGGTGTCAGTTGGAGCTCTTTTAGTTCACTCTCACTGGCGAATCTATTTGATATTTGATAATCTTTGTACATGAACCTCCCTGCCATATATCCTACCCAACCCCGTTTATCCCACTCCATTGTACCACCTTATTAACTCCATCGTACCACCCTTCCTATTCCACTTAACCCTACTCACCCCACCCACTCAACCAGTATGTACCCTACTCCGCGCAACCCACTCAACCTTTCCACTCCACTTCACTTCACTCCACCCTCCGTACCGACCCATTCAGATCCCATCAAATTCCATCCCTTTGCCCATTCGAAATCAAATGTCATCACTTTTCTTTGATTTGTTTTATTTTTTACTTTTTTTTTTTATGCATCCAATTTTGTAGTCCCTTGATTTGAGCATGCTATATTGGTAGTCTTTTGGAGAATAATTAAGGTTGCATGCTTTTCTTCTTCCTGAATTGCATGCTTTAATTCCTTTGTTGTAAACAATGAAGCAATACAATGTGTGGAGCTTTATAGATCCTTGTCAAAGGATCTACACATGTATAACTTTAAATGTTGAAATCACAAAACTTTACTTCCAGTTATAAATTTGATGGACACAATTGGTGAAATCTCACAAAATATTTGAATTGCTTTTTGTCATAGCAAGTGTCAGGAGTTCTTAGTCTTTTCAACATACATGTAAACATGTACATGTAGCATGTTCTGAAAAAAGAATAGGCTAGAAAAATGTGTAGAGTCACTCACACACATATCACACCGAACAGTTAATTTATCAATCCATGTTTTCTGTCTTTTCCAATGATATACATGTACTTGTAGTACTTGTGGTTATCCCACTTTATAAAAGGTAAAGGTAATTTAAGCACATTTATTTATGATAAATATCTTTTACTACGTATTGTATGACTTGAAATATTGCTCACAGAGTTGGGACACTCTGTGTCAAACTCTATCAAATAGGCTGTGGCGCCATACATCTATGAATCCATAAAATATATGGGTTCAATGAATTAATTTATGAGTTGCTGCATGATTGTCTTCAATTACAACATTGAAATATAACTTTCATGTACAGGGTCTGCCGAAAATGTATTTATTTTCTAGCCTCAATTTGGAAATTTTAGTAACCCTCTGGTTTTTAAGAATTTTTTACCATTGTGTTAGATCAGATGATTGATCTGCATATGAATGAAAAGTCATTCATTGAATATTTTTTCATTCATAAGCAGAATGAAGCATCTGATCTAACACAATGGGAGTTGAAGTAAAAAAAATTCTTTCCTAAGAAATCCTCCCGTGAAGTTAATTGACATTCATACATTGTAAGATTGTTTTTATCTTTTCTTTTTTTAACAGACAACGACTGATGATCGATCTCCGCATTATATGTGTATCCTTTATTATCACTACTTCATTAACTAGTATCTTGTACAAAATGTCAATCAGAGATCTAGGAAAAGCTTAGAGGTGGTACATGGGGTTGAATTGTCAATTTGAGAGGATGGGCAGAGGATGGGCAATATTCTTTTTATTACACAAGATATAAATCGTCCATGTAAGTCTTGTTACATAATGTCATTTCTAACTTTACGGACGACTTGGTGAAACGCCCCTTATATTATCTTAGATATAGGGTTATAGGGTTGTGATAGGATTTAAAGTTAGGTGTACGGTAGGGTATAGAGTTAAGTCCGGGGTTGAACTTAGTCATTCGATTAATGTATAAAAAAGCAGAGCAATTAACACCAGAGCACATTTCAAGGAATCCCTTCAAATATTTAGAACGTACAACAAAGCAGTAATAATCCTTGACCCAATTAACACCACAGTCGTTGATAACCTAGAGCCTACCGAGATCATCGTGAGTTTCTCGTCGCTCTCCAAGTGGTTTGATCCTCCTGCTGATCTACCCAAGACATCCCATAGCTCCACCAGAGGCAAGGATCAGCTCAAGGACACCGAGTCCATCGCTGGATCAAGCAGTGTGGCTGATGGTGAGTGCGAATTAACAATGGTTTATCACCAATGGACATAATGTAATACCCTTGTGTATGCCACCCATTGCGCTATTTGGAAAAAAGACTCTATATCTCACTTCCCCTGGCCTGATGATACCTGAAGCAGGCTAAAGATTGTCTATGGTGGGAGAGCTTGTTTTGCTGTGGTCCAGAAATTAGCTCAAATGAAAGCCCATGACACAGTGACTTTGAGAGGCTTAAACCTGGTGTATTTTGGTAACAAAAAAGGAATCTGCACAAAACCGAACAAATGTAGTTTCATGTTGTCCACATTGCACTAAAAGATATGTGTGAGAGATCTTGTGACATTCCTTTCATGATTTCTGATGAATTTGAGTGAAAATATTTGAATGAAACATAATGTAACCGGCGTTTTAGACCTCTGCTGGGAGGTTCGCACGCCAGAGGTTACGGCGTGAATGGTGCATAACGATCTATGTGTAACACCCACACAAGAGAATCCCCATTAGTTTTCCACGTGAATGCTGAAACGAGTCGGGTCCCCATCTTTCAACGTTTAATACTTATATTATGAAATAAAGACACTAAAACGTGATTTCAAGTACTATAATTTGCTTCATTATAGAAATTGGATTCAATCTTTCATATTATCTAAATGTGAATCCAAATTAATTTTTTTTCCTTCTCCCGAAACTATCCACCAGCTTTAAAGGGGAAGTTCACCCTGGAATTTTATTGGTCTTAAAAAATGAAGAAAAATAATAAAAAAATATTAGTGAAAGTTTGAAGAAAATCGACTAAAAAATAGCGAAGTTATGAATAATTAAAGTTTTGATTCTGTGACGTCACGTGCGAGCAGCTCTCCCATTGGTTGTGTATGTAAATTTCATAAATTTGTCTTTTTGTCATGGTTCTTGATAAAGGAATGGGCCAATTTGATATAGTCATGTATATGAACATATGTTTCATAGTATATCGACCGCACAGGTGACATAATTAATTTCTTCTGGAAAAAATGACATTTTATGGAATTTACACTACATAATAAATAGGAGATCTGCTCGCATGTGACGTCACAGAATCGAAACTTTGATTATTCATAACTTCGCTATTTTTTGGTCGATTTTCTTCAAACTTTCACTAATATTTTTTTATTATTTTTCTTCATTTTTTCAGACCAATAAAATTCCAGGGTGAACTTCCCCTTTAAGAGTGGCTATAAATAGGTACATTTGTAGAATGTGACATGGCAGTTTACTAATCAGAATCATTGAAAGTTGCTTAAAAGAAGTAAAACAAAATGAATATACATGTATACTGTATATACAGCATAGTTCTTTATCCTAATGTATTATATTGTCAAATTTAAAGGACCCTGAGCTAGAAAAATTGTTGGCAACCTTAGTGGCACATAATGGTTTAAGAAGAAAATATGGAGTGTAGCATATTAACAATCTTTGACTAAACATTTCAGAATTGTTTGATGCTTTTCACAGCAACAACTATGTTACAACTTCAATTTGAATTACAGTGTTATTATAGCCCCTTTTAAAAAAACTTTGGTTCTTTTGTTTCTGTAGCTACGATCTCTCCTAAAGACACGCCCGTCACCCCTACGACACCTGGTCTCCTGGTAGCAGAACCCTACTCCTGGAAGAGCCTGGTGGTTGGTCAACCAATCCTGAGGATTCGCTCTACCTTCACCAAGGCTGCAGCTCTTACACTGCCTCCAGGGTGAGTATTCTGTCCTTCCAATCCTTGAGGACTTTTAAGATTGATTAGGTCCTTATGGTATATTATGGATATGTATAGCTTAGCCTCTCCTGGGCTGCGTAACACAAAGATTTGCAATCAATCGCAAAGTTGCAATAGCCAATCACAATTGTTGTTGCATGCACTTTTTGTTCAAAAGACTGCTCAGTAACCAATTACATCCATTGTTACAAATTTGCAATTGATCGCAAACCTTTGTGTTATGGGGTCCAGGTTGCTGAACCTCTCTCCTGGAAGAGCCTGGTGGTTGGTCAACCAATCCTTAGGATTCGCTCCATCTTCCCCAAGGCTGCAGCTCTTACACTGCCACCAGGGTGAGTACTGTCCTTGCAATCCTTGAGGAATTTGTTTATATTTTGCCTCAGTACTGTAATTCCAATCCTTGAGGACTCTGCTGATTGATTTGGATCTTATGCTATGTTATGGCTCTTCTCCCCAGTACCTCATTTCACTAATTAAAAGTTATACCCCTTCAAGATCCTTACGTTCCTCCTCTTCCAGTTCACTTGTTACCCCCAAAGTTTCCAAAACCTGGGGGGAAAGATCATTTGTCTACTCATCATCCAAGTTATGGAATAGCCTTCCTGGAAACATTAAACAATGCCTGACCTCTGAAACTTTCAAACAATACCTCAAAACATTTCTGTTCAATTCTTCTTAATTTCCTTATAATATCCTAAAAAGCGCCTTGAGCACTCTACAGAGTGGATTTGGCGCGGTACAAGTCTCATTATTATTATTATTATTATTATTATTATTATTATTATTATGGATATGTATAGCTTAGACTTGAGGCATTGGCTCTCAAACTACCTTCAGGGTGAGTACTGTAATTCTAATCCTTGGAGACTCTGCAGATTGATTAGGTTCTTTGGTTTGAAAAGTTTGGGCAATAAGTCTGCTGCTCTAACACTCCCTCCAGAGCAAGTACTGTCCTTCCAAGGCTTGAGGATTCTTTAGATCGATTAGGTTCTTATCGTATGGTATGGATATGTAAAGTTTGGCAACAAGTCTGTGGCTCACACACTGCTTCCAGAGCAAGTGCTGTCCTTCCCAGGCTTGAGATCTTTTCAGATTGAAAGGATTCTTATGGTATATTATGGATATGAATACCTTAGCCTCAAGTCTGTGGCTCTCACACTAGCTCCAGGGTTAGTACTGTCCTTCCAAGGTTTGACAACTCTGCAGTTTGATAGGATTTAATTTATAGTTTGGACTCGAGGCTTTGGCTTTCACACTGCCTCCAGAGTGAGTGCTGTCCTTCAAAGGCTTGAGGACTCAGCTGATCGATGAGATTCTTGTGTTATTTTATGGAGGAAGTGTACTTATTCTTATTATTAAGTCTTATTTATAAAGAGTTGCCTGATCAATGACACACACTTTTCTCCCACAGGGACATTGTAGAAATAACAGAAATACATTCTTATGTATATTGACTGTATCATGAATGTCCCTTCTGACGTCATGCCCTTTATCTAGGGTACCATGTTCACCTCTACTCGAGAGGCATTCTTGTATCTTTCTTCCCCTCCCCCTGATCAATAACATGCACTGTTCTCCCTCAGGAACCTTGTAAGAATAACAAAAATAGATTGATATCTCTAATGACTGTATCATAAATGACCCTTCTGTTGCAGACGCCATGTCCTTCGTTTCATGATGACGGCGCCTCTAGGATACCATGTTCACCTCTGCTCCACAGTTCCGTTTGTCTATGGAGATGAGGAGACGGTCATGACACATCTTACAAAGGTATGTAGACATAATAATTCATGATTTATATAACGCACATATCAAATGTCATGTCACCGGGGGAGGGGGGGGGGGGTAGGGTGGGTATTAAAATTTTTCGGACTTCGGTCGATCAAGTAAATCATCACATATCAATCACAGGGGAAGGTCAATTTATCCTGTTTTTCCTCCCTGGATCCACTCCTGGATCAGAGCCAACAAGATATTAAACAAAAAATTTTTTTAAGTTTGAACGTGACCTTTAATTTCACTATCTGAAAGATGTGACAGACATTTCTACCTGGGTCTGATTAAAAGAATAAGTTTCTTGTTGAATGCAGAAAGCTTGAAGTAAGTGTTACTATTATCAGACCAGCCCAGGAGGGCGTTTCATGAAAGGGCAAACTGTTGTAAGCTACTGAAATGCTTGCATCTGATTGGCAGTGAGCAAATTTGTTGGATAAAATGTCCGACAAGTCCTTTGATGAAATGCCCCCCTGATCTCTCTTCTTGTTTATTATCAATTGTTCAGGCATGAAAATTTTCAGCTTTTCAGCTGATTTCAGTGTTTTTTTCTTCCTTAAATGTATGATTTCAGTGTTTTTTCCCCTCAAACCTATGCTCTTTTAGCCCGAATTGAGCTATTTTGCCACTATTTCATGCCATGTTCAGCTTTTTTTGAGTCTTTTCAGTGTTTTTATCACTAAGCAATTTTCATGCCTGATTGTTGATTACATGTTGTTTTTTTTTCTGTGTCGCAGGAGAGTTGTAGGTTTGTAGACCAGGCCATGCAGGTCATGCAGACGATAGGTAATGCTATCCAGAACTTTGACAACAAAGAACTCTTCAATACCAACATGCAAGAGCTCGGTCAGTTACACTGCCCTGTACGCAACAATACCCTTGCAGTCATACACAACCATGAGGTAAGGAAGGAGAAATTGTCTGGGTTCTCATGATCTGGTTATTCTAATGCAGTGTTTTAAATCCCACGATTCTCATAATCTGGATATTTTTCAAGAAGTGCCTTTTGCTACCGCAATGACTGAACTCAGTCATTTACACTGCCCTGAAGGCAATAATACCCTACCTATTATGCACAACCATTATGGGTATTTTATGCTACATTTAACATATAGATGTCACTTTGAAAAGTTCAAAAAGTTCACTTTGAAACAATAACACCCTGTTGAGAAGCATTTATCAGTAATCTGTGTTGAATGGTACAAATTGATAGCCCTCCAACTCCAATAGTAGATGATTCTTGAGGAGGCAAGAAATCTTTTCATCAATAAAGACAATGGTTTTGAGGTAAATTGCCATTTTGACTAATTCCCATTCGGTCTCATCTAATTCCATTTTATTAACAACCTGTTCATCTAATTGCTTTTTGGTCTGATTGCCACTACGCCTATTTACTATTTTGCCTAATTCCCATTTTGTATAATGTGCACTTCATCTTATTTCCACTTGGTCTAGCACCGTTTGTCAATTCTTGTAACAAACTGCTAATAGACTAATTGAACCATTTGGCTATTAGATGGATTGGCAATTAGACCCGCTGAGATTTAGACCTACATGTAGTTAGACTAAGGGGAAATAAGTCCAAATTGTTGGTAGACCAAGTGGGTTGAGCCCATGTGGTGTTAGACAATCAAAGAATTGGGCCAACTGCTTTTAGACCAAGTGGATATAAATCGATTCTGTAAACTGTTTCTTTTCTAGGTGTTCAAGGATGCATTGTACAATACCTTACGCAAGGCACTGAATGAGAACCTGACTCCCGAGATGGCCTTTGCCTGGAAGGCTTTCAATTTTGATGTCCTCACCAAAAACATTGGTGGGATTCCCGTCAGCCAGAGCCGACCAGGTATGCCATCATTGAAACAATCCATCATGAAAAAAAAATATTATATATATATATTATATATATACATGTATAACAAATATTTTGGGAAAACAGTAATCTTGCCAAAATGTGTCTTTTCAAAAATATGTTATCCTCATATATTTCACATCATAGTAAACCATTATATAGTATGCACTTCAACATGTTTACATAAAACTTCACAAACTATGTATTTATAATACTTGTGAAATATTTTGTCATATATTCTTTATTTGAAGTCGTGGATTTGTTTGCTATTCCTGCAATTATTGGATTGACCAGTAGGGCTCAAATTTTCAAGCAAGATATGGATGCTGTGTTTTGTCTCTGTTACAAACAAATAAAGTATTATTCGATTTTGTTTGTGCTTGCAGATAATTTGCATAATTTTCTTTAAAGAAGTGCAAACTAATAGCTGGTGGTGGGTTGTTGTAGTGGTTTTGTTTTGTGTCCAGATGTATGTAGTAAGTAGGGGAGAGTGGGGTTAGTTGGAACACGGGGTAAGTTGAAACATTGTAAATTTCTTAAACAGCTATAAACATATTTATGCAAATCTACCCTCAGGTTGTTGCTATTAGCAACTGCCATCCACCACATTACAGACAGTACACATGCTTCAAGCCTCGTGAAATTAGAAAGCAATGTTTGTTTTTTTCACCTTCTGAGTAAATTTTGTCACTTTTACAAATGTTTTATTTTCTCAGAGAAGATCATAAATTAAGTAGGCCAGTTTTTTAGTATAACAAACAGTTATACCAAGCTACAAAACAAGGCTAAATATATGGCATGTTGTTGTCCCTCTTTTGTGCTGTAAGCTTACAAATGTCAGATGGGCCTCTGGGGTTAGTTGGAACATTTTGAACGGGGTTAGTTGGAACATGTACTAAGTAAATAGATTTCAGCTGAATGAAAAAATAAAAATCATATAATTCAATGAAGTGTTCCAAAATATTCCTATACACGTATATCAGTGCACATTTGACAAATTTATTTTGGTTTAAACAAAATATATTGCAGAATGCTACTTCACAGGACTTCAGAATATCTGTATGTGAGTGGATGCCATCGAGGGTAATAAAACATGAATAAAAAAAAAAAATTTGAACACCAATCTTTAATATTTTAATTGGAACCAATAAAGGAAGTTAGCTGAACCCATGCAATAATGTTTGTAGGTAGTTTAAATATAATTCTAAAGATACCATGCACAATGTTTCAACTTACCCCATACCTTGTTTCAACTAACCCCGTGTCTGGGGTTAGTTGGAACACTTGACATGGTCTTGTTGAAGATGGATTTTTTCCGGAACCATCACTAAGTTTAGGAATTTTATGGGGTATATTTGTAGCATACATATATACACTCAAGCTGATTGTTTATTGTTTCTTGAAACAAATCCGCTTTTGTTTTACGGCCATTTTAGTGAAAAATGTTCCATATAACCCCGCTCTCCCCTACTTGTACACATAATGGCGATGACACATTGTCAAAGTATATTTTCCTTGTTTTTTTTTTATTTTTCTGACAATGCAGTCTCTTTGGGAAATGTAAAAAGTTTAAATCATACTTGTATTGCGACAACTTTTAGGCCTTGAAATACATATAACAATTGGCTCATTGAGTACCAGGTCATCACATAATCCTCAAGGAAAATGGGTTAACAATATGAGTTGCAAGCTGACTTGACGATAGTTTAGATAAAA
This sequence comes from Paracentrotus lividus, assembly GCA_940671915.1. Lineage (NCBI taxonomy): Eukaryota > Metazoa > Echinodermata > Echinoidea > Camarodonta > Echinidae > Paracentrotus > Paracentrotus lividus. The sequence goes on from CALNVZ010000218.1 coordinate 27,496,386, forward strand.
GTATTAAAGGAGCAAATAACACTTTCAAGTGATTTTTAACAATTATAAGTTGAATTTTTCTTCAAATTATCTTGTGTTTCATAGTTCCCCCTGATAATAGGCCCTGTAAGTATTGAATTGCATTCCCTAATAATGTTAACAGGCCTTGCTTGATGATATACACAATCACCTCCCGAGATTGATTTTGCACAAATATTTATTTCTTTTATAATTTCAAGGACATTTGGGATCAGTGAGACTTTGTTTTAGAATAATTAGTGGAAAATAAGTGACGTATGTAGGGAAAGGTTATAAATTTTCATAATTCCTCATAATTTACAATATTTTAGTATAAAATGCACCTATCATCATCAACCTTTTCACCAAAACTTGAAATTCAGACCATTTCATTCCCTGTTCATTTGTCTTTTTATCTTCCATCGTTAATCCCCTTCCCTCATACATTTATCGCGACCTGCACGCACCCTGCACGTATTCCTTCCCATCATGCACCTTTGCAGATCTCATCAGCGAATCAGGAGGTATACTAATAACGTGTTAATAGAAGGAGATTTTACTTTCCTGCCGCTTAACAATATTAACAATTTATCATTCCTTTTAGGGTCCATGTTTGGTGTTTTTACTAAATCTTTGGGAGATTTTATACTGAATTAGAATTTTCATGATTTTTATTTTTGTTTTAAATTAATTTTGAATTAATGTCAATTGTATAAAAGTATTCTGATATCAGTGCAAGAAATTATGACAATGGCGGCTTTGTCAATTTTTTGAAATTTGTATATCTCGGGTGAGTATCATGAGAAACATCCACAGCCCAAATTTGGTAAGAATTGGTTCACGGGGCCCCAAGATATGACCAAATGAATACTGGTTCTAACAGTTTAGAACCAGACCAATACTACACTAATTCCTATGGGGGTGAATTAAGTATTCAGGAAGTCGTATCTTGGGCTTCGTTGAATCGATTCTGACAAAATTGGGGCTGTGGATATTTATCGTCCTGCTGCTCCGAGATATAAAATAAAAAAATGATGAAATGCCAAAAAGATAACAAATTGGGATGTCAGCACTTTGGTACTCTATAAATCTGGGCTCATTGCTAGTTGATAACATTATTCAATTTCAGTGTTCTATTCATGTGACCGGTTACTTCATATTATTCACCATTAATTTTAAATTCCAGGTTTGTAATCATTCTTATTTTATGATGGTAGTATATGTTTCAAGATCTAATATATCAACATCGAGACCAAATTGCTATATTTTGGGAAGGTTTTACACCAATGTTCAAATAATATGTTTTCTTCATTGCCTAAGTCACTTTCATGTTTTATAAAACTAACTCTACTTAACCCATACTACATGTTTTGCACATATCATTTTGTCTTAGCATGCATATTGATCGTTCTTCTCATGTGCATCCAAGTAGTATTTAGTGTAGAAGTGTGTATCCTTTCAAACATTTTCATAGAATAGTTGATCTACAGTCTTTGTAAAAAAAAAAAAATGGTACAGTCGGGAAAAAATTATTTAGGTATGAAAACTTCTTAAATGATGTGTGAATGTGGTACCAACTTAAAGCCAAAAGATTTTTTCTCGTTGATGCACTTTGTTTTGTGTAATTTGCTTTTGTAAAACAAAAGTTATGCTTAATTTTGTGCGGCGATGAGCAAATCGAAATTACACACATCTATTGTTTTGGTGCGCTGAATTCATGGCTATAATGTGCGAAACCCGTAGAGAAGCATGCACAAAGTATATTTCATCTTGATTATAGAAAACTGGTCATAACTCAAGATCTACAGCACCAAATGGGATGAAAAAATTGCAGAAGAAAGCCTGATTTTCCGACTTTAAGGAAATATCAGACACTTTTAGAATGTGATTACTTTTCATACTTTAAAAAAAAGTTTTCCAACTGTACCATTTTATTTGACACAGACTTTAGTTGATGGTAATGTCGATTTATTTCAACACACAAATAAATACTTCCTCTGCTTGTATGGAAATACATATATTTAATAATAAATTGTTTTCAAAAGAAAAAGAACATGAAAATGACAATATAATGTGACATGATACATGTAGCTGAATATGTCAGTACAAGAATGTATGAAAGACTGACAAATGTGCACTATTAAAGTAACCACTAGATCTAAAATCTTAATGTGCTGAGAATATATATATTTATTTATACATTATGACATAAAAATCATCGGAAAAGAATTTTGTTTTATACTATACAGAGAGGAAACATTATAACTAGTTATTATATTATTACTATTACATTTTAAAAATGAATGCTTATTTAACTACTAGTAATTGTCTCTTGTTTTTCTCACAGCAACTGGTGCTTCTCGAAAATCTGCCAAATTGCTGAGAAAAAGTAAGTTGTATCTGATATTTTGATATGATTGTTATTGTAGTTAGAAGTAATAACTTCATAATATTCTATTTGTCGAGAATACAATTAAATGTGGAGGGGATTTTTGTTCAGAAAAATGTTTGGTTAGATTGTAGTTTTATGGGCTGAGTGCTTGGTTAATGTACAAAAGTTTGTGAAATACAATATTTGTATATATACGTGCATTACATTATAATTTTTGTAGGTTTGGCACCAATGCCGTTGTAATTTGTGACAAATAAGCAGCTTTTGGTCTTGTTTTTAGATAATATTAGTGTATAGCAGATAGTGTATGTGACAATGGGCCAAAGAATGCCCTAGCTCATAAGACTATTTAGCACCTACATTTAACTTTGTATTTCCTATCGGTATCCAAAAAGTAAAAGTAATTTCCCAGCTTGCTCTGCAATCTCAAAATAACGAGCAGATTTTTCTCAAAATACTACGCTTCATTCATCGTTAAAATTGTATCCATAAGCACTGCAATTCGTACATGCGCTTCATACATGTGCACAATATCATATGAATGAGTGTACAATGCCCCTTTTTCAAAGTAGACTAATTTGATTATCTGTTGGGCTTCAAAGTGTCAAGAGCGGGCAGTCACGTTAGTTGTAAGTAGAGCAGAGAGTGGACTGTAGTCCTATGTGAGAGTTTCTGTGTCTGACTTTATGTCCAATGCAGTGATGTTTGGAGAAAGGAATTCTAATGAGAAATGTTAATTTTGTGTGTTCAGAATACTGAAGTTCGATTTTAGTTTGATGTTTTGTAATGTTCACTTTGGTATATACCCCTATATGATTGTAAGGGTGTAATAATATTAAATACAAGAAAAATGGGTAACTAATTGTTTTGTTGTTTATTCTCTTATGATCCCCTGCAATGTATGATGTTACATGTACTTTAAAATGAATTCTTAAAATGCTCTTGTGTGGGATAAAGGGAACTCTTTTTTTGTAAACGTATTTCATAAAATTGTTTGTTTATGTGTAGTATTTTGGTACATGTATGAAAGTGATCCCTCGTCATGCGAAACTCCTAAGAAAAAACTTCTTTTATATTGTAAATGACGTAAAGTGAGATGCATGTACATGTACAATGTATGTTGTTGTTTTTGTCTAAATGTAGATATATATGTAGTAATTCTTTTTGTAATATGCCCCATTTTCTTCTACTATGGCCTTATTTTCCACACAGAAACCGAGCAGGAATCGGTCGACCCTCAAGGCGGTGTGTTTCTGATTCAACTATATTTCGTTTTGTCCACTTTTGTATTTGTTTATTACCTTATATTCACCATTACGTGTGCTACATGTACGGTCCTCCCTCTCACAGCCATTCCTCAGTTTTATTCTCAACTCCCTGGTTTTATCCTAGGGTGTGTTTATTGTCCATTTTCAAATTCTAAATGCCAACATTAATCATGATACAAAGCGCAATTACAAAACGCTGATGTAAAGAGGAACAAGGTGTGCGTTCATTGTCCCCATTCCCGGTCGTAAAAGTAAACATGTTTCAGATCTTTTGAAACGCGGTCAGCTTTCATTTTACGACCTTGAGCATCGCGAAATGCGACACTGAACACAATCAAGTTTTCGATTGCAGCGGAAGCTTCTGTTGCAAATGAAAAAAAAGCGCAGATTTTTGATTTTGAGAGCGGGGAATAAAGACGATCGACGTATAATCAGCTTTAAATTTTCGACACTGAACGGTGTACCTCTGATCGCGTTTGTGTTCTGTGTTTTGTAATTGCGTTTTGTATCATGATTCATGTTGGCCTTTAAATTTGAAAATGGACATTGAACACACCCCTAAATTCACCAGTTTTCATCCCCAACATGTTTATCCTCCACGATTTTATTTTATTCTTGATCCACTGGTTTTTATCCTGCACCGAATTTGCACATATCACCATCCGTTCAAGCTAATCTGTTGAAGCTGAGCTAATTTTGTGATAATAAACATTTCCAATAAACCCCATCCCATGTATACTGAGGTTTTAACTGGTTTATACATGTACTGAGTTGCACTTAATTTTGATGCCATCGTTTCCTCCTCATATGATAATCAAAGCTAAAGTTTGAGTCTGACAAAGATCATTAATACACAATCAAACACCAACTGTAAAAAGTGATACAGAAGTTTTCATAAAATCTTACTTATTTTGACTAAAATAACTGTATAATTGCAAAAATTAAGAAAAATAAGAGGAGGTAAAATTCTAAATCATTGACATTATAATATATTTTTCATATTCATGTTTGAAATCGTCATGACCTGTTTGGTGAAGGAATGAATATCTTAAAGACAAGTCTTCCATTTTTAATATCTCTTGTTTCTTTATTTCACATACTTCTTGGGGTTGTATTGTACATTTTGCCCTACCGTCTGTAAAGAAAATGAAAATATGAATATGCGTGAAAAGCCTTTTTTTTTTTAAATCTATAGGGAACTTCATCAGAGGGACATTTTCAAAGATAATTTTATTTATATGGTCATTGTTTTTCATCGGGTGTATTGTTCATCTAATTTATTATTTTTTTGTTCACAAAATACAAATTCTATTGATAATTTGAAGTTGAAGCCTACATGTAACTATCAATATCAATTTTTTTTTCATGGTTGGCATGAATTATGAACCCCAGAAACATTAGTTTTTTATTTAAAAAATATTCATGAACTGCATCTAAAAGACAACATAACAAGCACTTTGCACTTTTTACAATTATTTCCAAGCACATAAATTTCAGGGTTACAGCCCATCAGGGAAATCAGGGAAAATTATTTTACTTTTTTTCCAGTCAGGGAAAAGTCAGGGAATTTGATAATATGCTGCAAAATCAGGGAAAGATCAGGGAATTTTGATTGGCCCAAAAATTGAAAGTTCGGTAGTCAGTCAGACCAGTGTTTTATACTGCAAATAGTTCACGGTGACAACAAAGAAAATACACGAAACGGGAAATGGGTTTAAATAATTATCAGGGAATTTTTAGACTTCATCAGGGAAAAATCAGGGAATTTTGTTTTCTTGAAATGCTGGGAACCCTGAATTGGTCACATTTTAATGAAGATCATGAGTCAAGATGTGAAGGCAGCTGGGATTAGAGCATAATACAATGTAGTTTCATTTCAGAAGTTAATTCTTTTCCACCATTTGCACTAAATAATAGAAATAAATAATACCCCTAAATATTTTTAATAATGTTTGGATTTAAAAAAATTCTGAATGCCACTTTTTAAACAGTGAATCAGAAATGTTTCATGTAACCGCCTGATTAAAAAAAGGAAACAAAAAAAAAAAAAAAAAAAAAAATTAACAAATAACTTAGACACATGAATTTGTGTGTGTACTTTCCTCAAATTCTTAATATGTTGTCAAACCTTGCCCTAACATAATACCACAGCACTACCAATACTTTGTAAGATCAGAGGATATTCAATGAGTTTATGTTGTAATGAATTTATTGAGAATGCATTATTCACATAAATAGAGGTGCATTGATCTGTAGAAATGCAGCCTTCTGTTCTACATTGAAAACTAAAACTAGAACTTGTACATGTATTAAAATGTCAACATTAATTTTACAGTTCATACTCAAAATTCTGCTGCAACACCAGTGTTTCAAAAATATAGTCTGTATTTAACAAGATTTAGTAAGCGATACAAATAGTCGGACTTATCTATTATAAGGTCTCTTTATAATAATATGATTTTTCCTCTTTTTTTTCCTGAGCAGTTGAGGTACCTGACCAATGGGTAGATAGGTGAGTACAAATTTATATATGAATCAGGTTTTTTTTTTTTTTACAGATTTTTCTTGATATTGAGGATCACTTGATTATATTTTACAGACTACATAATACACAACACAGTGAAATATATGACAAATGTTTGAAATAATTTGCAAACATCAGCTCAATAAAATTTAAGTTTTAATTGAGCGCCTTTTGAAGGGATATAATCAGTATTGGGTATATTTTTGCAATTTGAAATATATTACCCCTGTGTATATGTGTCTCGATGTTTGTTGCTATAGTAGTACTTATTACACCATTAGCTCTCCTTTATAGGATAAGCAGTTTCAGCAGTTCTCTTATTTAGTAATACTTATATCACTCAGTTTTTTTTCTTTAGCTATTTTATTTGAAATTAAGTTATTTTATGCATTTTCCTATATGGTGTTGGATTTTAGACCATGTTGAAAAACTGTCCATTCTCTGAATATTAATAAGGATGTTTTAATAAATAAATAAATAAATATTACTGTATCTGTTTGTCATTGATTACGATTCCAGAGAGCCAACAGAGTCTGAGGATGTAGCTGTAACGATTGTTGCTAGGTACTGGAGAGGATGCTATGTCAGAAAGGTCAAAGCAGCAAGGAGTCCTGGTAAGTCCTATTACCCAAAACCAAACAAACTAACTCTTCTAATTCACATACAATTAAACCTCGACAATTGTGCTTAAGTGAAAGGTCAACTTCATGTGCCTTCTAGAAAACGTAAGTCAGATTCTGAAGATCTCCTAATAGGGAGCTTTCGCAAATCAATCGTAGACTCAATCTAGGACGAAGAACGGTAAAATTTGACCGTAGATGTTTTGTCATTGTTGAACTGATATGACATAACAGTAAAGGGTGCGCAGGTCTTAAAGTTTACCGCGTAATTTATGCACAAACGCGTATAGCGCATCACTGACAAAAAATGCTGATTGGCTGAGCTACTTTTTACCGTTGCTAAACTCAAGAACCGTTCTTGAATTTGAAGCCCGGACAAGCAGTTGCAAAATGAGCATGCGCAGATTAAATCTGATCTCTATTCGTCCTTGAACCCGTCCGCAATTGATTTGCGAAAGCTAACTATTAACCGGTTAAAGGAGGCCTCCTGCTCAATATATCTCAACAATCACTTGAGATATGAACTTGAAAATTGATGATAGAATCACACTTGATGATAGAGTCACCATAGGAAGACAATATGAGTAGATTTTGGAGTAACTACATTTACATGTTCCTGTTGGTCAACTTTTGAAATGTTAGGCATTTGCCTCATTCTTACAATATCTCAAGTACCACTTGAGAAAAATTAACATCAAATTGGATGGTAGTAAATGTATCACAATAGATAATGATCTCATAAGATTTGAGGTAAAAAAGGTCAAAAATCACACCGGTCAAGTTCTGAAATGACAGTTTTTGAGGATGGAGGCATACACTGTGCAGGCGGTACAACGAACTACTCGAACATGATCTTGGGTGCTATACTAATGGCATACTTAAACATTAAGCAAAAGAATTTATCACCAGTTGTTCGTAAGGTTCGTGACTTTCAAACAACTTGGTGAAACACCATCCAGGAGAGCATTTCATGAAATAAAATATTCACTGATTGTCACTGACACCTGTTATAAGCTACTGAAATGCTTGCATCTGATTGGCTGAGAGCAAATTTGTCGGTTAAAACGTCCGACAAGTCCTTTCATGAAACACCCCCTAGGAGACACAGGGCATTTGACTAATTTTTTGTGTATATATTTTTTCCCCTCCAGGAACCGTTGCTAATGTGCAGGCAAAGGAACAGCTGCAGAAAGCCTGGAGTATTATGGAGCCTAACTTGGAACAACATGCACTACATCTATTCAGGTATGAGCTTGTTTCCTGCATACACATCGTCGGCTGAGAACCAGAAGGGCGCTATTACAGATCAGGGATGTTCCGTTAAGAACCAGAAGGGCGGTATTATCATTGACTTTGTACAGCAATAGCGCCCTTCTGGTTCTCAACGGAACATCTTTAAGATGCAATAACGCCCTTCGAGCGCTCAGCAGACGATATACAAGGCAAACAAACTCTTTGGCCTGTATTCATAAAGATGTTCCCAAGTTAAGCCATAGCTTAAATCTTTGGTTTAAGTATGACTAGCAAAATGGGACACAATCTCGAAAAGTAGATGTTCGATTTATCCAAAATATTTCTTAGTGAAACCATTTAAACTGCTTGGGAATGATACGTACAAAAAATGTCCTTACAATTAAAACACAATTCCAGAATTTGGTAAACTCCTAAAGGAACATGCAACGTAGACAAATTGTGTCCCATTTCGCTAGCCATATTTAAACCACAGATTTAAGCTAGGCTTAACTTAAGGCCACCTTTGTGAATACGGGCCAAAGATGTTCCCAAGCTGAGCCATAGCTTAAATCTGTGGTTTAATTATGGTCAGCCAAATGTGACAAGTCTGTCCACGTTGTTATGTTCCTTACACATTTACTGGATTCTGGAATCGTGCTTTAATGGTTAGGAAACCTTTCAAACTTATATTATTCCCAGGCAGTGTTTGCTAGATTTAGTACCGAAAATTCTGATAAATGGAACATCTACTATTCGGGATATGTCACATTTTGCTACCCATAGTTCAACCACAGATTTAACTCTTTTGTTACCAGGCACTTTTTTCAAAGAACTGAATTCCCTCACTTCATTTCAAATTTTCAAAAAGATAACTCAATCAATACCCCTAGTGTTTGCATCCATGTGAAAACTACAATTCCCAGCTTTCCAACGGTGCATGACTCAACAAGAGAGGGCGCTTTCTTGCAAAATGGCATTAAAATCAGTTTCCATTGTCACCAGTGTTCTATGGTGGCAAAAGGTGACCATGGTAATGAGAGGGTTAGGCTATGGCTTAACTGTGAATAAGGACCTTTGGGATTGGAAGAGTGCATGAAAATTAAAGAAGCACATTAATGAAATTTTCTGCAAAATTAGGCTGAGAAAGTTGAGATCTCTACGGATACGGAGATTCTAATTTTGGCAATGCATTGCAAACATGATTTGTGATGTCATGTACTCAGTGAGCTAGATCACTTATTTGGTAGTTTTTTGCTGTTTAGACCCCTTTCTGGCACTGCACAACTACAGTATTAGACTTTAAACATCAAGTAATCACCAATATGTGAACTGTTTTTTTTTTGTAAAAATGTGCAAGAAAATTATGAAGGAATGTTATGCTACAGTCACACAGATACGTTTAGTTATGTCCGGCGTTCCAAAAATTCCTTCTTTTTTTTCCTGCGGATCCCCACTGATGCCTTCCCATCATAGTCATCAGTGAAAATAGTGATAATATCGTTCATCAAATAAAGAAAGAAATATGTAAGACATGATAGAATAGAAGATGAAATAAGGATAAACAACAAAAACTTAACTAAACGAGAGTGTCTGTGTGACTGTAGCATAAGTTACACATTTCTCATATTATTATGCTGTTATGTCATATATGTGTATGTGCCATCTTGGTAGCCAGACAGCAATTACTAAATGTAATTGAATGGATTGTGTTTTGGTGTATTTCAGATCGATGTTCAAGACTGACCCAGAGCTGATGCCAAACTTTACATTCTATCAAGATGAGTGGAACAAGATTTCATACGTGGACTTCCAAGGAACCTACCAGGAGCAACCTCCACACACTTGGTTTGTGGTCTTCAGGTTAGTAAAGATAGTAGGGAGCTTTCGCAAATCAATCGCGGACTCGCTCTAGGATGAACAACGGTAAGATTTGACCGTAGTTGAACTCGTCCGCGGTCCTCCTAGTCTTCTGTTTCGCACATTCAAGAATGAACGGTTTGCATAACATAACAAAGGCTTGACAGTGTTGAACTGATATGACATCACAGTAAAGGTTTTCAGTTGGGCTAAATGTAGATGGGCAATTCCATGATTAGGAGGACACGGGTCCAAAATTTAGAATTGAAATTTTCTTAGTTTTTATTTTTGTATTGAACCTAATACACCACAAAGTACCTAAAAAAAGTATTTCCCAAAATTTCCCTTCGTTATAAGGGGGTGAAAATCACAAATAAACTGTGGAGTTGTTTTGCTGTGAAATTTGTATGCAAAAATATAAAAAGGTCATATCAGTCATTATCAAAATAATAGTATAGATATATTGACTGCTTTGAGGGACATGGTCGTTTCTAGACTGGTCAAGGGAATCTCCGCATCTGCTATAACCCAAGACCGCAGGTCGCGGGTTATGGCAGATTCGGAGATTCCCGAGAGCAGTCTAGAAACGACCATGTCCCGAAAATAAAAGCAGTCAATATATATTTTATATGCCGAATCTAAAAACAAGAAACATGGTCTAATTTTGACCTAGAACTAAGTCTAACTTGTTAGGCCTAAGTGAAGTGTACGATCTAACGTTAGATTCTAAAATATCGTTAGATCTCATGAAAGTTAAAGCCTCTGCCTGGCTCTGCAGGCCACAATGCATGCTCGCCACACAGCACAGGCAACACAATCGCATTCTACTTACAGTTAACTGCAAAATGCCGACCTCTAAATCGCTTGTTTAGCTAACATTTAGATCAACATCGTCATCGGAATTCTAGGCTTAACGCTCAACTAGAAATCTGGGATCCGTTCTAGCGCGACGAAAGAATTTGTCTACGCTGCGCGCACGCGCGTTGACGCGCACAGCACAAGCAGCGGAGTTGTCTAAAATTATCGACCAAATCGCGCCGCAAATTATGGTGTCTGAAATAAAGCGCATGCGCAGCAGCCTTGCACGTAAACAAATGGGGATCGCACTATGCCCATGGGCAAAAAGTACTGTAAAAATGTTCTATTGACCGGTAAAACCGGGAAAAATGTCTATGGCGGCCATAGGTCAGATTATGACTGCACTTTCAACCAATCAGAAGACAGGATTATTAAAGATTCTTAAAATGAGGTATATAATAACTACTGTATATCCAGCCATACCTATTGAATTTATTGAGTATTGTACAATGCCCTTACTGATTCATCAAGCAAAATTCAATGTAACAAAATGCTTAATCCTAGAAATTCTGAAATTTGAAATCCTTCATACACCATGTAACGTTACCGACCAAAACATCAATTTATTTTTCTAGGGAGAAAATGCAAGGGTTGTTAAATGTGATATTTGAAATTCTCCTTTCCTATTATATACTATATTGATATTTAGGAACAACCATTACAAATATTCAGAGATGTAAAAAATATTAGCAGTCAAAATCTGTAACGTTACCAACCAGTTTAGGGGATTGTAACGTTACCAACCATGACTTTGTATCGTGATATCTCAAGTATTCCTTGAAATATAAACTTCAAACTAGGTGATATTATAGATCACCATATAGGAACATGATTTGATTGGATGATTTAGGAAGTAGGTCAAAGGTCAAGTGTCATGAGGTCAATTTGAAATTTCTCGAGAAAAACACAATATAAGAACTTGATACATGTTTTTCTACAGGAAGACAATTTAGATTTGTAAATTTTCAAACTACTTACAATTAAATGTAGGTGAAAAGTGGTTCATTGATCAGAAAATTATTGAAAATTGTTTTTAAGGTTACATGTACAGTGTAGGTAATGAAAGTATCTATTAGTGTGAATTGGTTCAATGTACAAAATCGTAAAACCGGGGGTCCACATAAATGTCTGACAAGTTACACACGTCATATACACTGTATATCTAGGCGTAATTTCATTATTCAGTTGATCATGTAACCAAAAAAAAAAATGTTGCAAAATCTTCAACAACATACATCTACACCCTTACATTTTAGGTCTCAACATTAGGCTTTTCGATATTTTCACTTGATGCAATTATCTGAATTTTTGACAAAATATCCTCTGTGAAAATAGGCAAGTACCTTCCAGTAGTAAATAATATAGTGCTTGTAAACTAGTGAATTTCTTTTAATGAATTCCGAAATCTATCAAACTTTGATTTCTGCTTCGTTTTCCATTTATCACTTCCAAACAAAAAACAACAAAAAAGAGAGAAAAAGTATTCTCTCAGATAGTTCAAATGCATTGTACATTTGTGTTGGTCTGTCATTTTTTATTTTTTATTTTTTTTAATTTTTTTTTGTCTTTAGAATGACTGTGCTGTATGATCTACATAATAGTGGGTAAATAAAAAAATAAAAATAAATAATGCTCTAAGGAGAAAGAGAGAGACAAAAAGGAAATTGCATCTGCAGTCATTGCAGAAGATATAACTGAATTTTAAAACTAAATTCTTTTAAATTTCTTTTTCATTTGGGGGAGGGGGATAACAAGAAAGAAGAATCATTCATATATTTTCATGACCACATGTGTATTTCTGAAGAACAATGTAGATGTACTTGTACATGTACGTGTATCAGTAAAGCATTATATAAACAGACATACATTCACGAAAGCTATCAAGGTACAAACATGTTTTTACTCATTATATTGTAATGCATGTTTGTGATTATAATATCAACTCTATTGCAACAGGAAATAGAAACAGATCAATATAAATTTGTTTTACATCAGTTTGAAGAGTCAGTACTATTTTTGGTATTAAAAAAAAAGAAGTTAAATAGAGATCAAAGTTTTCAGTACAGCCATCAAATCATGAAATTATACCTTTAGGATCAATATGGCTCTGTTATCACATGAACCATGATGAAATTCTCTCATTGTAAAGTCATATTTGTTGACATTTTAAAAACATAAACCCATCGCGAATTTGGGTAAAAATGCTTTCATTGTTGAATAAAAGTTGTGAGCAACAGTTATACAAACATAAATAGTGATGAATATATCATATTGCATGAATTTCCAAAGTGTATCTTTTGATTTGAAGGAAGAAAAAAATATTTGACACTTGCTTTTACAAAGTTTATTATGCATTGACATAGTGTAACGTTACCAACCTGTAACGTTACCAACCATGAATTTGGGGTCTTGTTAAAAAATGAAGAGTCACGCAGATACAATTATTTGCTGAAACATTTATCATCACACTAGAATTAAAATAAATATAACAATTTGTTTGAGGCATCTCACGTTTTAGGAAACTATTTGTCTGAAGACATACAATTTTTTCGCGTGTCCTTTTTTTGTAACGTTACCGACTGACCCTTTAAGTTACCATAGCAACTCCAATATTTGCTCAATTGTACTAATTCTTTTCCATATCATAGAGCTTGAGTAGATGGACATATTGTACTATGAACGTGACTTAAAATGAGTAGATGGTGATGTAATAGTGAAGTCAATTTTGAAAATTTGCTTAAATGTAACGTTACCAATTGTGGAATTGCCCAGATCTGCATCAAGCACAGCTTGTTTTAAGATTGATATAAATCCCAATTCTGAACATAAAATATGGGAGATTTTATAAGTTAGTGGTTGATTTTAAGACATTCTTCCAATAAGGTACTAGTTGAGATTGATCAGAATTGATCACAACTGAAATTGATGTTATTTACTATCGCAACTATGTTCATAACAGATTAGAGATTGTTTTAGAAGTTTGTTATTGATATGCAGTCTTGCTTCCAATATGGTACTGATTCTTGTTGGTTGTCCTTTTTAGGGATGTCCTTTATGTCCAGGAGCCGATGCTGGTTGTACCCAAGCTCTACTGCTCCATCCCGACATGTATGCTGAGGGTTGTGGATAACGATACCGGTGAAGAGATACCAAGGGTGTTCCAGAGAGTTGCTCCTTACGAGTACAAGAAGAATAGGGTAAGAGACTAAGGTTCTTGTGGATGGCGATGATGACGGTGGCGGTGGTTATGATGATAGTGGTGGTTATGATGGTGGTTGTGATGATGATAATGAAGATGATAATAATGATGGTGGTGGTGATGATGATGATGATGATGATGATGATGATGATGTTGATTATGATGGTAGTGATGATAATGATACGTGTTTTCCAGATAGTTGCTCCCTACGAGTACAAGAAGAATAGGGTAAGTGAACACAGATAGTGGGTGGTCACAAGTTTCAAGTTGGTATTGGTAATTGGGATGGTAATGATGTTAAAAATAATGATAGTGATGGTGGTGGTGGTGGTGATGATGATGATAGTGGTGGTGATGTTGATAATGATGATGATGCTGATGGTGATGAAGATGATTGTAGTGGTGGGATAAAGGTAATGACGGAGATGATGATGATAGGGCTGGTGATGGTGACAATGATGCTAATGATGGTGATGATTATGGTGGTGGTGGTGGTTGTGGCGATGGTGATGATGGTAGTGGTGGTGGTGGTTATGATGGTGGTGTGGATGGTGATGATGATGGTGGTGTTGGTGATGATGATGATGATGGTAGTGATGAGGATGGTGAGGAGGATGATGATGATGTCAGTGAGGATGATGATGATGATGATGATGATTATTGTTGGTGGTAATGATAATGATGATTATAATCTGGATAACCATTATGGTGAAGAGGTACTAAGGGTTTCCCTGGCGTGGCTCCCTAATGCGGCGGTCACAACTCGCCGCACCTTCGACGTGCAGCTCCCTTCGATGGATTTCAAAGAAAAATCGTGCAGCGCAGGTACCTCGAAGGCACGTTGCATGTACGACGTGCAAGAAGTTTACCCAATACCCTTACTACAAAAACGCAGGAATCGCAGAAATTGACCCACGACCTGTGCGTGCATTGTGCATGCAACGCAGGCTACGTTGATGGCACGTGCCCCGTAGCCTACGATGAGTTGTGACCGCCTCATTAGAGTACAAGAAGAGCAGGGTCAAATATTGTAAAACCGCTGATGGGTCCAAGTTTCTTGATTGTGGCAAAGGGAATGGAGATGGTGATCAATGATGTCTATGATGTAAATAAGGATAATGGTTAAGATAATGATTTCATGGGCTGATTGAGGATGATGAGGATGGTCATGATGTGACAATGATGAGGACAATGAGGATGAAGGTGATGTTAATGATGGCAATGACGATCATAATAGTACTGGCAATGTTGATGACAGGGAATAAGGTGTATCAAATATTAATGAACTACTGTCTAAAATGTCCATTAAAATAAATGCACCAAATCATGTAATTGCTTCCTAATTCAGAGAGGGTACACTTTCCTTGCCGAGGCTCGAACCAGCGACCTACCGCTCACCAGCGGGAAGTGGAGGATGCGTCTTATAGGATCCTCTAGCCCTCTACCACAACCAGCCAGGGACAGTCTTAACAGTAGCTTCCTACTCAAGGAGATTAGAGACTATTATATTCCCAACAAGGAGAACATCATTATGAGGTAAAGTCATGGGGGAAGTTGTTACTTGGTCTAAATTCATTTTTAACTACAATGCCCATTTGGTTGCATCCCACATGGTCTAATTTTTTTGTCTGCAATCCATGGGGTAAACAGTCTCGGGGTTACACCCCAATTTGATTAAAATGCCCATTTGATCTCGTCCCTCATGGTCTATTTCCATTACGTCTACAACCAGTTTGTCTAATTGCCCTTTGGTCTGATATGCCACCTCGCCTATTTACCATTTTGTTTAATTTTCATTTTGTCTAATTCTCATTTTGTCTAAAGTCTACTTGGTCTAAGACCACTCAATTCCTGTAAAAACTAGTAAAAAAGCAAATATTCATTTTTGAATTATTTAGACAAAAATGTGATTATACAGTTTGGCTATGAGAAAAATTGGCATTTAGTCCAAGTGTAAATTAGATCAAGTTGAAATTAGACCAATTATTATTATTTATTTTTTTTTGTTGGAAATTAGATGATATTGCTAGTAGAACATTTGGGTTTAGCCCATGTGGTATTAGTCAATCAGAGAATTTGGCTAAATGCTGTTAGACCAAGTAGATTTAAACCAGTCATGGAACAAGGATCAAGCTACATTGTAAGGAGAATTATGGTATTAATAAAATTGAAAGCTGATAAAACGCATGAAGCTAAAGAAAAATAACTTCCTTGCATTTACAGGTATGTTGTAAAGCCCCAGGAAGACCATGTGTCCAGTATACAGTTTGGTACATCCAAGCCAGACGTCTACATCAGTCTGGACATACTGGACAATGAGGAATCCGTGGCCAGTACGTCTGGCAAGGGCCATGCGGTCATCCCTGCTTTCACTTTCCTCAGAGATAGAGAACTTGGTGAAGAGGAGAAGAGGTCCTCCCGCTCATGTAAGTCATTACGTGTACTGTATTCGCTGTTATATTCACGCGATTAATTTTTTCGCGCTGAGCAGCCTCAAAACATGTTCACAGGTTCTTAAATTCGCGCTGCATGTTCCTTAGCTCGCATTGAAGCCATTCGCGGTAAAATTAAGTCATACTTCAGACAGTATTGAAGACCCTGAATGGAGACAAAAATTAAATAGCCAACTTACGCATCGAAATGCCAATTTTAAGCTACCTAGTATGGGCATTTCCTTCTGAAATGCTAGAAATTGTGAGCTTATAAAGTGGTATTTTTCTCTTTTCCAAACAGGCCTGAACGTCTGCATTGGTGGATGACGTCATGCCATACACGCATGTACACATGAAATGCAAAAAATGTGAGGTGTCCATAGTCCAGTCAAGATTGGTATCATTCACCGGCAATATGAAATTAGAGTCGCTTTTAGGAGGGGCTGGCCCTTTTGATGTTCTATCATCTTTTTTTTTAACACTGATAATAAAAACGAGTTTTATTTATGTGTGCTCATTTTCTATACATTTAATCCGTTCAAGATCTTTAACTCTTTGCTCGCTCTTTTTTACTGGCAACACATTCAACAGACTGCCAAGTTCACCTCCAGTCACAATCTAATCACAATATGGACGTAGCGCATTTTAATCCGTTGTTTGCACATACAAACAATAGCAGTGAATGCATTATGTAGTGTTTGGTTCCACCTTTAATTACGTTTTATTCTACAACATTGTTTTCATTGAAAATTTCATATACAATGTAGAATGTAGAATTAAACAATCAATTGACACAAAGTATACTCAGACTCAGCCAGGTTAATTTAACGTGGCATAGGGGAGATCATAGACATGGCGTGCCAAGAGTTAATAAAATTATTCATTGTTTCTTTGAGCAGCTGCAAGAGGAACACGAGGCCACGGCAGTACAGTTAGCATCGGGTCAGGGAAGAGAAAACCAGGCTCAGCTAGTAGCCGTGATGGCAGAGGATCAGTAAGTTTCTAATCACTAGTCCAGTTCAAAGTGGCAATTCTTATGTGCTACAAAAACAGTACATGAGTGTATAAAGCTTAGAATAGAAACTACTTCACTAAAGTTTAGTTTTTGCCTAACGTT
This sequence comes from Paracentrotus lividus, assembly GCA_940671915.1. NCBI lineage: Eukaryota > Metazoa > Echinodermata > Echinoidea > Camarodonta > Echinidae > Paracentrotus > Paracentrotus lividus. Next base: position 27,513,883 of record CALNVZ010000218.1, read on the forward strand.
ACCGTAACACATACTGTTTTCATTCACATTTCTATATAAATTAAGTGAGATTTATTTAACATAAATATCAGATAGAGTTTAAGCAATAGATTAAAAGTGACTGTACTATAGCTTAATCTTCAGCTAACTTTATAGTAGCACTATCTGTTTTCTTTCATTTTAGATTTTCTATACATTTTAGATTTCTATGAACCTAAGAGGCCTAACGAATAATATGAATCGTGCTGGTTACTATACAATTTCTCATTTAACTAATATACCATGTACTTCTGTAGTCTAAAACTTTTTCCCGATGTGCCTAAGGAAAGATAGGGTGAGAGAGAAAAAAAAATTAAAAATGGGTACTGCATTTTTGTGTCAAGCAATACCTTTGGAAAAAAGTTTTTCGTTTGGTTCAAAAGCTTTCAAAAGATACGATGTACCTTGGTTTTCAACTTCTATCAAAATATTTTCCTTAATAGACTTCAGCACACACCATTTGTTTTGTTAGGGGACTTGAGATGATATACTAAGATTCAAATGATATATTTGATTTGATTTTTTTTTTGCCTGTGTAGCGTGCAAGCAGAGCTTCAGGGGATCTAAATGAAGAAGAAATGAAGGTAAAAGATTGTTACACTGGTGGGTCTTTTTTTATTACAAAAAGAAAAGGCATGTGCAAGTATGATAAGTTTGTTTAATACATTTTGCATGGAGATCATGTTCTTATTTCATCCCTTTTATCCTGCTATTCTTTTTGAAAACTTTTCATTTAACCTTAAGTGTAATAATGTAGTTAGACTTTGATATGATATGTAGCCATTCTTATTAGAAGCATATTTTGCAACTCTATCTAAACCAACTTTGTTAACATTTTTAACATGCGTCTACTAGAGTCTGGGATCAAACGTGTTTTAAATCTAAGTTGAACATTGGAACCCCTACACACAGGCTTTAAATTTAGCAAGTGACATCTATCATTAGTTTTCTCAATTTTATAGAAAGCATGGTTTCTCAGGATGAAAATATTTTATCAAATTTAACACTTTGTTCCTAATACATAAAGCTTGAGGTATTGTGCATATTTTTAATCTCTAAAATTTTGTGGAAATTGGTAAACAAAGATTTCTGCCTTTTGAGTATGGTCAATTACATTTATCTGTTTATACTATAAAATGATATGAATAAAGCTAGAAAAGTGAGGCTTTTGGTGAATAAAAAGAGTTGGCCGGCCTGAAGACATGGCTGGATAAAGGAGGAGTCCAGATTAAGGATAGTCAGATAATCATGGTCTGACTGTATAGAAATAGATATTTACTGTATAAGTGGTTTTTTTCGCGTACAGATATTTTCGCGGTTGGCCGGGGTCCCGACATTTTCGCGCGATGTTAAATTCGCGGTCGGCAAAATCTGGATTTAATAGAACTATAAGTAATCCATATTTTCCTATCTAAAAAACGAGACATTATATTTATAAAAAGACAGTAAAGATCTACCGTGCCATGTCATGACTTGTTTAATTCTACATACCAGTTATCCATGCATCGCACTGTATCGTTGTGTAATAACGCTGCATAGACAACTGTGCTCCGCAAGCGCATGGGGTTCAAAACATTTTCTAGCGTGGATAAATTCGCGGAACTGTTCAAAACCTTTTCGGGCGATGTTAAATTGGCGGTCGCATCCCGATTCGCGAAATTCGCGAAAATAAAACCCTCGCAAAAGAAACCACTTATACAGTAGTCTCATCGCACCCTTTTTTTTCTTGCAGCCACACAAGTATGTCATCCAGGCAAAGGTGATGAGAAAGAGCTGGCCGCTTTCAGAGAGCAGCTGGGCTTTCGTCCAAGTCTTGAAGGATCTTGAGAAGAACGAGCTGAAAGGTAAGATATGTCTGCCATGTATGACTCTAAACTTTGCCCCCTTTGTATTAATCACTAAACACATAGCACATCTCACTTGTACAAAACAAAATAAACCAAATTTAGAGCCTGTTCCAGTGCAGTTATCAGGAGGGGCTTGAGACTGAGCCAAATGCATGTACCTTATCAGAACAAAATCTCTATATATTGAACAAATACATTTGATCTTATTTTTCAATGGGACCAAGAGATATTTTTGAAAATATTTTAACAAAGAATGCAGGTATTGGCAATAATATCCATGATAATGAAAATTGAAAAATAATAGCCCATTCCACACTTGCAAAACATTTCCCCATGCGCTTTACAAAAAAAAGAAATGCATTTGATTGCTAAAAGTATTAACTGATTATAGCAATCAAAAACCATTTGGTAAAAAAGAAAAATAACCTGCAAGCTTCCATTTGATATTTAAAACCTTCTCCATGCCTACTCGTCCCCAAAACAACACAATAGCTAACATTTCATTCCCCCAAATCAAAATTCACTTTGATTAAATAGAGGTTTGGTGGTGTTCATCGTTGGAGGAACTTATAAAATGATGTCCAATTTTTACGTACATGTACGAATCGATCATTGACCGTCACTAATGTTAGCAATTTATCATCCATTCCATATTAGTTGTAGGTGAGTTTGGTTTATCTCAAGATTATTTTGACTTGATGGAAAGAAGTGTCATTGTTAGTATTTAAGTAACCTTACATTGAATGTAATTATAATTCCACACCAAATGTCAAAACACCTGCTTTCAATCATTCAACCAAATATTTGGTGATTATACTTGTTTTTGCAACATTTCCTTGTAAGATATGTCCAAAAGCTGGAATTCAGGGAGTTTGACTACAGAAAGTTCCCCAAGTAAGAGAAATTCTGTCAGTGTACTACCGGTTTTGGGGGATAAGTCTTTAAATTGGCCACTCTTTAAGACCACCGATTTGGGTTTACACAGCACAGGGTTTGATGAAAGAAAAATCACATTATTGGGGATAAGTTGTTAAATTGGTCACTGTTTAAGACCTCCAATTTGAATTTACACTGCACAAAGTTTGATGAAAGAAATCACAGCGTTCGGGATATGAATTTAAATTGGCCACTGTTTAAGACCATTGATTTGAATTTACACTGCACAGGGTTTGATGAAAGAAATCACAGTATGAAATTGAAGTATAATATAATTCTTTGGATTGGCCACTCTTACCGATTTGCGTTTACACCGCACAAAGTTTGATGAAAATAATCATGGTACACAATGTATGATTGGGACTGTGAGTGAGTGTGCGATAGTCAACTTTAAAACGCTCACATGCACATTACTTTTACACACTGCTCAACAGTTAGAACGGACAGACCTTAAAGTTTCTCTAAATTGGACTCGATAATACGCTGTTTGAGGCCTAGTGTAATGAACCTCTGATATTTTGTTTCAGAACCCCTGGAAATGGTAACTTGCCAAAGTTTGGACATGGGTGGATTTAAAATAATGTCACTTTTAATTCTACTTTAAATGATACATTTGTTTAATACTTAAATGAAGAAGGATTACTGATTATCAGGATGTATTTTACTTGGAAGATCCTGACTAAGCTTAAAAATCTAATACCTATATGTTTTGTTTGGTGACCTATTTCCTTATGTGCGTATGTTTGTTTTGTTTGTTTGTTTGTTTTATTTCAAATGTAATTTTGTTTCGTTATTTTGGGGTCTTTGATTTGGTGGGCTGTCACGCTTGGTTTGTATTGAGTTAATTAATATTAGCAAGGAAAAGAGTACGATGAAAGCCCATAAAGTCACAAAGAATCATTGAACATGCAAGACACTGAATAAGGAATCTCACCTCCCTCAGTCCGCCACCCCCTCCCTCCCCTGAGAGCTTGTTCTCATTGTATTATCCAACTGCTTAGGATTTAATATACCCCCCCCCCCCTCCTTGTTGAAAAAGAAGTGTATCCAGCATTCCATTTTACAAGATAATTGATTAACCTTTCCCCAAAATGCTGCTCCACTGCATATCTGTACCCTTTAAAAGATAATGCTGCTTATTTTCATTAATTATAACTATCATTTGTAGAATTAGATACACCTCCTGGGGGAAAGTGATTTCAGAATATGTGCTGAAAAACTGATAAAATCCTGACTACTTTGTAATGTGTAATGTTGGTAGAAGTATTATTCTGTTGACCTATTTACAGACTGTCTTGAGCTCCAAACTCGTATTGATTATATAACCACACTGCACTCATCTCCATCACAAAGAGAATTTAAACTGATCACAAAATCTCCCTTTTTAAAACTCCATGTACTATATTTTGCACGTAAACACCTTGTAGTGGAACAAAACGATACCTTTCATCCCACTGCCGTTTTCCTCGAGTACAAAGTCCCGGACGAGTACGACGACTTCACGGAATCTCCGTCGCGCCCCAGAAGAGGCAAATATTGTGATATCTTTTTATGATTTTCATCACCCCACTATATTGTATCGTCATTAGGCAGAGCTTTGCATACTAACATGTTATCCTTACTTGCATACTGCTTATAGTATATACATATATCGCAACATATACATGTAGTGTTTATAAAATAGTGTGATTACTGCAGGATAAAATGTAATGAATTTTGAAAAATTGAAAGTACAAGTTTAATCAGAACAATTATTTGATCTGCAATTTGCCAGAATTACATTCAGTCATTTTCCTTTAATTTTATGGAGGGAACTTACTTTTAACTGTCTGTAAATTGCACCCAAAGGAAGCTACATAAATTCTTTTTCAAAAAATTGTTAATCCAGTAGCCTGATTATCAGGCAGTATAATCCTTTCAGAAAATGGCAGAATGTGTATTTTTCAGTTTAACTCATGAACATAGATTTTAAAGAGATATGTTTGTGATTAAAGATGTATCTAAAAATCTTTTTAAATCAAACATATTTTTAAACTACAAAGTATAGATTTATGCAAACAATATAACTTTTTCTTCCTGATTTTGTTTCATTGGTTACTTTAAAATAACACCATATTGATCTTTTTAAATACAAATCTGCAGCATTCTCACTATTTTATTGACATTACACAGCTATTGTATTTTCCATATTTCTATCCATAAATATATTAGAACACTTTTCTTGCCAGCCTCCTAGATGGTTTCAATGTATAATGGCATAGAAAGCTAGTTGTCAATTAATAGTTATGAGACAGCTCACTAATTTGTTGATACTGTAGCAGCACCCTTTTGGTTGGAGATTGAGGCATTCTAATTTCTTACATTTAGCATTAGGTGCATTTATACCACAATGGAGTGATGCTTAGAATTGCATGTGAAATGTTAAAGGCATACATTGGAGTAATTTAATTGCATTTCAAATTATAACTACAGTCAATGTATATGTTAAGATTGAGAACTAAACACACCGAAAACAGGGACCAACACACTTTCAAGCTGAGATAATGTTGTAAAATGAGTAATTTGGATTGGACAGGTGCCAGAAAGAGTGCAAGTTCTTAGACGTGATTTTCATATTAGGAGCTACATGAATCAAAATTATTATTATCAAGTTACAATATATTTTTGGATGCTTTTGACTTCAATGGCAATTAAGTCTGTCCTGTTCAACATAGTTTTATCTACCACTCCTTTAAAGGTGCCCAAACACTTTTTGGACTCTTTTGGGGTGATCCACACGGCTAGAAATATTGGACAGTATTGGATGACCTGCCTACTAATTATGGGGATAATAAGTGAAGAAATAATAAGTAGACGTATATTACTACGAAAGTATTATTACAATTTAAGGTGATAGATGGACGGATAAATGTTTTTACGTAGTTGTAAGTCTGTGAAATCTGTATATTTGTAAAAAGTTGCTTATAAAATCACACAGGACTCATTTTCTTGTCATATATATTTCATGCATTCCTCATTCAGGTAGTGTTAATCTTGAAGTTGAAGACGAATTAATACAACCGTATCTTCTTTTAATTTGGTCAATAAAATAATAAAAATTGTATAAAACAGAAATGTGTTCTGTATCTGGCCCACCACTCTTTTTTACACACACAAGTTTAGCTTTTGTTGTATGTTCTCTGAATTTCTATTCATCTATCATTTTGGGAGTCTTTATCTTAGGTCTATGGTTATTTCATATCTTAATTACCTGGGTTTCTGTTAATGTCTCTTACTTTAGAAATGGTTTATCATGTGTAGTTTCAATCATATTAATTTGAAAATGGCCTACCAATATTTTTGAAAATGTGTACACAATCAGTTGAAGAATTTGAAATATTAACTTTACAATCATTACATGGAACAAAATAATAATTCTATTGAAGGTATTATTTGGCCTTACTGTTTGTAGGTGTATAAGGGTCATGTAGAGAGACGTACAATTTCCAATACTTTTGCAACTCCTTTAGTAGTTGCAGCACTTGTTTTTCATACTGTATTTTAATCCAGCATATTACTCACCCTGTGTATAGCCGTGGTCATACTACATGTACTCTTACAATGTATATTCTACCAAGTCACGACAGAAAAAAGAAATTGAACTTTTGTCATACATGTCTGAAATCTTTCTTCCTTATTTTATTGTTGTATTATTGAGGAATTTACTACATGTAGCACACTCTTTTTTTTATGGGACACTTAGATATAACAGATGTATTAAGCACAATGTTTATTGTTTCTATATCAACTTTACTACTAACAGCAAGAAAGAAGGACTACCGTGTGGAGAGCTCATTGTCGGACACAAAAGGGGAAAGAGAAGATTCGCAAGAAAGAAGAAAAGGCAAAAACTCCCATCCTCAAAAACATTGATTCACCCATTTGTAATCATTCCAACATTTAGTATACATGTATATAATGCCATCATTTACAAAGTAACTGCCCATTAATAGTGATAACTCATTCCATCCCATTCCCATGACGATAAACATACCGTAATTGAATACTTGCTTTGAATTATTAGTTTGTTGATTCCTTTTTCAAATTGAAGTAGTACAATTCTTCACAGAGGGTTGGGGGGGTGTTTCACTAAGTCAATGATAACTCATTTCATCCCATTCCCATGACGATAAACATACCTTAATCATATTTCATTATACTTGCTTTGAATTATTATTTTGATTCCTTTTTCAAATTGAAGTAGTACAATTCTTTACGGGGGTGGGGGGGGGAGCTAGTGTTTCACTAAGTCAATGATAACTCATTCCATTCCATTCCCATAACGATAAGATTTACCTTATTCACATTTCATTATACTTGTTTTAAATTATTATTTTGATTTCTTTTTCAAATTGAACTACGTTTCTAGACCTGGGGGTGTTTCACCAAATCATGTGTAAAGTTATGCATGACTTTACGAACGACTGGTGATCAGTTCTCTTGCTAGATTTTTGAGAATGTGATTAATTCAACACCCAATAACATGTTGCAGCTGTTCGTATAGTCATTCATAACTTTACAGACAACTTTATGAAATGCCCCCTGTTTCACAAAAAGAACATCCATTGAAGTATATAAAACATATATGGGTGAAGGGGATGTGGGCTGGGGTTACAAAGAAATGTACATTACCAATGAATAGATGCAAGTTGAGTAAGGAAATGAAGGCATTTAGACATAGAAAATATAGCAAATGTGATTAAGTCTTTAACTGCACTCCCTATCCAGGTACATGTAACAGGCTTCATTCATATTAGAATAGAACACTGCACTCATTTCTAGTTACTATACACATGCATCCACTTTTTATTAATTATTGCAATATAGTAAGTTTTAAATAAAATTAGTAATTTACAGCGTAGTTCTTAGTTATTAGGTAGATAGATACAGTATATAGTTGTGTGCTGATTTATTATGCGTGTGTACCAAATATGTGCCAATTTAATACCTGAAGTTATTAAAATATTAGTATGACAATGTGTTCAAACTGTGAATGCAATTCAATCAATGAGTGTCAAAACAACCTGATTGTCAGCAAAAATTTAAACTCTCCTGTGCGCTGTAACACAAAGACTTACGATTGATAAAAAGTTACTATTGATTTTTTCTCGGTCGCCTCATATGGAAACCAGGTACAGTCATGGATTAGGATTTGGATATTATTAAGAGTAGGGTTAGGGCTAGGGTTAGGATTTAGATCATCAACTTTGGAGCATCCTGTCCGTGATGAGGCTACCGCAAAAAATTCAATTGTAACTTTTTATCAATCGTAAGTCTTTGTGTTACACCCCACTGATCTGTTAGTAACAAATTTTGCCTAAACATTTTAATGCTTTACAATGTTTACTGCCACATTTTCCTCATATAAAGCTGTGTTAGAATTTAAAAAAAAACTGTCGCTAGAATTTTCAATACAAATTTTCATGATGTTTGTGGCATCTGAGGAGGCTAAAGCAGTTTCTTCTTATGGGAAATAACTCTAGAAATAGCATTATTAGATGTCATCAACTATTGGTTGTTCATCTCATGTAGCAAGTGTAAAAACTTGAAGCAAAGTAATGAGTGTGTGAGATAACTTTATAAATTGTTCGTAAATTGGGTGGATATCAGATAAAAATGAAAATGAAGCGAAATGAAAATTTAGTATGGAAATACCGGACACTGATATGATATTGAATTTTTTTTTGGGAGGTTGAAATCTTCTTCCAAATTTGAAGACCCTTTTGGTTCTATCAATAAGCATCTCGCTTTATTTATTACTTTGCTTCTAATTGAACTAATGCAGACCATCCTAGTTATACTGTACAAAAGTATTGATGTACGTAAAGTTGCATTGTGTATGTGAATAATTTTGTGCTTTTCAACATTTTCAATTTTGAATACGGGAATGTATAGAATCTTTACTATCATTCAGCCATATAATCATTTTCTTCTCAAGATACAATGTATGTACATGTATTAACAAGAATGCTGCTACAAATTATTTATAAAAACAGAAAAAAAAAGTTTCATTACATTAAGGAATTTCCCTTTCTCATATCTCATATGCATGTACAGTGTGTAATCTAGTTACAGAAACATCTTCAAATGTTATCTAGTCAAGTTAATTGCTACATGTTTTATTCTTCATTTATTTCACAGTATACAGCTTCATGTTTGATATGAATATTTTAATATTTTTGTACTGCTGGATTATCACTATGCAGTTATTTATTAAAGTAGATTCAACTTATTTGCTTGTGCAATTCGTAAACATTTTTTTAACATCCCGCTTATTGCTAGTTCATTTGTTCAATGTTCAATTTTATCACATTTAAAGTGTCACTACGCCTTTTATCCCAACAATACCCAGCTTGTATGAATTAACTTTTTGTCACTTCTAAATGATTAAAATAGATGTCTCCACTTTTTAGGGACTTACAATGTTGCCTTGAATCCTATTCTTGTTTTGAACTTTAGACCATTGTTAAAGATATTGAGTTGGTTTACTAGATTCTTTTCCATTTTCTCCCGCACAATTAACTGTTTGTATGGTTAAGGTAAGGTGTACAACTATAGAGTATAAGCTATAGAGTCCAAGGTTGAAGTTACACATTTGATTTTTGTTTTTAGAGGTTAACTGCTGAGCAATTGCCATTGTACGATCGGTTTACAGCAGTCAAATTGCAAAAGTAAGATCATATTTCTGAGGGTCCTATACTATTTTAGATTTATAATCTACTCTTATACAAATTATTTCTCTTTAAGCAGCCAATAAAGAGCGCCCTCTATCCCCAGGGAAGGGTGACGGGAAGGCAGCGGCGAAGGACCGGGGCAAGAAGGGGAAAGACAAGGGTAAGGATAAGGACAAAGACAAGGACAAAGGGAATGCTTCAAGACCATCTTCACAGCAGTTTGATAACACCAAGCCCAACTGGACCCTGAGGATTGTCCTGGATCAGACACCAACGGTGAGTTACAGACAATCTTACTATTTTTGAAACTACTGTTTAGTTAGTCTTATAATGAGAGTATGGAATTCGATCGATTGATCGATGTCATACAGGTCAAGTCTGACCCTTTGTGACCCTGTTGATGATGCTTTTCCAAATAGCTTTGTCTTGTGCCAGGCGATGAGCTGTAACTAGGGAGAGGCATGTTAACTGTTTTATGCCATCTGTCCATCTCAGTTTCTGTCTGCCTTGTCTCCGACTACCTTAAATGCAACCTTGCAAAATTATTTTTTCAATGTTATCAGCCTGTCGTCTGCATATATGACCAAAATATTGCAATTTGCTATGATCTATCTTATTAACCACTGTAGGTTTTTGCCCAATTTGGTTAAGTACGTATTCATTTGTCTTATGCTCCGTCCACGATATTCTCAGCATCCTCCGCTAACACCACATCTCAAACGCTAATATTTTCACAGTGGAACAATTGTTGCCAGAATAAATGTCCTGGAATAGTCTACTAATGTTCAGTGTTTTTGAGTGCGATTGTTCAGAAAATTATATGAGAGTGTAAGTTGAAACGTTCTATTCAACGACGCCAGCACAGGTCAACGGCTGATTCCTATGGATGTCATGTGACCCACATTCATCCAATCAGATATCAAGGATCAGTGTATGTGTTGAATAATTAATGTTATGTCATGACATGAGCGTCGGGATGAGATCCACACCATTGAGCCGATAACTTTTTTTTAATGTTTCCGCAACTGTAGGTTATTTCAGAGGCATCATGTTTTTGGGTTGTCTGTCTACTCGTTCAACAGTTAAATAGGGCATATTTTGACATCCTTTGTTTCGATCTTGATACAGAGCATCAAGATGAGATCCGTGCCATGAGGCCAATGATTTCTTTATATAGCTAAGGAGAATGAGAGGATGAGATGGTTAAAAGTTGAATCGACCGTATCTTTACCTCTTTTGTTTCTTTCCATCCAGGATGAAGTTGAGGTCCATCGTAATACAGAGCGTCAAGATGAGATCCGTGCAATGAAGCAGGCCTGGGAAGCAGCAGATCCTGGTAGGGCTGCTAAGTCTCAGGTAGCAAGTGAAAAATTCCTATAGAAACACCTCAACTATGAGAGGAATAGATGGCCAGCAGTTTTAACCATTTCTTTACGTCTTTTGTTTTGATTCTTCTAGGATGAGGTTGAGGTCCGTCATGATACAGAGCGTCAAGATGAGATCCGCGCCATGAAGCAGGGCTGCTAAAGACCAGGCAGCAAGGGAATATTCCTCATGGACCACCTTAAAATTAGAGGACAAAGTGGCCTGCCATTTGATAAACAGTATCTCTACCTCTTTTGTTTCTTTCCTTCTAGGATGAGGTTGAGGTCCGTCGTGATACAGAGCGTCAAGATGAGATCCGTGCAATGAAGCAGGCCTGGGAAGCAGCCGATCCTGGCAGGGCTGCTAAAGCCCAGGCAGCAAGGGAGAAGTTCCTCAAAGACCACCTGATCAAGCTAGAAGCAGAGGGAGATCAGCCACAGGCAGAGCCAGGAGAGTCAGCTGAGGCACCTGAAGGTAAGGCCAACTTGATGTTTAACTGTAAATTGCGAGTCAATATTTCCAGGAACGTAGAAAATTACAAAGATTAAAACCTATGCTTTGGGATTTCCCAGAAGAAATGTAAATTTGTATGTAATTATAAGTTCTCATCATTGGTTGGTGTATACATAAACATGTTGATAGCACAAGTTGAGAATACAAATACAAATACATTTAAGCACAGCATTAGACAGCAAGAAAAGTTTGTTTTAAATAGTTGGCAGGTAGGAAGAAAATAAAAAAAACCAAAAAACATGGTATTTCATTGATATCAGATCTTGAAATCCGGGCTAAATATGTTGCAATAACAGAAACTTAACTGTATATCATCATCAATTTATCTTTGAGCAGTTGGTCCGCCCCAGACACCAGCCTCAGAGATGGAGCCACCAGTCACTGATGCGATCCTTACCAATAATCCTCCGCCTCCACCTCCTCCTAAGGAGATCCTCAAGACGATGGACTACACCCCTTACATCAGGTAAGAATTCTACTCTAATCTTTCTTTCCATCTATTTTTGTATACGTACGATTGGAAATAAATGCCTCAAAGTTGATTGCAGCCAAATGAGCTCATCCTCGATATGTTGGCTCAGTGGATAAAGCGTCCGCCTCATAATCAGGAGGTAGTGGGTTTGATTCCCAGCCGCGTCATACCAAAAGACGTTAAAAGATGAGAATTGCTGCTTCCATGTTTGGCGTCCAACAAGGAATGGATACAGTAACGTCAATCTGGTGCTGCTCATGGTGGAGCAATTGTCGGCGGAACAAATGTCATGGAACCACTCAGAACAGCCCAGTTATACCCATTATTATTTGTATGTCTTTCCGATTCCCCCAGACCTGCTGACTTCTCCGGTGAGCCGAGATTGAAAGACGAGGAGGAGGTGCAGAGACAGTTTGACGTGAAGCAGAGAGAGATCAAGGAGTATCAACTCTTCAGGGAAGCCGTACTGGATGAGAGAGAGCAAGATAGGAAGAGACGCAATCTCACCAAGGAGAAACAGCTCAAGAAATGCATTGACCTACAGGTAAGTGGTCTGGGGTGGTGGTGGTGGTGTTGTTGATAAGGATGATAATGATGATAATGATGATGAAGATGATTGTTGTGATGTGGGTGGTATTTGTGTTGATGTAGATGATAATAATGATGATGATGATGATGATGTTGATAAAAGTGCTGGTTGTGATGGTAGTGGCAACGATGGCGCCAATAATGATGGTTGCCGTGCTGTTGGTGGTAGTGGTGGTGTTGGTGAGGATGATGATGACAATGATGATGGTGATGATGAAGATGGTGGTGGGGATGATGATGATGATGATGATGTTGGTTGTAATTTTTAGTGGTGGTAGTGGTGACGATAATGAAGATGATGGTGTTGATGATAGCTGTGAGTTTGGTGCTAGTGGTAGTTGTGGTGTTGGTGGTAGCGGTGGTGTTGGTAAGGATGATTATGACGATGATGATGTAGGGTTATTTTTATTTTCTTGGCAATTTTCAGAAGTTTTTCTTATTAAGGGTAGTCTTATCGATTTTCAAATTGCTGGCACGTAGGGCAGTAGGTAAAAAAAAAAATAATAACAATACATGATATCATAGACACTTAAAGTAAAACATACAACATAAGACAATTGATGGTGTTCATATATTCTACACAGATATATTGTGATCGTAGTAATGGCAGTGATTAAATAGTAGGCAAAAGGTTTACAACATTTTGGGTTTAGAAAATTACTTTTGAGCTTTTTATTATCCATGCACAACAATTCTAGACATTACCAAAACTTTGTACTCTATCTCTATCACTTTGCAGACCAACCTGGATGAAAGGCGGGCGGAGCTGGACAAACCTCGGGAGGCATTCCGGCAGAAGTTCCTTGAGGCAGAGAAGAAACGTCTGGAGGGAGTCGCAGCAGCAGAGGCCGCCTTGAAGGCAGAGCAGGCCAGGAGATCCCCTTCACCTAAGGGCAAGAAGAGCCCCAAAGGGAAGAAAAGCCCAGGAAAGAAGAGCGCAAAGGGAAAGAAGAAATAAAATCTCAAATCAGGCCTAGGTGTTTCCCCAAGTCGTTCTTAAAGTCGGCACAGGGCTGTGTTTCACCAAGTTGTTAAGTTACGAATGACTTTACGAACAACTGGAGATTTGTTGTTGTGCTTTATTAAGCATGGTGATTGTTATATAGCAACAAGAATGTGTTCCATTCTTTCGCAAAGTCATTCGTTACTTCAAGAATGACTTGGTGAAACACCTCCCATGTTAGATCAGTGTAGCACCCAAAAACATGTTCTTTGATGCTATACTATTCACAAGCCTCATCATTTAGCACAATAACTTGTCACCTGTCGTTGGTGGTACTTATGAGTGCCTTGGCAAAACACAGCCCTGGAAGGATTGGTTGCTAATTTCCCTATTGAAAACCCAATCAGGCTGAGACATTCCACGGTTTGGCAGCAAGTGATGAAATATGTATGTAAGCATAAAGATTTTAATTTGACACATTATCCGTTCAGCACTAAATGGCTGTGTTGGAACGATTCAGCTTACTCCTAGAAAAACCTTCCAAAATGATGTATTTTAGACTGGAAAAACAAAATACGTGTAGATTTGCCGTTAAGATATGGAAGACAGGCGGATGGTTTCGTGCAGTTTAGGCATAGGACTAAAGGGTAAGCGAGGGCGGTTTGAGGGGCCATGTTGGGCAAAAAGGAGGGTTTGGGGCGATTTGAGGCGTAAGCTAAAAGGCCGTTACAGGGGGTTTATCGGCTAGAGGGTTGCCAAAGGCTATAGTCTAACTTTCAACTGTCTGAATATTTATATTTATTATGAACGCTTCAAGACAAATGTACAAAACAGGGCTGTTGTGGTAAAGAAAGCGAGTAGCTTGAATAATAATTTTTTTTTTTTGGCCTCCATTTCGAGCTGCCAAAATGATATACAGCAGTATGCTCTCCGTCCACTCTTGTGCCTTTTTATGAATGGATTTTCCTTACAAAATGTCTTTGCTTTCTCAATATGATTCTGAATCTTTCATTAATTCCTCATCGTAAAGCCTTGAATTTCTCAACAAAGCATCTTTCATTTTGTTTTCTTTACTTTTGGTGCCTTGAATATTCATTTTGGAATGAAACGTCATTTTACGAAAAGATCATTTTTATTATAAGAAAATCTACTGACTGCAATGTTGTTTCTTTCAGACATTTTATTCTGTAGATATTCAAGCTCTTAAACTAATAGAAGTGTTTATAGGATATTGCAATTGTTTGTAAATATGTGTTTTATATGTAAATTGTAAACCTTGATAAATTTATTTATCTGTAAATTTGTTGCATTTGAGAGAGAATAAACTATTTGATTTTGTCAATGTTCATCAAAACGGAAATTTGCATTTACTTTGTGATTAGCTTGATTATTTCAAGATAAAACTGAGAGAATTGATGAGAGAAAAATATATGACATGAGAAACAGATAGAAAGATTTGTTTTGTTTTGTTTGTTTGTTTTTTGTAGAGAGAGCGAGATAGAGAGAGAGAGAGAGAGGGGGGGGGAACACCGAGAGAGAGGGAGAGAGAGATTTGACATGAGAAAAAGATCGATAGATATGACATGATCGACAGAGAATGATAGATATGATATGAGAGAGAAAGAAAGATAGATATGGCATGAGAAAGAGTATTAAAAAATAATGACAAGAGGAGTCGGAGATAGAGGGTAAAACATGAGTGGGAAGAGAGAAAGATACAGCATAAGAAATGGAGATATGGCATGGAAAAGAGAATGAAATAAAGAACATGAGAAAAGGTGAGAAAGAATAGGATATGACAAGAGTGAGAGAGAGAGAAACGGGACATGCTAAAGAGTCGCAAATACGATACAAATATGACAAAGAGAAAGAAAAGGGCATCACATGAGGGATTGAGGGAGAGAGAGAGAGAGAAACAAAGAGATGAAAGAGACTTATAGCGAAAGTGAGGTATGACCACAAAGATGTTAACGACGAGAGAGAGAAAGAGAGAGACAGAGATGTGGAAGGTATGAAACGAGAGAAATTGGAAGAAAAAAAATAAAAGCACATGTATGACACGAGGAAGAAAGAACTTATGTCAAAAGAAAGAGAAAGGAAGGACTGTAGATATGACAATGGAGAAATGAAGGTATGAATTGATCGATTGTGAGAGAGGGGGGAAAAACAGAAAGAGAAATATGATACCAGGGGGCAAGCGCGGCAATTTCATGTCAACTGACTGGAGGGCACGGGGGGGGGGGGAAGTTGAGCCCTTCAAATGTAAAATCGCCCACTAATGTAAAATGCCCTCAAATGTCTCAACACGTCAACCACAAATGTAAAAATTGCCCTCAAATGTCACAACACGTCAACCACGAATGTAAAAATGCCCTCAAATGTAACAACACATCAACCACAAATGTAAAAATGCCCTCAAATGTCACAACATGTCAACCATAAATTGTGAAAATGACCACTAATGTCAAACATGTTGACCACAAATGTAAAAAAGTTTTCATTTTAACCACTAATGTCTTAACATTCACCCCACAAATGTATAAACTCATCACATGTATTATAACAATGAGGAATGTTGCTTAATGGAACAAAAATGTTTCAATTACGATTATAAGCATAATACATAGTATAGAAAGATTTTTTAAAATCTTTCTATATTATTTATTATGTTTCATTCATTCATTATGTTTTTCATTCATTCATTATGTTTTATAAAACAAGAGATTAGATAAAAAGACGGGGTATGGAATCATCTAAAAATTATTGCACCATTTTTGGGCATTTTTTTTTTCCTTTTTTGGGGTGCAAAATTGTAACTTTCGTTTAGTCTCAAGCAAATACTGCATTATTATGGAGTCTTTGTTTGATGCCGTATAGCCTTACAACCTGTGTTGGCATAAGCGTCCATTTCATGCGAAACGACCCCCCCATAGGCTCTTGAAAGAAGGTGTATGTAGAATCGAGCGGGACAGCCACCCTGCCCCCCCCCCCCCTTCATATAGGGGATTTCATTGCACGAATTTTCAGACTCCTACTCACATAGTCATGGATCAGTTATGTGCATAGATGGGCATAGTTTTCAAGAAAAATTGCTTTGTTTAAACGCCATAATTTTGGCTCAGCTTGAATTGTGAAAAGATTGGGGAATGGCATTTTTCCATAAAATTTTCCGTAAAAACATTCCAGATTGATGGAATAGAGGCTGCTCATATAAAACATAAACCAAAAAAAGACACTATATTAACATGCCTCCAAATTAAGAATTTACTCCATTTTTGCTCAGTTTATATCCTAAAAAAGGGACTCATGTGACTTTCAAATGTGCCCTTTTTGTATGTGTGTTCCAATCACGCATACCATATTTGGATCATGCCGATTTTTACACACAAGCTAGCCAGATAGTTGATAAACATTACCAGTAAAATTTCGTTACTGGACACCTCCCGTCACGTTATATTGACGTTCTGTTATGGTGTGGGTGTGTATGTTGCTGTATATGTGATGTGTATGTATGTATGCATGTGTGTAATATTAATTGAAAAATGTTTTGTTCACATTCCGCATTATTATGATACATAGGAATGAATTTTTTACATTTGCGGTTGACATGTTCAGACATTAGTGGTTAAAATGAAAAACTTTTTACATTTGTGGGTCGACATGTTATGACATTAGTGCGTCATTTTTACATTTGTGGTTGACGTGTTGTGACATTTGAGGGCATTTTTACATTAGTGGGCGATTTTTACATTTGAGGGCTCAACAGGGGACGGAAACACCCGAAAGTGAAAAATAATACACTGAAAATTCGCATACTTCGCACACTATGCAGAAACTAATGAAAATGTTTGCGAGCGCGAAGCGCGAGCCGAAAATTTTGCCTTATATTAACATTTAGCATTGTATTTGACATACATTTTACCTCTTTATTAGCTTCACAAGCTAATTACTACATAAAAATATGTTAAGCTTTAAAAATCGAGGGGGGGGTGGGCCGAGTCTTCCCCCCAGAAAAAAATCCAGGGGGAAGGGGGAACACGTTCCCCCCTCCCCCCCCCCCCGGATCACCGCCAGTGCCAGGGGGAGAGAAGGGAGGGGTAGGTAAAGAGAGGGAGAGACAGGAAACACACAGGAAAGAGGTAGAAAATAGAAAACAAAAATAAATAAAAGAAGATGAGAGAGAAAGAGAAAGGGGAGGGTCAGTACCATTTGACCTATAATTATTTTACATGAATATTCTTTTTACAGTCAGAGAATAGGGGTCATCAGAGTGTCCTACTTCTATTCTCTGTTTAGAAAGGGATGGGTGTATGAATAAACAAAACGAGCAGAACCTGCTAAAAATATCCCCATATACAGGAAGGTACGATAACGGGTTGCAATTCCACACAAAACCACCCCATCACAACAAAAATAATTACAATAGTACAAATGGACAGAACCACGCTCTTCTGAATAGGACAGCTTCATTCATAAAATCAGCGCAAAGAAGAAAAAATCATAATTGATATCTCGTATTAAAGATCAGATTATATGCTCGTATTATAATTGTAAGCCGCGCGTGTGCAAGTATGATATTTGCGTTCACACATTTTTTACGAGTATCATTGCTTGTTTTCATTATCATGTTCCTGGAAATTTGAAGATTTTATCATGGCCTTTGATTCATTACTATTTCTTTAGGATCATGCCATATTTAGGCCTAATGACAATAATAATGATAATATGTATTTTTAAAGCGCACTTTTCTGGTACAATACTACTCAAGGCGCAACAATGATTCAAAATGATAAAATACTCTAGCACATGAAATTAACTCATATATACAAATGAAATACTCGTAAACAAATAACCAAGTAATTAACTTAACATTACGTAATATTACATATTCAAATACATGCAAGCCTCTAATACAAGTACAGGGCAAAATCAATAACTTTTCGATAAATTGTTCTGAGCTAATTTCAAAGCAATAAGTAAAAGTTCTCCCAAGTCGGACGCCTTCGATTTAACTATAAGGCTATAATTGAACCGCAACGTACTGCTTTGTTTTCTTACACGTATAATTACATGGAACCTTGACAATAATATTTGTTTTTATAAAACACAATAATACAATCTAATTGTCATTTAGATGATATTTTAAAACGGGGGAAAAGAAAGAAAAACAATATCTATTCAACACGCTGATCTCCACTTCCTCCCAGGCCCATTACGAAGAAAATTTACCATTTTTCATTCAATATGTAAACAGAGATATAACAACAGCGTAATCATAATTCTATAATGAAACAAAAATCCCTATTCATAGAAAAAACATTTTAAAGAACAAATAACTGATCAGAAATTCGGGAATCGCATATGCGTTATCACTTTAATTCGTTTATTCGATATATTGCTATTGGAGGTCAACTGTGTGAAACATTATTGATAAAAATGTTTCAAAATCTGTAATTCACGATAAATTTCAGGGTAGCAAAATAATCATCAAAAGCTTTAGGCCTATATTGCTACATTAATCAGATTTGTCTGTTCTGAAGTATAGATAGAGCAATAAATCTGTAAAACAGAGCTTTTAAGACCAGTTATATTAACTGCCTCGTTGCATAATAATAAAAATAATAATAAAAACTTTGATATATCCAAATGAAACACACTATAAACATCATAAACGCATCCTTAATCCACGTTAAAGCATGTTAAGCCCACGGATTTTGAACGAAGTCAAGTGCAGTACAGGGGGGATTCCCTTTTTTGAAGGATTAACCCCATCAACCCTTCTCGTTGGCTGATCAAATTATCCCGAATGGTTCAAGAAAATGGATATGAAATAGAGTTCACTTGATGGAAAATACAGAAGCATCGACCCTCCTAAAATTAAAAAGGGTTTCTTTATAATTACTCCCAAAGTGAAAGAGAACTCGTTAATCCAAAAGTGAAATAGAGTTCGTTAACCCTAAACAAGGGCCGCAGAGCCCGGGGGGGGGGGGGGGGGGGGGGGGGGGGGGGAGGGCTTCAGCCCCCTCTTTTGTCAGCAAACGTGTATAAAAACGCGAAAATGGCCATAGAAATGTAATCTTTAGCATGTTCAGCCCCCCCCCCCCACATTCGGCTGTGCCCCACCACTTTTAAAAATGCTCCGCGGCCCCTGCTAAAATGATATGTTTCGTTTGTCTAAAATTGAAGTAAGGCCATTAATTCGAAATGATAGTGTTCGTTGAAGAAAATAAAACGCTTCGTTGATTAAAAAATCTTCACTACAGTAGTGCATAAAAAAAATTATGATGAAAATATGAATTTTTATAATGGGACCTTATTTGCATTATTGGTTAAAAAACTAATATGTATATTACTTCCACTAAAATATTGAACATACCGGTAATAGCATATAGTTTGTTTTACTATATTGTTATATTTCATTAAAACCATAGTATTGTCGATCAATTCTGCATCCTCTGAACGGGAAGACTTATTCCTTTTCATTCCCGAAAGCAGAAAGCAGAAAAATACCCAGACACTTTTTGAACAAAGGGAAGAAAAAAAAAAATCCCTAAAACTCCTTTCAAAAAAGGGAACAATGACCATCAAGAGCCGAGAAGGCAAGGTCGTAGCAAGGGAACGGGCCCCGAGAAAATATATTTCTTTGTATCGTTACCAATTGCAAGGGGGATTTTAGCCTGTACAGCAAAAACGTTTTCATGAATCTTTCTTACACGGATAGGTAAAAATTATATTCGGTTTCATGGGGTGAACACATTTTAATTTACTGTATGCAGTATGCAAAGTTTTCACAAATTTGTTATATTTTGCTGGATAATCATGACCTCTGATTTTCGTGCTAACGCCCCTTAGTATTGACTAAAAAAAAAATTATATTTATATTTTATTTAATTTGTATCATTACCATCATTTCTTTGAAAAGATTATAAACAAAACTTGTAAAAGATTTGTTGGGAAATATGTAATTGCTTAATGATTTGTTTAACTCATAACCCCCACCCCCAAATATTGAATAGGAGGACGGGCAGTTTTCCGTTTCTGTCTCCCCTTCATTTGACAATTTACCTGGTCTGGTCATCTACCGCTCTTAGGAGCAAAAAGGGGTCTTGCCTTCCCTTTCAAAATATACAAAATAGTCAACAAAACTATAGTTATGAATGAAAAATATTATACAAAAAACATGTAATTACTTTTTAGGTTGTTTAGTATGGCTCATAAATTTTGGCCACTGGTGAATTGGTTCGGTTTTGATAATCTGAAAAAAAAAAGAAAAAAAAAAAAAAAAAGCTCCTATATGCCCTGCCTGCTCCGTAGGAGTCTGAAAAAAAATCCTCGACAAAATCTACTGTATGGGAGATGCACGGTGCAGTCGCGATCGTGACCACCCCGCATAATGTAACATCGTAATATTTGGGCTACTTTCGTTTTGTCCCGGCGTTTTGTCTATGAGCAACTCTCTGTACTTCGGTACACGACCGCAGATTTTGGCGTCTGTTTTTGTCCTTTTTAAACATTAATTTTACACAAAGAACATGAATTTCCGTTCTTAATTTACTGCAGAAAGATGACAGTTAATGTATTCATCTTTCGTTTTCTCGTCCCAAAACCTGAACCGCATTCGTGAGGTTAACCGCAATGAAAGCTGGATGGTCTAATCATTTCTTGATCTTCAAGTAATTTTTTCTCTCCTTCTCTCTCTCCCTTGTTAACGTGTGACTGTCTTTTGTTCAAATTGACGCTAATCCATTTTTTTTTATTATTTTGAAATGGCAATGTTGTATATATTTTGAATTGCACGCGATCGGAGAAACGTCCATGTTTTATGTAAACGTTTAGGACAAAGACATTTAAAAAAAAAAAAAAAAAAAAAAAAAAAAAAAAAAAAAGAAGCAACATTTTCTTAATGTTCAGCTTTCTGTTTCACTTTGTTTCTCATTTTATTTTTCTGTCTCCTCCCCCCACATTCTCCTCACTCTCCCTTTCTCTCCCCCACTTCTTCTCTTCTTTCTCTTTGTCTGTCTTTCTGTATACAGAGTGAGTAAAAAAAAAAAACGTCCCATCATATTGAAGTTGTCTTGTTCGAAGCATGAAGATATAATCATGGATTTCATGATTATGTCTTGGTAGAATCCTCCTCCTAGCATTTGATGGTAACATTTTCGGTTGGATTTTTGACCGGGTTACTGAGCAGCAGACAATTATCTTCAGAAGATAGCAAAATCTCAGTTGTGCCCAAATAGATGGATGAAGATTAAAAACAAACGGTGATAGAATATGAGTATGTATACGCACACACCCTCTCACCAAACACACACACACACACACACACACACACACACACACACACACACACACACCATACACAAAGTAAACAATTTACAATAACATAGTCATTATTCATTTGATATTTTTGTTTACCTATAAAAAGACCATCACTGAATGTTTGGGACGTACACTCACTTAGCACTGGAATTGCAACATAGCTAAATGTGTGCAGTTTTTCATATTTACATGTCTTTTATATATTGTCATATTTAATTCATGGCCAAAGATTTTGCAACAATATTTGTATATTCTAATAGAGGAGACTTGTCCCTTCTCATTCCTGAGATCAGTAAATACTCAGACAGGGGCACTTTTTTAAACAAAGGGGCGACAAATTAACAATGGCCCCTAAAAATGAAATTTTAAGAGGTGGGGATTATCAGTGAATAAAATTATTAAAGAGGAATCAAATATCTTCGCAAACTGTTTACAAGTTTCCATTATCCTTGTGGCATATTAAAAATAGTAATAAGGAACCATCGCAAAGGCTAATGAAAGAAACATCACGCACAGAAGAAAAAAAATCTGTTACGCCGTTGCTAAGGAGGATGGGTGGCTAAATCAGAGGTCGTGAATATCCAGCGAAATATAATAAAAGTGTGAAAATTTTGATTTCTTTTGTAAACGACATTATACTTACCACAAGAATTCAAGAATGATTTGGGAATTTGGTGGAATAAACTTGCATTAAATCGTCTCTGCAATACGGGGCTAAATTTTTCCTTGGCAACGATAGAAATAAATTTATCTTCTTCCGGTGTTCCTCCTTTTGTCTTTCATTGTAGTGCTACATTTCTGGCCATTTTTAATTTACCACAAGTATGATGTAAAAAACATGTGAACAGTTTTCGGAGAAATATGACTCCTCCTTAATAATTTTATTCACTAATTACCCCACCTCTTAAAATTTCATTTTTAGGGGTCTTTGTTCATTTGTCGCCCCTTTGTTTGAAAAAGTGCCCCTTTCTGAGTGTTTACTTATCTCAGGAATTAAAAGGGACAAGTCTTCTCTTTCAGAATATACAAAAATTTTCGCAAAATCTCTGGCTATGAATGAAATGTGACAACATAAAAGACTTGGAAATATGAAAAAATGCACCCATTTAGCTGTGTGGCAATACCAGTGCTAAGTGAGTGTAGTAATTCCCTACTGCAACAATATTGTAAGTGTGAGTGAAGGTGTGTGTGTGAGTGTGTATGTGTGTGGGTGTGTTTGTTGAGGGTGTAGGTGTTTATATGTGTGTGCTGCTGTGGATGAGATAGGGTATGTGCGTGTGCAATGTGTGTGCGTGTTTTGTAAATGACGGTGCGTGGGGGTCTGTGTCTTTGTTGTGTACATAAGTAATACATTCTTAATTTGTTTATTCTTTACCTAGTCATTGGCGCAAGTGCGATTTTGCCGTCTTCTGAAGATTGTCTGTTATTCACATTTTGAAGACAACTTCAAAATGATAGGAAATTTTTATTGACTCACTCTGTATATCTCTCTACCGCCCCCTCCCTCCTCCCCCTCCCTCCGTCCTCTACCTCAGTTTATTCTTCGTATAAAGCACTGGTTATAATGGGCTAATTTTAAAATAATCATTGTTATAACGTTCAAAGTAAAATTAATCGAGTCTTGAAAATAGAACCAATGCGGTCATTGACATTTAAATGATTAGAACAAATCCACGGTCTGACCTTTAACTAATCTACTTAGCATCTCCTATAAATTAATAAAGGAAAAGAACAAAAATGCACACGGTGTTTAGATTTTAAATATGTCTGACATGCGGGGATTTGCAACAACACATAAGAATAAATACATGCATTCTTTCTCTTAACTCTTTACACGCTAATCTCATTTTGAAGGAAAAGTAATGACAATTGTTGTGAGGATAACTTCTCTAAATTCTGCTTTTCTTATTGCCCTATTCAGACATTATTTTCAATAAGTGGCATTTTTTAAAAAACGTTGTCTTTTTAGTAATAACTGATTAAAAGAAATATTATTACCATTGTTCAATTTAATTTCGCAATTGTACACAGATCGGGACGACTGGGAAAAGATAAATGAATTGCTTAGCGGGAATGGTTAAGAGCATGACTTCACTATTAAAGATTCATATAACGAGGTCCATGAATATAATGACTACTACTACCGTTACTTATACTACTCCTGTTCGGCAAAAAGCTGGATTAAAAAAAATAGTTTACTCCAGCAATATCAGTTTGATACGTGTTTTATTCCGTTAAAGGTAGTGTCATCCTTTTTCACAAATTGCGAAAACTAATGCACTTGGCATAACTTTAGAATATGATCAACCTATACTGTCTATTCAATCTTGCTGTCATAGGTTGCCTAGATCAGTAATATGAAACGAAAATCTGACTACCAATCTTGACCAGCTTTCCATCAACATCGTTGATATTACAGCACGGACCACACACAGCAATATACACACGGCGCATCAGCGTGCATTAACTCTGCGCTAACGGTCAGCGGTTCGCACCGTACGGTATATTTTTCGAGGTTCGAAAAATAGGAATGAATTTTGATAATCGCAATATAATGACAAATATACACATTTGAGCTTAATCATGTTGTGGGAAGATATAGTCATTGGTATACTACTATATTCTCTCAAAAACTAGAAATTTAATAGGCCTATTTTTGCCTGCAAAAGGATGACACTACCTTTAATATGTTTTCATATTACTCGTTATTGCCCATCTCATCTTTTTCCTCAGCCCTTCCCGGGGTAAATAAAAGGTTCGGCCACCCAAAAATACTCATTAAAAAATCAGGTAATTTTTTTGCCAACCCGGGGAGGGGAGGGGGTGGGACAAGAACCCCTTGAAATGAGTACGAGAAGTAAGATTGTCAGTGTTCTTTTGGATCCATGACTGCAGGGTTAGGTAATTTTTTGGGAAATGATAAAAAAAAAAATTATCATTATTATTATTATTATTATTTTTTTTGTTTTTGTTTTAAACTATTCTGTTTATTTTTCATCAGTAGACATTTCTATCTTGTCAAGAATCTATAAAAGAATTGTAGGCAAACAAACATAATAATGTTTATCAGCACAATTAGACCAACGTTGCCATTTACAACTTTTTTTTTTTTTTAAGTTTAAAAAAAAAAAAAAAAAAAAGAAAAGTAAACTGGGGAGACAAAATAATTAATGATTTATGCGGCGGTCACAACTCGCCGTACCTTCGACGTGCAAGTCCCTACGATGGATTTCGTAGAAAAATCGTGCAGCGCAGGTACCTCGGAGGCACGTTGCATGTACGACGTGCAGGAAGATTTTTCCAATACCCTTAATACAGAAACGCAGGAATCGCAGAAATTGACCAACGACTTGTGCATGCATTGTACATGCAACGCAGGCTACGTTGATGGCAAGTGCCCGGTAGCCTACGACGAGTTGTGACCGCCGCGTAAAGGGCCTGTCCCACAGAAGGCGATCGCTGTGGCGACAACCTACGAACTACCTTTTAGTACCCATCGCCACCATGCGCAAGTCCAATCGCCTGTAAGATCGTGAATTATCCGCGTTTGTCGCCAAACAATACGTAGAAAATTCTGTTCGCCGATGGTTTCTCAACAAGTTAACAATAGCCGGCGTCAGTTTGGTTGACGTCAATGACCGTAGCCTGTCTTTCTCTTGTCGCGACAATTTGCTATCGTAGATTGTCGCCAGATAGAACGTGTTTAGCAGAGCAGAACGGCGGCCAGTTGTAAGTTGCCGCGCTCCAGCGTACGTTGCACGCATCGCTGAACCTCACGGCCAGTGAAATTTAAGCCGCCTACGACCTTTGTCGCCAACTAAAATCACCAAAATCAGGATCGGTCTCCATTGAGAATACTGTACAGTCGCCGCTGAATTTTGAAATTTTCAAAAATCACCTGCGACCCAAATTATATGCGCGACTGAGAGGACTATCACGAACCTAAGGCGACGGGCCGCCATTAGGTAAAAAACACTCGATCGCCTGTGTCAGTCGCAAGGATCGCCACAGTGCGCAAGTTCATATTTTGGTTGATTTAAGCTGCGACAAAAGAAGTTCGAGCCGCGACATGCGCGAAGGTCGAGGCTATTGTATTATCGGATACCAGCTATTGTTAGCCTATTGTTTGCGTGGAAGCAAGTCGTTGTCGTAGCCTCTCGTAGACAGAGTCGTAGATACGTATATGATCTTCGGTCCCTACGATTCTGACACGTTCTGGCAGGTTCTAACAGGTTTAGGCTGTCGCCACAACGATCGCCTTCTGTGGGACAGGCCCTTAAAGGGCTGTCCCACTGGAGGCGATCGTTGCGGCGACAACTGGCGATCTTGCTGCATATCAATTCTACTCCACGTGAAATGTAAATCTAACGTATGACATTAAATCTTAACATAAAGACGCGTCCATTATTTGAGGAGGGGAAACGCAACATTACATTCATGAGTTTAGTGGAAATACATGCAGCTGAGCCGCGCACAAAATTATACAGCTCTACATTAATGTCAACAAAACCCGCGCTAACGGCGGGAAGCGACCGATTGACAACTGCATGCAATTATTACTTAGCATACAAAAACTCGCCTAAGAAAACTTCCCTGTCGGTAAAATGGAATTGTCAGTCGATCCGTTCGAGGAAATTAGTCATGGACAAGAAATAAATAATTGAACTTTTATCATAGTTTTCGTAGGTAGATGCTTCAGACCAGATTGGGGAAAAATACATTTTGGCAGCCTATAACACCATTGCGCTAAAGTTGTAATCAGAATCTTTATTTCACATATGATTTAGTTCCTAAACGATTGTGTATATAAATAGGTGATCTTGTCACATCTTGCGAAGACGCCGTCCACATGCGATATGCATGTAATATGCGGAAATATTTACCCAATCGAGTAAAGATTAATTTGTGTAAATGTTCAAAGTGACAGAACTTTTTTTTTAACCAATCGAAATGAATGTACCATATTTGGAAAGCTGAGAATTCAAGCTTTTAAAAACTGCTTGACCATTAAGGTGTAATATAATTATGCGTAATTGATGAAGATGACTATGCAGCGTATGAGCTATTTTGAGAGCAAAATTGGCCATATTATACAGGAATTTTATCTTACTAGGATTTCGAATTGACACAAGTGACAGGACTTTTTTTTCCCTTTGCAATAAGGTATTCCTATTTTTGAAAAATTCAGACTCTTAGCGTACTTATTCAAGTTGATCATTTCTTTGAAAAGGTAGTTGCTCGCCATAATCAAGAAAACATAGTGAAAAAACTGTGCAAAATACAAAAAGTCTATGGCCGCGTTCGCTTTGCGTAGAGTGATAGCGCCCTCTTCCCCTTAAGTTTACAACTAGAATTGATATGTTGTGAGTGTGGTAGCAAGTTGTTGTTGTAGCCTAGCTTAGTTAAAGTCCTATGTAGGTTTATAATCGCCTTTTTAAAGACGAACTCCTTATAATTATGAAATTATCAGGTTGTCGCCACAACAATCGCCGCCTGTGGGACAGGCCCTTAATAGTCTGGGAGCCAGCTACAAATTTATTTACCCCATTTTCCCTAAAAGGTTTGACCCCTGAAAGTGATGTAGTTCAGTACAAGGATCGAGGAAATCGATGTCAGCTGCTGCGACAGTGGGGGACTCGGCCCCCAGACCCACTCAAAAAACCCGTTTTGGGACATTTATTTACCCCATCTTCCCCATGGACCAAATTTGGTCAGTGGGAAGTAGTATGAATGTACATTGCAAAAATATATTAGCTGACAAAAAATATTGGGGGAAGTGCAGAACTGACAGCTTTAAAGACCCCTCCCCATACTGCGCATGCGTCGGGAGCGATGTGCTCCGTGTATAATCAGGGAATAGTGTGCATGATATCTCTGTATATAAAACATCGGGTAATACTCTGTTTGTTTATTTTTTTTTAAAGAATTCTTTTTCATACTTATTTGTATGCTAGATTATTGCTGACTTGCCTATTAATTGGGATTTGATCCCTTTTATATGTATGTATTTGTTTATTTTAAGGGGGAAATCCGATTAACTGAGGTCTTAAATTCATCAGCCGATTGAAAATAATAGGAAGTTAATTAATTTTGATTAAATACAATAATCTTGCAATGCAATGAATGTCTTGAATTATAAACTCGATGCCAGGAATATGTGGATACAGACTAGGCATATGCCCTATTCCCATACAGATCAAAGCTTTGCTAGACCCCCCCCCCCCGCTCACACATCTTTTGAAGAACGAAAAATCACAATATAATATACGCAATCAAAATGCTCACTTGATATGGTGCAATTTATTTGTTACTTTACAATCATTATAAGGTATATCGTACGAGGAAAGGAATGAGAAGAATCATGGACAAAACATGATCAAAAGGAATTGGAGAGGTGTGTAAGACAGAAAGAGATATAAAAATATATAATATTGTATGCATGTAATAATGATGTAATGAAGAAAATGGAATAATCTTTGATTAGTTCCAAAATACTAATTTTCATATATTTTTTATATGCCATTTTATTATTTCATGAGTCACTTTTCTTGGAAAGCATGTAGGAGTGGAGGAGAGGGAGGCAACCAAATGGGGGTGTTTTGTGACAATTCTGAGTGCTTATTATATTATTCAGATGACTAATTTTTTTTTTTAAAGATCATTATTATCTTTCATTGTATTTCTTTTCCCTCTTACAAACCCCTTCTCTTTCCTGTCCGCTTTCTCTCATCTTTTGTTCGTGATTTTCCTTATTCACATCTTCGTACGGTAGGACTCATACACTCAGTGTCTTCTATTCAAACGATGTAATATGAAACATGAAATCAAAGTCTGGAATTGCTGATACACTGTTATTACTTTTTTTCCTCTTTTGTTAAATAATTGGAATTACATGACTGTACTTTGTAGGAAAAAAAAAAAATAAATGAAAAATATCATGGTCAATGTGGCTATGATATTGCATTTTTTCCCCTAAATTAATAGATTTAAAAAAGTAATGTTCCCATTGATAAATTTGATATCACTTTTCACCTTTTGAAAACTATCTTCATAATTGTAGACAGTTGCACTAATCATGCTAATTGAGTATCAAACAGTTGGAAGTTGGATGCAAAAAATTTTTACATTCTAACATGACATGATATTCTTATTGGATAATTTAACAGATACTGCTAATAACACAAGTGATAAAACACGATAAACCCCTCTAAATAATTATGTAGGGGGCTTACTTTCAATCCTGGATTTGTCCCTGTTGTTGATCCAATATATAACAAATAAGAAATTAAGCCGATGTGCTAATATATATAATACAACACATAGTGAAACATTTGCAGTGACGGATCCAGGCACAGGCACAATAATATCTTATTGAAAACCACACAGTTTCTGTATATATTCAACTACGCCCCTATCATTCAATATTTCTGACTGAGCCCCTCCCTAATCTGTATACTAACAGATCAGTGCCCTCCCCTGATTTCCTAACCCGGATCCGTAGCTTATCTGTATTTCAATTATTGTGTAAAAATAAAT
>CALNVZ010000218.1:27562521-27619576 GCA_940671915.1 Paracentrotus lividus
CTACCATCGAAAATTTCCTGATTTAAAAAAAATAAATTCCAGTTTAAACTTCATTGAAAATGAGGGCTCATAATCAATATAATATAATATAATTTCAATTTAATCAAATTCAATCTTTATTGATACAAAATCCAGACAAATTTCAATTTCAATTTCATTTTCAATTTTATTTTTTTTCATTTCCAACAAAAGAATACAAAATTCATACAAGTATCATTGGAATAAACATTTGACAGAACAAAACATGCAATACAAAGTATAATAAATCAGAATTATATATTCCAAAATTGAATAATACGTTGGAAATGGAGAGGTCCACTGAGAAGCAAAGCTTGTTAATTGTGGACCCCTCAAAAATAGTATTCAATAGTAGTAAGTTACATGACTCAAATAAAGATAGTAGCCAACAGAGAAGATGGTAGGATGGTCATCAACATAACAGCACAGTAAATGAGTGATTTTCAAATTATGGGGTGTGGGGGGGGGGCGTCTCCTGCACCCCACCCTTACAAAAATGACTCAATGGTATTTCAAAGGTATACAACTGAAATACCATTGGGGATTTTTGTAAGGGCGCCTGGTCAGCTATGCATTAAAAGAGAATCGCCCCTCTCGTTTGAGGACCCCCACATGATATATCAAGAGGGCCTTAATCTACATTTGCCCCATTCGACCCATACAGGTGACGTAAATGGCTAGATTCAATCAGTAGGAAAAAATGCTTTAGCATGGCTTTATGTGGGTAATACATATGCCTACAGAGCCGAGGAAAAATAGGGGGGGGGGGGAGAAAGAAGAAGAAAGAAGAAGAAGAAGAAAAAAACAACTCAAAAAACTTTGTAGGCCGTCCTGAGGAGAAGTTCATTTGATACCATTATGCTTGAAAACTAGAGGCGTCATTATAACTTTGAACCAATACAATGGCTTGCGCTATCTATAGGCCTACAGCGGGATAATGAGCCCTTTGTTTTTGTCTTTTTTTTCCACAGAGTTATTTTTTAACGATTATTTTACTTGTTATACTATTGATGCTCTGCAAATCATGTATTGCCAGTAATATCATAAGATAATTATTAGACTTTATTTCAATAAGGTGTTTGCTCATCGAGACTAATATTTTAAAAGTGTGCGAATGTCACATACACAGTCACGCAAAGCTGATTCAAGTCACGTGGTATTTGAGTGTAAGGACCGAGCGTTCACAGTAAATGGTGTTGCGTGCGTAGCAAGCTGTAGTATCAAGCGGCCACTAGACTCGGGGCAAAACATAGCCCCTATGTGTGGTGTATGTGCATATCAGCTGGTTATGATCACGTATGTTCGACACACGAAATAAATAGGAAACACATTCTTGCGTGCACGACTGGACCATACGAACATCCACTTTTTAAAGCTAATCAGCCGCCAATTTTGAATTTATCAACAAAAATCCGTGGCCAGGTATTATTTGAAGGAATTCCTGGTGGAAATATTCACAGGATTTGTCCGACAGCAAAGCGTGATCTCTCTTTCTAGAGGGTTGGTGCAGCGGTTTTCGCTGGTGAAAGCAACGGGGAAGTACCCGCCGATTGGCCGTGCTTGGCCCGAGCACGGTGCAAGCACTACGGCCGGTTGGCCAGCTGCATTCAAATGGCAGAAGCCCTAGGTTTGTAAAACGTTGTTCTGTTATCACTGTGTGTTTTTCTAAACAATTTATCCGATTTGATTACTAATTATCGGATGAACTTGCGTTATATTTGGTTATGTAACTTTTTCGTTTGCTCTGATATCGTTTGTCAGCTCGTGAGTGACCCACTTTTTCGCCAAGGTCCAATGTCGATAGCGAAAATCAAAGTGTTGTCTGTATTTCCCTCCAAATTCTATCTACTGGCTACTGTGAAATTTAAATTGACAATGTGAGGGATCATGTATATGAAAATACCTCTTAGATATATTTTATTATTTAACGATTTGTGTATTTTACCTCTCAAAAAGCACGAAAGAAAAAATGGGGGCACAACGCCTTCATCTTGAAGTTCACGATCTTGTGCTTTCGATATGTATAATGTGCATGCATTCTCTAACCCGACTACCGAAATTTGTTGATGCAGATACGCCATACTCGTAGGCATGTGTGTGACGTCAATTCCATCCGATTTTAAATGATGGCCAGTTTTAAATCCATGGCATTGATCATGCATTCTCTACTCTTATGCATTGTCAAGTACAAAATATTGGGAAGTCCAAAAGCGTCCCCAAATCATCCTAAAAGACAATGGTCGTCAACGATGTGTCGACCAACTAAACACAGTGAGCAACATTGGAAATAACATTTCGAAAATAACGACGGAGGCTACCCACTACATTCAAACATGCCTACCTGACAAGTTGGGGAGGAGAAACCAAGGAGAATTTGCCCCCACCGTATCGGTTTGGGCACATGCCAAGACCATGCTATACCGAATCAATCAAGTAAATGCGTAGCACTATTTGGCATGTGGGGGTATTATTTTGGTATGAATATGATTTCATTCAGTGATTCTCCAAATAGATATAGCACGTGACATTAATAAGAAATATTGATGTTGGTTGGCAAAAGATGGGAGGCTATTTTTAGTAATGTGAAATGATGATACATTGTAATGTTTAATGAAAATGATTCAGCATTAGTCATTGGAAAGCAAAACTTATGTATTATTGTAATATGTTTGTGTGGTATGTTTATCAGATTATTTTTCTGGGTATTGTAGTAAATAGATACAGAAAAAAAAACTCCTCTGTAAAAGTTTATCATTTACTAGTCCATAATTATGTTTCAACCCTTTACACAAGGCATCATTTACATTGTTTGTATCATTTTCATTTTGGTATCTGCATTTTAGATTAAGTATTATATTTTCCAACTGCATATTAAATACAAACCCCCCAAGATTATGTTTAGTTTGTTTCATACAAAGTAGCTTTTGTGTAAGATTATTTTTGTATGTACATTCAGTATTGTATATCATAAGCTACTCCTATGTTGTATTCAATTATTTCTGAACAGTGAGACAATGAAACCAATGATGATTATAAATGAATAAAAAAGTTCTTTTTAAATGAATGGTAAAATAATGTGCAAGATGAGGAATGCATTACTGGTTGGTTAATGTCAACTAAATATAAATACAATATTATACTAGTAATCCAAAGTTCAAAAGTACTTTTGATAAAGTAACCACATAAATGGGGAACAGAAATTATTATTTATAAAAGAGTTATCTTGGCTATTGTGGAAAAATGTCAATAAAACAAAACTTAATATGCTTAAAGTATATTTACAGGAAAGTGCCTTCATCAGCTTTGGAATTGTACACTGATCATTATTTAAACAAATTAACAAACAATATGAAAAATCCAAAATCAATTCAAATGTAAATGTATTTAAAAAATCTATTTTAGCCAGCTTATAATGGTATTTTTAAACAACCATTTTGTGTCCTTGTTTTGAAAACAATAATTTATAAATTATATATGATGTAAACGAATATACCTTTATTATATATATTTTCATTAAATGTTTCTAATTTTGAAGAAAAGTTTTATGGTGCAAATCCCACATACCTGTTTCTCCTTTAAATAGGGTCATTGGGGGTCAACAATATTTTTACATTTATCCTCATTTTGGCAACTCTCCCATGTTATGGAATGGGGTTTTTGTAAGCACCAAATCAAAGTTCCTTTTTGTTGTGTTTTCAAAAATTCATATGCTTATATATATTATCTTTTATCTACTTATAGATAAAAAGCAAGTATCATTCCTTTCTGTTATCGTTGCATAATCAACAATCTTATTATTTCATTTTTAATACTGTGGAGTTTGAAAGATTTCACTTATGTAGGCCAAAGTGATATGGCTTGGATTAAGAGAAAAAAATATATACTTTTCTTTATTATTGTAATTATGGCACAGCTTTTTGTATTTTGTTTTAAAAATAAAGTTTGTTAGCATTGTTACATGACTTGATTTTTCAAAACTATTATAGTTCAATAAATAGAAAAAATCCTGGCATAATGTGGTAATCAAATGATGATAGGAAGTGGCCCAATGTATTTCTAATATATTCATAATAATAGTAATCATCATTTTAGTGTGCTTTCAAGCTTGTAGGGCCTACTGTTTACCTCCTAATCTCCATAATTCGTCACGCATAGAGACCATTTTAGTGTAATGCGTTTACTATATATATATACATGTATATATATATATATATATATATATATATATATATATATATATATATATATATATATATATATATATATATATATATATATATATATATATATATTTTTTTTTTTTTTTTAATTCTTCTTCTTATCAATATTGTTAATACTATTATTATTATTATTATCATTATTATTATTCTAATTATTCATAGTAAATTATATCACGGAGCTTAACAAAACTTCTAGCCTGTGTGAATGGGATATATATAAAATGTTCTCCCCCTTTCTTTAATCTGATGACATATACAAAAGCCCCATTTCCTCAAAATTTTATATATTTCGACCTTGATATAATTAGTAGAAGGAATATTAATAAGTGTTACTCTCGGTCATTCCCTTTTACCCCACCCCCATCCCAGTACACCCCTTTCGTTTTTATATACCTCAATCACTCATGTAATGTTTAGTTTTCGTAGGAAGTTATTGTTTACTGCATGAATGGGGGCTTAATTTACGGGGTCAGGTCCGAGCACACAACAATGGTGCGTGGCCCCTTTACTTTGTCCAAACAATCTTTGTGCAGTTTTGACCGGCAGATGTGTGGCCGAGGAAAGCTTAGAAAATGAAGGGTCAAGGCGAATCCCTGAATGGTCATTCACAAATGACTTGACCACATTCTTTACATTGTGCTTGTAAGAGTTCACGTATATGTAGCCTGGTTGGACGTGAACGTATGGCGATTTGCTAAATATACCTTGCATGTGTGAATAAATTTAATGCATAGTGGATGCTTGCATTAATTCTTGACCATTTTGTCCTTGACCACACGTTTGATGGTGGAAAGGAAGGGGAAAACTAATTTATTCATCAAATGTACTTTTCCATTTCCTTAACTCATTTGTGTGGAGGGAAACCGCTTGAAATCACCGTGTAACAAATGGTAAATGTGAACAATTATTATTATCGACATATTTGGCTTTTTTTTTTCTGTTGTCGTTTTTATTGAGACTGTATTCAATCTAACCGAATTATGAACACTTCCAAAATGTAAGATTACAATTAGACATTGATTGAACACTACATGAATTATGTAAGGTAAAATCACGAATAAGATTAGGCCTTCTGAATTTTAATTAGAGAAAAGATCAGAGTGATGTGGAAATTTCCTGTGTCTGCAATTTAAAAATTATTTTGAAATCGTTATTTTCTCTTGGTGCATATTCGAATATGAGAATTACTAAGTGATAATAAAACAAATGATTATTAGAGCTTGTTTAGTTTGTGTTCCTTTTGTTTGTCGGTATTTAAATCACATCCAGTTTAACTGTAAAATAGTAACATTGTTTTTAAATACCTTATGCAATGAACTGGAATAGTCAGAAAGAACAATTAGTAATGTTTTCCCCAGATGATTTTATTTTAAACGTGACTTGAAAGGCAATAAATATACTAATAGCAGTATCAGTTATTTTTGCCTGCATCTTGATAAAAGTTAGAAAATATGATTTTGTTATAATTCTATAAAACAACGGGAGGGAATTTTATGTTTTTTTTTCTTCAAGAAATATATTAATAACTTTTGGAAAAGGAAAATAACTTTTTTTTTTTTACCAATATCACAAAGTGGTAAGATTCCACACTTTTTCTTTTATATTTCGAATTTTTTAGGAAACAAGTATACGTTTACAACTTTGCGCATTTTACACGCGACTGATTCAGTAATCAACTATTAAAACGTGTAAACCCCCCCCCAAAAAAAAAACATAACAATTCTACTTCATCACCACACAAATCTAAAATTTCATCAAGAGAAATCATTTTTTTTGGTTAAATATAATTATATACATTGGTGTTTACCTCCAAGGTTTGGCAAATGTACGTACGTTATTGGACTTTGACAAGTACGTTAAGTTTGAAATAAGCTTAAAATTTTAGATGGTAGATTATACTTAGCACTCGTTCTAATAGGGTAGTAGATTTGATTAGTGTATACAGGCCTACGAAATAAGCATCAATCTTCCCTTGACTATATCTCTCCAGTTTTTATGTACTTATTTTAATGTTACTTTGTAAGGACTTTTCCCTCCTTTACAGTATTATACATTTCAATTGAGTTTACTGTGTTTTATAATATTTTTAGACTGTTAATTGTATATCATGTAAACCGTCGACTATTCAATTGAGGAAAGCCTTTAATAGAAATCAGATATCTTTTGTTAATCTTCAAAGCAATATATTTCATGATATTTTCTCACTCATTACTGTATTACATTTCTTGTATAAGTTTGTATATTTCATATGGTAAACTAATAATTAAAATGCATCTATATTTGACATAAAAAGCATAATTACTTTCATTTAAGCGTATCCCTTAGTGGGCTTATGACTAGTAGCAAATTATCACAATATTATATTAGATTACATGATTTAGGGGATGTAAAGCTGTGTCAAACTTTTAGATTAATTCAACACTTTCGTAAAAGAGGAGCCACTACAAATTTATCATGGTTATAGTGTTACTTGATTTCAGTTAGGAATTTTGATGCTTTATAAATATAATTCTATTAAGCGTCCACTAAGAATCTAAGTATTTGACGAAAACTTAAAATGTCCATGTGATGTCATATGAGTAGTTAATTTACGATTATTTTCACACTTGGTGCTTTTCTGAAAAACAAAAAGTGAATAGCGCCAAAATCATCGCACACATCATTAACTTGAACATTATAAGTCAATTGCAACTCAGTGAAATTTATGCTTTGAATGTCAAGTTGACACAATATCCGCCATATTGAATCTGGTCTTTTTGTAACAAATTATTTTGTTGACGTCCTTCACGCTTCGCAATTATGACCAATTTGCTGTTCATACATGAATTTAAAGGACAACCGATGTAATTTTCATAATAAATATATTTTGTCTTATTCCTATATTCTTTTACTGTTATATATTTTCCTATTCTCCCTAACATTATTTATTAAGTTTGTGGAGAGTAAATTGCCAGCTTTGTGAACTGAATAATTATGTATTTATATCGGTGTATTTATGTTATATCAAAGGCCTTTATCAAGTACTAAAGGTTAGTGACATGCA
The DNA here is from genome assembly GCA_940671915.1 of Paracentrotus lividus. Taxonomy (NCBI): domain Eukaryota; kingdom Metazoa; phylum Echinodermata; class Echinoidea; order Camarodonta; family Echinidae; genus Paracentrotus; species Paracentrotus lividus. The sequence continues at coordinate 27,569,803 of CALNVZ010000218.1, forward strand.
TCTGGCACTTTGTGGTATTTCGATTTAGAATATTTTAAACAAGAAAAAGCTTGACTAAAATATGTACAGGAATCTGTTGAGCAATCGTAATAATATACCGGAAATTAATATTTAGTTGTCAATATGATTATACCAATTTCCTAGTTTTCCTTTAGCGATTAATGTTATTAAAAAAAAATATTTTCTTTTGTAGAGAGTGCACCTATAATTCATATTATTATCTAATCCAGATAACACTGTCATGTATTAAAGATATCATTTAGAGTGATATTATGTATATAATATCATCAATATTATATGATTATAATTATGTTATAGAGCCTATATTATGAATCATTTTATGTAATTATATAGGTCTATTATTGTATTATTTCATTGCTATTTAGACGGAGTCTGAAATTACGCCGAGATGACATAGAGACCTTAACATCATACAATTTAAAAAATTGAAACAAGAACATATATATGTGATATGATAGTTTAAGAATTTTTGGCGCGTTATATGGTAAAGAAAATTACAGAAGCTACCAAATGAGTATTTTAGCCCCCTGTTTAGAGGTAGGCCTATATAGTCGCGGGGGTGGACGTATACATGTATGCAGTTTTATATGCATAAGAGTTACTGCACACACATGCAATGAGTCTCTTCCCCTCTGTTTCTTGGACTATTTTCTCGCATAACTGAGCATTCCTAATTTGAAACGAAACTAAAAGCGGAGAGGATGGAATTCCAAAGTTTTTGTTTGCAAGTTTGCCCCTTGTATTTGACCTTTAACCTGAATGGTCATTTGGTCACCCGTTCAAAGAGCGGAGCGTGAGAAATCTATACCAACAACAGGTAGTAAACGTGCTAGTCTTTAAGGCCAGCCGTCCGCAGTAATAGTGATTGGATATATTTTATAAAAAGTTAGGACGAAATTAGAAAGAGTGAATTATATTTGGACACATAATTATGCAAAGTGTATTTGGGAGAATATTCAACGATAAAACAGAAGCCACTCGCAGTTAATGTGCCTTTTCGATACCCCCTTTTTGATGGCAATGACACAGATTGTAAACAAAACACGCATTATGATAAGTCTTTTGTAACGTAAACAAAATATGGAAAATCAACTATATCTAATAATATAAGTTTTATTTCGTTCATGATGTGTTTGCTGGAGAGTGCTCAGAAAAAGGAATAATAAAACGTTAGAAAACTAGTTTCTACGAAACTATTAACATTTCACTTCAATCAATCATACGTTTATTGTTACAATGTTGAAGTAAGCGAATGTATATTGCGTTATCATCTATCATTATTTTATTTGCTGACAATTTTAATGAAATACACGAGTATGTTGCATCCGAAAGAAATAATCGTAAGCATCTACGGTATATTTTGTGGAACTTTGTCCGTCAATTCATGGAAATCTATAAAATTAAATCTTTTACACTTATCTAAATTAATAAATTATGGCCATTATTGTTTTTAGATATTTGAAAATTTATGTAAATCGCCGTTTCAATGCAAAGAACAAATTAACTTCCAAATAATAGGCCAATGTATTTTACCCTTTTTAGTAAAAAAGAAAAAAAAAAAGAAAAAAAAAGAAAAAGGAAAATAACAAAGAATGACATTTTGTTTACAATTTACTTTAGATGAATGTATCTGTGGAACGATATTTAGAATATATTTTACGGATGTGATCTTATCATGATATTCGTTTTGATGACAATAAATGTGATTGATAATAATTGACAAACCCTTCCTTAAAAAAACAACAAAAACTATCAATAGGCCTATATATTTTGTTTTATCTTTCCTTTTCCCTCGTATTCAAATATGTAGATATTGTTTGCATCGTCAAAATAAGAACACATAAAGATTATTTTACTAATCATAAATGTATGAGTATTTTGTCAATTTCTCTTGACTTTTGTTTGTCCACGAAATAATTTTGGGTGTTTATACTCTAATTCACAATCATTTACGTTTAATTTTATTTTTTATAGGAATACCTTCTCAAAAAGCTTTCTTCTCATCCTTAGCTTTTATTAACTTTCTATTGTATTTATTATATTCATTGTCATTTAAAAAAAAAACCTTTTTTATATAATTGGTTCACAAATAAATGAATTGATTTATGATAATTAATATAGGTTGATGTTGAATTGCGTAATTATTAATGGGTTTACCATGCATTAAAAATAACGTTTACCAGTTTTCATTGTTGCATCCTCTATGACTTTTCATTTTTGTAAACTTGTTGGAGCATATATATTGGTCAAGGTAGTGGTCTGGTCGTATCCTCAATTGACCTTTCGCCATTTGACCTGACCTCTGTTTTCAAGTATAATAGTGGAGTACAGCTCAGGACTTGGTAATGCACTTGCATATGAATCTGTATACTGAATGTTTTTGCTTTTTCTTCTCATGTCATAGAACGTCTCCGTGATGTGTCATCCAGGTTTAATAACGTAACACAATTTTTGCCATTTTTATTTTCGTATAAAAACAAAAAATGCGACGCTGCTCTTTTTAATAAAAATTGGTATAAAACATTACAACGTTAACAATTTACTGTGGAAATATGAACTATTTTCGAAACAGAGTCTATGAAATTCTTTTTGTTACGATTTTAATCTCATAATTATATAAAAAAGTACTATCTACAATGTAAAATCTCTAAAAAAAACCTTAGCCAAGATAATAAAGGCATATTTTCGAAGGAATAAAACGCGTCATTAAATTTATGTAAATGATAAAATGTGAGTATCTATAATTTTGTTGAAAAAAAATTATAATTGGGGGTTTTGCAGGAAGTACTAGAATTGGAGCGCTTTTCAAGCCTATTTACAATGAATATTATGTAATAATGCTTTTAAGTCACTGCTTCAAAGATTGTATCAGTGCATATTATTTTATCGTAGACGTTGATTGTTAATAGTAAAATAATTCTTCCTTTATTAGGAACTATGTTGGCTTACGAAACTCCTGATTCTGAAAACAGGGTTTTAAGATTGCAAAAAGATATTGTACTTAGGATATTCAAATCTTGATAGCAATATGCTTTATGACGGAAAAAAGATAACAAAAATAAGAGAAATCAGATATAAGATCAGAGAAGATTGGTTTATTAATAATACTAAGAAAGTTATGAATTTCGAGTTTATTATGTTGCTGTGATGTATCGATCGGCTTTCCATTTTTTGCTAACCACCCAAAATTAAATATTCATTTATGTATTAATTCATTTTTTGTTGAAAACCCCGAGACTATGCAGAATCATGTTAGTTCTTCATGATGCCCTTTTTTTTTTTTTAAATCTGGAACATGCATGACTTTTGTTTAAAATCTCAATGATTTATCTGTTTTTACCACTTTTAAACTTGTTATGTGGTTATATTGTTAATTTGATGACTTGTGATGGTGAAAGAGAATCTTTCATGGCATCGATCCTAGTTTTTCTGCGTATGAAATTTGTGTTATTATTAATTTTTTATTACTATTATTATTATTTTCAACAGAACCACTTGAAGGCTTACATAATTATATCCAGAACTTTGGAACGAACTGCCAGACTATAAGAAGCGCACTGCACACTTTAGATCAATTTAAGGGCGATCTGAAACTCACTCTCTGTAATTATTTCATTTGCTTATTGCCAACCATCTCTATTCTGGATATTTCAGCTTCATTCCACTCAAAACTAAAAAGTGCTGAGAGTGACGGTATTTTTTGTTTTGTCCTTGTTGTTGTGTCTTAGAACTGCATGTTGTTTACAAATGTTATTTATTAGAATTATTTGGTATTCAATGTATTTGGTTTGTTTTGATAACAGGGGAAGCTGGCGAAAAGGAAGAGGTTGGGGCGAGTGAAACTCTTACAGCGGCCGAGCAGGAACGAGCCGATGAGATACGGGCTGCGGCCGTGAAGGCTGCAGGATCACAACTGCCAGGCGAACTATACACGGGCAAATGTAAATGGTTCAGTTTGGCCAAATGCTACGGGTTTATTACCCCCGATGACGGCTCAGGGGATGTATTTGTTCATCAGGTGAGATGCTACATCTTTTCACATAGTTAGGTCCACGGAGGAGCTATTATCGATTTTGAATGTCTGGTAATTTAGAGAGCAAAAGGTGAAGTTTAAAGGTGATATCCATGGTTTGACAAGAAACACGAGGTCTGAAATATGCTGCTAGTATTCCAACTATCAGACTTTTGAAGAAAATGGGGATGGTGATACGTTGGCATGGACTGTTTCAATACAGCTCCTGTGGGGACCATTAGTCCAGTTGAACTGCTATCTGTTACACGTCAGATTTGGTAACTTTTTTTCCATCTCGCTCTCCCTCCCTTTTTTCTTCATATATCATATGGTACACCATATACCCTCACAGACAAAAACCCACAAACATGCGCGCACACACGCACGCACACAGCTACTCAAATGCACACCAGTCACCCACATAATATATTGCTTGTCCTCTATCTGCATCAATTAGTCTTTCCATATTTTACTTAATTATTTCTAACCTGTTCTTAACAAAGTTTCCCTCTTTTTTTTCTTGGAACATCTTACTCTTTCTGCCTAATCTTTGATATTGTGTTCAATGCCTCGAATCAATTTTCTTCTTTTTTTGTGTGTCAATTTTCCTCATACCTTATGATCGTATAAGTTTTATTCACTATTATTTAAAGTAGCGGATAAAATGTGTTTGAATACTTTGTGCTTTGAAATCATAAGTTTCCCCTTCTCTATGATCGTGAAAAAATAGCCATGTTATTTCAACGATGGAAACTTAATTAGAACAATCGGCCCATGTAAAATGTGATGCTATTTGTTAACCAATTTGTATTTAAATAAATTATTTATTAAACGTTTGGAACGTTTACGGAAATGTATAGACTGGAAGTACGTATGTTATGAAGAATGCAAATGCATTTTATGCTGATATAGTTATTGTGTATTTGTTTTCAGAAATCTCTATTTCGAAATCTCTATATGAGATGCGTTTAATGAAATATATATAACAAAGTTTGCCTAAGAATATTGAACAAAATCAAAAGTCTTTGGCGGTTTGTCCAAAAACTCAATACCTCCGGTTAGAAAGTCAATGAATTGTATTGAAAGTATACAATTTCACAATGATTATCCAGTAGTGTGAAAACAAACGTAAAAGTAAAGAAGCTGATTTCTTGGGAAGCATGAAAAGCCCATTATTAATTATTGATACTCTTTTAAATAAGTGCGGAAGCAATATTTTATTGCGAACAATGAGGAATATAATGATTCAATTGCGATAGGCAAAGGAACAAATGTTTTATTTGGTTGCCAAGAATCTCATATTATTTTGACACTCAATATAGACGAAGCTTCTAGTTGAAGCAATTCTAGCTCTTATAAAAAAAAAAAAAAAAATGTTCAATCAGCCTAAGAGCAAGATTTCTTGTAGAATTGATAAATTATTTCGCGCTGATCCCAGTTTCAAATTCCTCTTTCTTTAGACATTCGTCATATCTTCACTATTTTTGGGTTTTAATTCTTACATTTTTAGACTTATGAATACATTCTATACGACTTTGTGCAAGTGTTAGAAAATAAAATTATAAAATTATAACATGATAAAGAAGTGCATGTTATGTATTTGAACGCTGTTTTTAATTGCAGTCTTCGTTTATTATTCGTTTAATTAATTCACGTTCTACTTGATATTTCGGACATATCTAAATCGCACTTCCCTGCATATTTCACAAGTTTGATGATGAGTAAATTGTTTGCGTTTTTTAATGATTTGGCAAATATTGTTTTGTCAAGAATGCGATGGAATAATGAAAAGGACCGAATACCATTATTTCATAAATGTAAATTTCTAGCTTATACATTTACTTTTTTGTTGTTGCAAAGTTGGACATACTTAATATACGGTAACTTTATTTCATACTTTAAATGTCTTCTGCATTATGAAATTATACAAACGTTTTCATTAAATTTTTGCGTCGCAGAATCGAAAACCAAATAATGATACAAATATTTACATCATTCAATAGATCCTGTATAAATTAACATCTTATTTCCTGACTGTAATCTGATTGTAATAATTATGGTAGCCCTGATAAGTGCTCGTGCAATATAAATTAGAATTGTTTTTTCGAAATCAAGCTTGTGTTCTAGTATTGGAAATAGCTCAGCGAGAGAAAGTGGCTAAAATTTATTCAGAAATATTTGTAATGTACAGAAAATTGTTAATTGGTTCAGCAAATATCATTCTTTCTCTCTCTCTATATATAAAATTCTTGCTGATAGTTAAATTCTAAACCAGGTTGAGTGAACCTGTGACGTATTCGTATTCTTAAACTCAATATTTAGCCATTTAACATGTTTAATATTTGTTTCTAGAGTCTCTTGACAGTTTGGAACACTTTAGTCTCATATGATTCATTGTAATGTATTTATAATGCCTTCCCGTTACCTTTAAGCTTTCAAAAGGGGTGTGCGTACTCTATTGATTTACACTTAATTTTATTGGAACATTTCAAAACGTTTCAGTTGACGACTAGTTACATGATCTGAAAGCAGAAACAGGAAAAAAAAAAAAGAAGTAGAAAAAAAACTCATTCATCAGGTTTATAGATCGCAACCAAATAGATCCCAGAGTTCAACAGTTTTAAAGTGAAAGTGTCACCTCTAGCACATGAATGATGTTGGTGTTACATTGGAGTGTCATCATCCCTCATAAATGATGAAGTATGTTAAAGAGAATAACCCCACCTGCTGTGGTGATAACACGAGGGTGCGAGGGGGCTCGATGTCATCTGACGGATGGCACACGATTTTAAAATGTTCCTTTTCCCCATGTTCACTTTCAGTAATAATTATCATGATAGATATTAAGAAGGGCATTTCATGGGAGGGCGTCAATTCTTTAAAAAACATTGCCTCATTATTTATCAAAATATACTGTAATGGCCTTTATCATTCATGGCACACTATTTTTAATGTTCCTTTCCCTTTCAATAATAATTATTATGATAAATAATAAGACTGGTATTTCGTGGGAGGGCCTCAATTTTCAACAACATTGTCTCCTTTTTATTTTATGAAGATATACTCTCATGACCTTTATCATCTCGGGGATTGATTTTCGCTGAACAAAATAACAGTTCTTAAAGCAATGGACTGCTCAACTATTGCATATAATATCTAATCGTTACTCACACGTGGAAATGCAAAATTCAAATCCACTTTAATTGAACTACTAGAATTTTAAAGTGAATGGCTAATGGTTTGGAGATAACTCTAAATATTTAGGATTTAGTTTAAGAAGAATCTCGACATGTCTAGAAAAATGTAAACTTTTTTCTAATTTACTTGTCCATTGGAAGTTTAAAGGAGGACTCCGGGCTGAAATTAAAAAGTTTTGTGAAGTACAGTAAAATTTAACAAGCACAACACAGAAAATTTCATCAAAATCGGATGAAAAATAACAAAGTTATGCATTTTTTTAGGTATTGAATTTTTTTCGTAAAACAGTTCTTGGCATTGTCTCATTGTCTCATTTGAATATTTGAATATTCAAATGGGCAAAATGATGATGTCACAGTCCCCCTACTTCTTGTGTATTTTATTATATGAAATCCCATTTTTCTCATTTTTTCATATATTGCGTATACAGAAAATCTATCCCACGTACTGAAATGGGTTAAAGCACTAGTGACCTTGAACATTCCACAAGGATTAATCCCTGTTTTTATGTCCTTGGGGGAGAAAATCTCGATAATTGGTATTTCATACAATAAAATACAAAGAAAGTAGGGGGACTGAGACATCATCAGTTTGCCAATTTGAAGATGGCAAAAACTGTTTCCTAAAAAAATTCAAAACCTAAGAAAATTCATAACTTTGCTATTTGTGATCCGATTTCGATGAAATTTTCAGTGTTGTGCTTTTTAGATTTTACTTTATTTTTCTAATAATGCAAATCTCCAGCCTGGAGGAGTCCTTTAACTGATATAGCGCCAATACAATTTTGTTTAGTAGATTATATATTTATATATTAAAAAAACATGGTTCAACGAGCTCTGGAGTCTATGTAGGCCTATCTGAACATGTGAGCAATTATGGGTACCTTACATTTTTATGATTAGATACAAGATATCTCGTCTAATGTTGTGCCACATTTGAAGCATATCCTAATTGTAACAGCAGTAAACTACATTTAAAAAATTCTATCAAGTTGGACAGAAAAGAGTAAACATGTGAGAAATAGAACAGTTGGAAGATGAATTTAGATATAAGCATTATTAATTTTCATCTATTTTTTTTCATAATGAAATAGTTCTACCACAAAATATTTCTGGTAGAGAAAACAGTCATATCCATACGTCTTCATAGTTCTTTTATTTCTGGAGTCATGCCATATACATTCGTAGAAATGTTATGCCGCTAGCGGAAATTCCCACACGATTTCCTCCACGTAGGACACCTGTGCCTCCCCTGTACTGCCCCGTCACAGGTCTTGGTCCTTCCCCTTGATATGTTACAAACGTCCCCTGTAAGTCCATGCATCTTCCACGATGTTCAAGTTCAGATAGCTCAATGCAGCCCAGCGTCCATTGTGCTATGGCAATTCAGGTAGTTAACCCACCCACTAGTTTACTGTGTTGTACAAATCTACGGTCCCATACGTAGGGAATGGCGATGGTTTCATGAACACGTGCTGTCGAAATTACTATTTTTCACCAGGTTCCATCCTTTCTTCTGAACATTATTTATCAATAAAAGCTTTTATGGAGAACACGTTAAAGCGAAATTATTGTTGTCGTGAGATAGAATTATGGAAGAAACTGTCTCAAAATGATTGAGAAAGGTTTTTAACAATATACTTAAGAATTGTTTTGTACTGTGAGGTTTTTGTAATAAAAAAATCAATAAGAAATTAACAAAAGTCTGCTGAGAGTAACATGCACTGCACTCATAAATGCATGTATGGGACGAAACATAAATGTTCGACCCACACATTTCAACTGTTTTTATCATATTATAACTATGAGGATATTTGACATGTTTGAAGAGCAATCCTTTGCTGTAGACCTCACAGTTAATACTATGATATTCTTCCCAAATATACTTAATTTGAAAGCTCACAATAATTTAGTTTACGTTTGCCACTTCACCAGATTTTTCATTTTGTTGTAATCTTATTGCTAGGGATAAATAAGGTAAGGACCATAAGCTGAACATGATTCGTTAAATTGAAAGGAGTGAAGCTCTTGATTAGCTGTATTACCATGCATTTACACATTACATTAGTTCAAGTACATAATACATATTTGCATAAAAAAGCTTTGTTCCAAAATCTTCCATAAAAAAAACTTGCCTATAAAAACAGTGAAGCTCCATATTTTGTCTTAACAGAGCCTATTGTATTTTGTAAAATGATTTTTAATGTACACTGTAAAAAAAAAAAATACAGAACAAATAAAGCAAAGTGATGTCAGCAGAGTCGCCATACAAAAATGTAATTTAAAATACAGTTTTGCTGTAAATTTCTCCCTTAAGAATTGATGAAAGAGAAGGAAAAATATCATTAGAGTTTTATAGCATACGTATTTGGTTAAAACGGAACAAATGTGTTACTCCTGATGTATATTTTGTATTTCTCACGTAATTATTTGCAGGAGAAACTTACAACAAAACTGTTTTTTGAATTACATTTTTTATGGCGACTCTGCTGACAGCAGATTTGCTGTAAAAATACATATATTTTTTTACAGTGTAGCCTATATTAAGTAAAAAAAATATCGGTAATTTATGGCCGTACTCCAAATGATTATTAATCCATGTAACAAATCTAGCAAAGTAACGACAACATAAAGAAGAAAATAAAGAAACAACTTTCAACATCAAATTTACTCTCAACAAAATTAATTTTTCCGTCGCGAAAGCCATCAACAGTTCTGACTTGTTTTTATGTTAAATGCTGGATATGCATGAACATCACATTTATTATTTAACATCATTGATATTCATACATAAATTTTCGGGTGAAAAATAATTATATCAGTCACAACAAACTTATGGTACTTTTATAGGCCCTACAACCATGAAAACGACGAGCTTTATGTTTATTTTTCCTACTTGTACATGAAATACTGCTATGATGATCCATCTGAAACAAATTCTATCATCAAATTGATTTTGTAAGTGTTCTATCAGTTACTTTTTGGTAAAGATTAAAAAGACGAAGAAGAAGACAGAAAAAAAAACTCGCCAATTAAGCATGATCATTTTCATGAAAGAAAAGAATATGTGTAGGCCCCTATAAGAAAATAATAATTATGAACTGTTGAGTTGGTATGAAGAAAAAATCACATCTCTGCTAATACATAATTACATACAAACCTGATTAGCTTCCCCCGTGACAGACATTGAGAAACCAGAGAGTTTACAGCCAATATTCAAAACACCATAAAGTGTGGGTGTGGGTTGTGTTGAAATGTGCGTGTGTAGGATTTAAGTATATATCATTGAAACATTATATGGGTGAGGGATGTGTTATCATAAGCATGATAAGAGCATGGATCTACCAAGACAAAGGGATGGGAAATGTTGTTAATTGTATTAGATCATACATATCACTAAACACACCCACACTCACAATCTCATCCCACACTTCTACAGTACAGGTAAAAAGGGCGATATCCGATTATACACACAGGGCTGTAGCATTTCCCTGCCTATTCCTGCGGAATAAGAAAGAAAAGGGCACAAACTTTGTGAATGGCCTCTTGCATAAATTGACCTCAAGAGGTATTTCCAGAAACTTAATTCAATTTGTGGTCAAGAGTGACCTAGAAAACCGTTTCCAGCCCTTTCCGAAAACGTGTCCTCAACTGACCGGTCGATAATGTTCTGTTGTCTAGTTATTCTGGTTTCCAGACTTTCATGATCTCGTTTGACTTACAATAATTAAAAAAGATTGCACATTGTGCATTCATATTTCTTCCCCTCTTTACTTATTCCATTTAGAATGAGAAACTTCTATCAGTAACAATGTTGTGATGGAGCAGATCTTTTTTAGTCCACGAATTGGTAATTTGACAGAAAATAATTTTAAGAAAAATTTTAAATTAAGATTTTTTAAAAATTAAATCAAATCAAATTTTCTTCAAAAGGTGTCCAAAAGGTGTCAATCTTAATAATTTTTCAATGCGGTTCTGATAGGGGGAAAATATTGCATGGTCGACGTCCCTACTCTTAGTCCCACACTATACTTTTTATGCGAGTTTCATGTTTTTACACTTTGTTTGTCACGCGAGTCAAGTTTTCATATAGTCACTGACTTGAAGTAGAAAGTCAAGTGGAAGTGAAAGTTGGGATTCTTATTGCCTAATGTCTCAAAATTAAGTCCTGAAAATTTTGTATAAATGGGACCAGTACTTTTTTTTATAGAAAAATACAGTTAAGTACAGTAAGGTCCAAAATCAAAAATAGTGTCGTGTCACGCTAGTCACAACACAAAAGTTGAAATATCTCCAAGAAAAATGGCTATACATCAAATATTTTGGTTTCCAATATGTATGATCAATAGTTTAACTGAAATGTAAAAATAAAAAAGGCCTGCACAATAATGTTTCCGAGTAATCGACCTTCAAAAGTTGAAATTTTGGAAAAAAATATCACGCGAGTCACAATGGAATGGCTGATATACAATATATTATTTAAAAAAATAATAGAGATTTCTGGGCTTTGGTTGCTCTATTAAAAAAAGTTCATGAATGTTTCAATCATTTAGGATTTTCAAGATGACTGATAGTGAAGACTGAAACATGAACACGTAAATTAATTTGATATGCGTAAACTGGTATGAGATAAATTAGTTTATCTGAGACAAATATTGAGACTTTACAACAATCTTTATAAAAATATTTCTAACAAACAGTTGATGATTACAGCTCCAGGATTGCTAAAATGCAGTATTTAATGATCTTCAAAATGTATATCTCCAGTTTCCGACCTTTATAAGATGGTACTTACACGATTCTCTGCTCTTATAGTTTTGTTAAACGTTATTTTTGCGCCAGATTTATCCTTTAATCCATGATGGCGTGACTTTAGCATTGTCTCTTGGGAGTATTTCAGAGACATTATAATCAATGATGATCCCATTAACACTCAAACATTTAGAAATAAAGCAGGATGACATGAACATGTTGCGGTATGTTCGGTATCATTCTCAAAGTGACGAATGCAAAAGTGGTCAGGGAATTATCATCACGAGCACATTTAATGTGAGTTAAATAGTTTTCAGATTAAAAATGTGGCATACTCATTCTGTCATCATTACCAGATCTCTGGGATTTGACTTGAAATAGTACTTTTACCAGCTGAAAACTTTTTTTTTTCTTTATGGAAAGAACTTATAATGAAATTAGACATCCAAAGCAGGAATCGTGAAAGGTATCTTAATGTTTAAGCAATTTGCATTTAATCACAGTAAAAATAGGCTTTTAATCTGATTATGATAATACTTCGGTATATATATATATTTTTTTAAAGTCTTATTTTGTATGTTCGGATGCTCGATGTATCTGCATAAATAATCTAGAAATATCGTTTACATGGAACTTTGCAATGTCCAATTTTGTTGGGGTTTTTTCCCGATGCGATGCTCCTGGAAAATTATGTGCGTCTACAAAATGGCGGATGTTGCACCATTGATAGTAATGTCCTAAACTTTGCTGAATATTGCGTAATTATGAACGGAGGGAATGGCAATGTTTTGGAACTGTGCCTACAATCTGGAGGAGTTGTTCCTCGGATTAACTTTCCATATCTTGGATAACTGGGATTTTTCCTGAAAATTTCCTTTGCTTAAAGACCGTTGACGGAGTAAATACAACCTTACATCGATTGAAAGCTAAAGTAGGCGTATAACATAAATACCCCCAAAATAAATATATTTATATGTAATTTTGGTTTTCATTTCTCGGTCCGGTCTGGGACTTTAAAGAGTCGCTCACTTTTTGGCGCCTAAAAGATCTGAGCTACGATGGCTCTACGTGCTAAAAGCTGTTCAGTATAGGCTATGTTGAAAATTCCCCAAGTCCTGAAAAAGCATGTAAGAAGCATCATCACATGCTTCAATAAAAATTGAAAATGTGTAAGTGACTGCAAACACCAAACTTTTTCATCCATTTAAAATAATTCAAACCCAGATTTGTGCCCTGTTACATAAAATACGATTTTACGATCGATTTAATATCTTATTACACGGCTCACCGTAGACTTACGATTGATATTGATCGTAATATTAATCGTATCTCTTATTTCACAGGACAATTGTTAGGTAAGTAGTGGTATTCAGTCACAGATTCAAAATCTACCTTGTTAGTGACATAATTTGCAGAACCTTTAATTTTTCGTTGTTTATTTAAATTATCCTTCATCAATTCAACTAAAATTAATCCTTAAAAAAAAAAAAAAAAAAAAAAAAAAAAAAAAAAAAAAAAAAAAAAAAAAAAAAAAAAAAATGCAAAATACAAAAGGAACACAACAACAACAACAACAAACAATACCTTCAACGACTCTGTCATGAATGCTAACTTCATAAGATCCCGATGAGTTGATATAATGAAACGAATTACAGCTTGGAAACTACCCTTGCCTTTATCATGATTGTAAAGCAACCTGTTGGGCATCTTGGGACACGTATGTCACAGTCCAGATAGTTGTCAAGTTCTGGTCTTCCTCATTGTGACGTCATTAGGGAATTGCTACCGAGAGTTCAGTCACATATATGGAATGTATTCGACTATAAAATAAGGATCTCTTTTTTCTTTTAAACTTGTGAAATGTTGTAGGCCTATATATGAATGTAGGTGAGTGGGCCGGTAAAGGTGCGTGTCAGTGAGGGTGTGTGTGTGTGCGTGTGTACAAGCGCGAATAATTGGACGATGTAGGCCTACATTCTGGTCTGCCATTTCTTCAGGACTTGACGTTTGCCAGAAACTTTTCAGAAAAAGCTTTATTATAAGTACTATACATAGGCCTATAGACGGAGATTGTTGAACCAATTCTTTATCCACGAAATTCATAATCAGAGAGCATTTTCATGTTGCTTATTTCGGTTAAACTGTCCTACAACAACGTGCCTCCTCATGCCCGTTTATTTTACACACATTGATTACGAGGTTATGAGAGCATAATGTTTATAGCTGTAGCTTTGTTTTGTTGATTTGGTGATCGCGGTCAGTTCGTAAAGCCAAGGTCACATGAGGTCAGGTCAAGACTGCTTGTTGGGAAGACCCCCATGGGTGGATTGTTGGGCGGTGAATATTGGGCTAGGGCACGAGGGGCGACATACCCTGCAACAAGGGGAAAATAACCCTACAATTCACCGTACATTGGACTGTACACTTCACATGCTGACATCCATATGCCCACGGCAATTATGATTAAGTATTAATAATCAATAATTAGCGGTCGACAGTTGCTTCTTGATACCTTAAGTGCCTATTGTTAAACAATATGCACTTTACAATCGCACATATACAAAGTAAAAGCAACAATAATATTGATAAAATCAGGCCTACAAAAATGAAAGGACATAATTATATTAAATACAAAAATGAGATCTAAGTAACTGGACATGACCCTCAAAAAGATAGTGTATTTTACGTGCTTACATGAGGCCAGATTATTGTCATGAGTTTTCAGGTAATAAACGGTGTGTTAAAATTCCGAAATTTTTAGCTTCAATGTCGGGAGGGAACCATCTGCCTCACCCATATTGAGTGTTAGTGTTGCCAATTTTGTGCTTAATGAGGTGTCAAAATGATTGCCAGAAATTAATACCACTTCGTGTTGGTCTATTGGTTTAGTTTCAATTAAAGGCTATGGGGCGCATGCAACTGAAGTAGCACGCACTTCGCAATCAATTCGGTATTTACCTTATCGTAAAGGAACGACTGGGGAACAGTCTAGTCTTGCCAAAAGTAGGTCACCTTGAACTTGGCATTTTGGTTGTATTCGTGCGGTCAACTGTTCTCCAGTGATAAAAACGTGCTCATATGAAAAGCGGTCACGATACCGCGAGTGCACACTAAAAACTATGTGCCAAAACCAGATAACCGGTTTATGATATATAATGTACATCGATTAAGGATAACCGTTTACGACAGTCACTTTCAAATATACAAGTTCCGTAAATCAAGAATTCTGGTCCAAATAAAAAAAGGAAGAATCTATTGCTTTATGTGAACAACGTTATGCTTTATTTAAAAAATGAAATATTTATTAAGTGGGCCTACCTAACAAGAAAATTAATAAAAGACATGAAAGAGGTGTTCTTTCGTACTTCATCGATTGTTATCATAACTAAATCAATTTTTGCAAAAAAAAACAAAAACAAAAAAAAATCACTGGTATACCTATGTTTCTCTCAGTTTTTTTAATCAATTCAATATCAGACAGTATTAATGTAAATACCTTCCATGAGGAAGGTAGGTGTATTTACAATGCTTCACCCGATCCAGGCGTACATGGGTTTCCGTTACGATAAGAACACCATAGTGCGCCTGTAAAATAATGTCGCCTGGTTGCCTTTGGAATGGAAAGTATGTATGGTCAATGTAGAACCGAACTATCAACCAATGACCGCTGCATCTGAGCGGTTTTTTGAAAACATGTTTAGTTAAAAAGAATTATCATAGATAAGATAAGATAAGATTTATTGACTCTATCGACCCCCTCTCGGGGTATGAGAGTACAAACAATGAAACATATTTACAAATGATATACATACATAATAAATGCGATCATGACAGTTTGTGAAAACAATGAGCTCACTGAATACAAAGTAAATACAAAATATAATGTACATGTACATTATAATAAACAACATATACATATAACATGAAATATAAAGATTAAATATTAAGCAAACGGCAAATACAACACTTTCAATATATATTTTTTTCTGACTTACTTAAATTTTGTTGTCATCATTATTTATTCTTGATTTAATTGGAAGCATGGAAACGCTTTAGCACACATGATTGGAAATTTAGCGAGAATTGTCTTCAAAATTAGCCGTGGACAAGCTGCTGATAAATGTACAGCTCAATTATCGCATGCCCTTCATTACGGTTTCTCTTCTAAGAATTCTGAATGTGTGACCACTAGAAAATGTTTCACAAAGCCATATCAAATTTGCCATTACAGATTAAAAGGTAAATGAACCTTACTTTGCCCTGTCCTGTGGGCTTTGTCAATCAATTATCATTTCCATTGCAAACGGCTTCATTTTCACCTCTTTTTGTGTTCAAATACAGATCAGGAGATCAAGGCTAAACTCATTTCCGAAAATGTTGAGAAATTATAATTGACCGAACTATTGTACATTTCATGTATACATGTATACATGCAGCAGGCGATGCACGTTGTTTAATTTTTGTCGGATTGTAGAGCCCGCCAAAATGCGCCGCGTCCCACTGGTCACGCTGACAAAGCTTGACCGCATATCTTTAGCACCAAGTTCATTAAAGCTTCAAGTTTGGAAACTAGCCAACTGGTTGCATCGGAGGAAACGATATCTTATCCAACTAACAAACTTTCAAAATTCAGGGAATTGCAGATTTAAAAGTAATTTGCCTGATTTTAGTGGAAGACACCTGGTTTCTTTTTGTGGAAATTTCAAGATCAATATTTCACATTAGGATATGATAAACAAAACTGGCATAATAACGAAATGTGAAACGAATAAAACTGCTAGGTAATCTTTAATAAATTAAAAGTGTAATCTCATCAAATATATTGTCATTATCATACTTCTTTAAATATTGTCAATGTGGATATATGGATAATAAGCAATAAATGGGATCGAATTGAATTGAAGAAAAAAATGTTGAAAGTTTCAATTTTGATTAGTAAGTAAAAAATCGTCACTTCATCAATTTTATTCGATAAAATTTCATGAAACGTACTAATACTTCCATAAAATGTATCACTCTTCTGTTTTCTATTGAGGAAATTTCAACTTGGTCATTTTACACTTTTGAATGTATTGTCAAATTTTTACATTAAAAAAAAAAAATTATTATATGTATGCACGTATAGTATACGTATCGCGAAAGCCATAATGACATTTTAGACCGTGATTTTAAAGTGATAAATTAAATTTTCCACTCATGTTTTATTAATAGACATATTTAGTTATATATTTATATATACATGCATATATAATGACATTATATTAAACCAGTTTCTCATATCAAATAATTATTTTGTTAAAAAAACACTTTTTTTTTACCAGTTAAGCGAATGTATTGTAGAGAGGATGTAGAAAAAAAAAACCCAAAATGTAATGTCGATTTTGTGGTGTGCAATGTTAAGAATATTTTTTTTTAATTCTCTGAGAACAATAAAACCAAAATGCTAAAATTGCCCAACATTAAATGTTGAATATTGGATCTGAGAATTTTGAGAATATCTTTGAGCTCCATACTTCAAGTAAACTTAAAGATACAAACTTTCGAAGTTTTAATTGACTGAGTGTGAGAATGAACAGTTATACGATAAAAATTACATCCGAACACCATTACAATTGTTGGGATATAAATGTCTCATATCAAATTTCGGGGTCTCGTGAATTAATATTTTTTTCGTTTTCTTTTACTTTTTTGGGGGAAATTTTATGAAAACACTTTCTCAGGAATAAAAGGGAAGCAACTTTCATGTTGATAATCTAATATAAATTAGCTAACTGTATGAAATAATTATACCAATTATTTCTTATATTTAGCTAATTTATTCTGACAGTTCTTAAGGAACATGATATTTCCAGCAGAGTGCTCTGAATGTGATAAACAAACTTCGCAAAATTTGATTTTTTAGAGGAAGTATTTTTCGTATAAGAAACAAAAAATATTCAATTCTATGACTGCATCTTTGATATGCATTCCGAATTTGTCTGAGGAGTCACTGGTTTAATTTCCTTCAGATTTACATTTACTTCACTTTCACTTTTTCATATTTCTTTGTACATCATGCACACTTCTTTTTATAACTATTTAAATCTCTGTGTCGAATAGACAAATACCTCAGAAAATATAAATGAAGTAATGTGATGACTATATTTATATGATATGATGACCTCGTTATCTGATAACCTAGATCATAAAACCTAATTAGAACAATACGAGGTACGCTTTCAACTTTTATTAATCATAGCATATTGTCAACGAAAATGAGTCGCTTGGTTGTTGATCATGTGTGTGTATAATATGTATATATATAAACAAGTAGCCGAGATAATGCGTTATTTATACCAATTTCCTTATTTATTTACTCAAATTTTCGACGGTACCTCCGTCATCGTCAGGAGTATTTACAATGAAAATTACTAGGGAGCACATTCTCAGCAGGTGCATGCAGTTGCTATGGCAGCTGGCTGAGGATGCGCTCCCTTCACATCACAGAAACAACTAAAGACGAGCTTAGTGATAATGAACAGAGTTACAGATTATTACGTAACAATACGTTGAATTATTATGACACAATAAGAAATTAAAATGTTTTGTTATGTTATGATATGTTATGTTATGAGATGTATAAATATATATAGTATGGTATGGTATGGTTTTATTCTCCGTATAAAAATCCAACATGAGACGTGATACAAAATGATATGACATAATACAGATACTTAAAATGATACGGAGGGAACACTGTATTCAGAACCATTAATACAATGGCTCTGTTATTTCTTTAGGTCCGTAGTACAAGAAACATACAAATATAATATGAAATAATTGATATAAGATTATATAAAATATAAATGTACATTAGGATAAGATAAACATAAATTGTTCAAAAGCTCAAACCCTCCCTCCCCCATCCCTTGTACCAAAAGTTTACAAATAAAAAACTTTCATCCATTCATTTAGGTCATTTTTGAAAGAAGTTAATGTGTTTGGCATGTTTGGTGTTCGAAAATTGAGTGTTAGGTCATCGTACATCTTAGGGTGGTATATCACTTAGCGGAGTCGTCTCCGCGACAGAATAGAAAATTTCGTCTCCGCGACGGATAAAAAGTATTAGAGACGTCTCCGTGATATCGGAGACGTCTTGGAGACGTCTCGGAGACGGATTTGGGACTATTTCAGACTTTTTTAAAAATTAATTGTCGGAGACGTCCTTATACTTTTTAGCCGTCGCGGAGACGAAATTTCTATTCTGTCGCGGAGACGTCTCAGCGAAGAGAGATACCACCCTTAGATACGCGATAAAAGAATGTCCGCGTACAGTTATTAGTTTGGGTTTTGGTAATACAAAGTTCTCAGCATTTCTTAGAGCATAATTTGTTTCTTTGTCTGTTTGTGGACAAGATTATTTTGCATATAATTGGGTGCTAAATCATGTAAAATCTTATACATCATAACATACATGTGCTTTTTACTTCTTGATTTGAGGGTTTACCATTTTAGAATATCATGAATTTGGAATGTTGAATGTATACATGTAAAGTACTGCGAATACTGCAACATGAATGAAGGGAGTTCATGGCACCATGGTTTATGTTATACCATTTATATGTTTTCATTTCCCCAATGTTTGATATTTTATTTTTGTTTTTGAGGTTTTAACCACTTGAAAAGTGCTCATCAGCTCACAGTGAGCAGAACGAGTGATGGTAGAATATTGACATTTGAAAGTTACTTGTTGTTGTTGTTGTTGTTGTTGTTGTTTTTTATGGAAGAAAAGAAAATTCCTTATGATGAAATTTAAATGATATATTTTTAGGCGATACTCCATGACCTAATTTGTTATCGTTTCACTCGCAGTTAGTTGGTTATTTCATAAGTAGTTACCACAACCTAACGTTAGTATGAAGAACGCATTTTATTGGAAAGATCATTATAACGTCAACCTTTGTGTAACATTGTATTACGGGAAGCGCTAATTTGGTTTTTAAATAGCTTCGCGATCAACGTGTCAAGTTATTGCGTTTATGTTCCATCTTAAATTTCTACTTACGGAAAATTATAACGCATTCCCTGAATATTTTCGAATCTTACAATAAACTTTGTTTGCGATATCGACGAGTCCTTAGGCCTGTATAAAATGATAGCTATCGGGTAATTTTAGATGTGATTTTGAAATGCATTAAGCGAATATACATTTTTGGAAAAGGGATTTTGTATGATATTCGTGAGAGGGTAAATATGATGGAAGAGATTACTGGATTTTGAAGGGGGGTAATTATGTAAAACTATGGAAATTGAAGGGATTTATTCATTATATCGTCGGCTGAGAACCAGAAGGGCGCTATTACAGATCAAAGATGCTCCGTTAAGAACCAAAAGGAAGCTATTACCATTGACTTTGTACAGCAATAGCGCCCTTCTGGTTCTCAACGGAACATCTTTAAGATGCAATAACGCCCTTCTGGCTCTCACAGACCGATATTATCAACTATGAGTTCATGTTATAAATGACAACCATATTATGAGGGCATCATGGCTTCAAGACAGGGAAAATTGTAGAGTGTGAGAGATCTTATTCCTGAATTAAGATCACAATGTGTTGAACGTTACAATTACATGTAAAATATTTAAAATAAATTCATGCTGTCCTTACACACACACACACACACACACACACCCACACACACACACACACACACCCACACACACGCACTAACACACACACCCACACACTCTCTCTTACACACACACGCACTCACACATGTCGGTAAAATGAATGAATAAGTATTTTGTGTGTGTGTTCAATTTTAACAAGAATTGTTTTAACTTAATGTATACATCATTGCAACGATTCATTCTTTTTTCCTTAAAGTCCTAGACCGGACCGACAAATGAAATAGCCAAAAACGAAAGCTAATATGCTAATAATACACAATTCCAATTAAGGCGTTTTATTGTCCATCTAGAAAGTATTTAATTAAAAAGATGACCGAACCTCAACCAGGCCACCCCTCCCGAATACTTGTAAAATTACCCTAATTTAAAAGTGCGAGTGATGACGTCAAAAAATGTTAATGGAATGCTACAGCAGTCCTGCGGCTTGGCATGATTGCGTTTTGCCTTTAGAAACACGTTTGTATTGCTATGTCAGGACAATTGACGCCCTGTGAGCTAGAATTCTATTGTTATGAAATAAAAGGGCAAAGTCAATCATGCCTGGCCACAAGACTGCTGTAGCATTCCATTAACATTTTTTGACGTCATCACTCGCACTTTAAATTAGGGGTAATTTTAAAAGTATTCGGGAGGGGTGGCGCTGGTTGAGCGTTCGGTCATCTTTTTAATTAAATACTTTTTTAGAATGGACAATAAAAACGCTTTAATTTGGAATTGTTGTATTATATAGCATATTACGCTTTCGTTTTGGCTATTTCATTTGTCGGTCCGGTCTGGGACTTTAAAGGTCTTTTATATACTCTCTTTCTTGACCTCCCATTTCATAAACGCTTTCCAGAACTGCATCCAATTTTTTAGGATGAATTAGATGAAAAGATTGCAGAGGAACTTTAAAATATAACATTCGAAGGAGACAAGCGTACGAGCTGAAGACGTTTTAGTTCAATAAATGCGGTAACAAACATTGAGGCCAACTTGATTTTTAGTTTACTGATGTGTTGCTGTGGTCAAATCGCAGGCTGGCGATAATAAGCGTACGCAGTACGCACAACGAGCCCGCCATTTCACCAATTTCCTTTGGCAAGGCACTGCTTTACATTGACCATTTAGGAAAAATCATCAAGTCATGCTTCAGTGATTAATGGTTGAATGCAAAAATGTCATTTTTTTGACGTTCACAACCTAAATCACAACTTTGATTCAATGATATCGGACCCATTTTCAGATTTTAAACAATTTACAGGTCAGAATGAATGCAAAACGTGCTTCCCAACATACGGCAACGAAATTTGCGTCAAATTTCACGGTTGAGTGAGCATGCAGCAAAAATTGCCCAAACTGCGATTATTACTTCTTTGCCATGTATAATCGATCAAATGTGAGGGAATTCCTGTTTTGGAAGTGTATGCAACCAATATCCATCCTTTCACGGTTGAATGAACCCATCAATCAACCCAAAAATAGGCCATTTTAGAATTACGAAGAGTCATTGTAGTAATTTTATGCACTAGAAATCATCTCAATAACATTTTTTGGGTTTTATTTATATTCTTTTGGCACGTGTCAATGATCCTAGTGGCATTTATTTACAAATTCATGCTTCAGTGAGCACGTGAGACTGGAAAAGCCTTTTCTCACGTACGGACTAAAATTCAAATTCTTACTTTAATTGAACATAACAATTCTTTTCGGGGAGTACTTTTGATTTCATTTCATAAAAATCCGATGTTTCACGCCTCCAGTGGGCACAAGATACAAGAAAATCATGAAATGAGAAGAAAGTTTGGGGCTTCGTCATGGTCAGTGACTTTTCGAATACGTAATTTGAGGAACGATCATGTTAGTTAGAGACCAGTTGAAGCTATGTGGCAAAGTTTCATACAATAATTCACAGTCAAATGGACAAAAACTGACAATTAAAATATCCAAATTTCACTTTGTTAAACTTTTGTTTAAACTCTGTACATAAAGTCAATGGAGGAGGAAATCAATACACCAAACGTGAAATTCAGCCAATTCCATTGATGACTATTGTTAATTCTACCGTGAGTTATGACACGAAACTTTGCACACAGCTTCAACTGATCTCCAAATAACATGATCCTTGATTCAAATTAACGTATTCGAAAAGTCACTGAACCATGACAAAGCCCGAAACTTTCTTCTCATTTGCATGATTTTCTTGTATCTTGTGCCCGCTGAGGGCGTGAAACATCGGGATGTTTGTGAAAATAAAATCAAACGTACTCCCCAACAAGAATTGTATATTCAATCAAAGTAAGAATTTGAATTTTAGTCCATACATGAGAAAAGGGCTTTTCCAGTCTCACGTGCTCACTGAAGCATGAATTTTTGAATAAATGCCATAGGATCATTGACACGTGCCCAAAGAATATAATAAAAACCCCAAAAATGTTATTGAGATGATTTCTAGTGCATAAAATTACTACAAATGACTCTTCGTAATTCTAAAATGGCCTATTTTTTGGTTGATTGATGGGTTCATTCAACCGTGAAAGGATGGATAATTGGTTGCATACACTTCCAAAACAGGAATTCCTCACATTTGATCGATTATACCATGGCAAAGAAGTAAGAATCGCAGTTTGGGCAATTTTTGCTGCATGCTCACTCAACCATGAAATTTGACGCCAAATTTCGTTGCCGTATGTTGGGAAGCACATTTTGCATTCATTCTGACGTGTAAATTGTTTAAAATCTGAAAATGGGGTCCGATATCATTGAATCAAAGTTGCGATTTTAGGCTTGTGAATTTCAAAAAATGACATTTTTGCATTCAACCATTAATCACTGAAGCATGACTTGATGATTTTTCCTAAATTCGCTCCTATGGTAGCTAATTAAATTTCCTACCTGGACATATAATTAGATTTTTTAAATTCCTCCTGGTTAAAAAATTATTGAATATCTGAAATAGGGAGAACTTTCTTTTTTTTGGGTCTGTTTATATACACATCCATAATACACGAGGAACCGTCAGACTCTCAAGTGTGCTGTATGGGTGTGGTCTTCTATCTCCCAAATGTGGAGGAGCTTGTGCAGTCCGCGTCACAACTGTCTTATCCAGCTGTTTCGGTGCTGAAGCTGTATGGCATCACCATGGACCAAATAAATTAGAACTGAGTGGAAATTATCAATATTGCCATTCTTTCGTGGTTTGGCCAAGCTGGTGAAAGGTGACACTAGGTGATGGTGATACACACGATCATAAGCAACGACCCTATTTCATGGCTGCGTTTTGGAATCCCTCAAGATTTTGCGACGATAATGAACCTCCTTGCGATGAGCAATTGTAACATCTGAAGGGGGGCATTTCCAAGAAATATTGGACGGGAAAGGGTGTCATGGGATTGGGGGAAGCTTAGTGGTGGGTATGGTTCAAGTTTGATTCGGCTTTCAATAAGCCGTGCTTTCAGCAAAGAAATGAAAGTTGACATTCTTTTTCAGTGCGTTAACACAGAATGCCTTTGGCATTGAAGAAGAAACACAGATTGAGGTTAAAGAATTGTGAGTTAAGACTCTTGAGCGCTCTCCCCAATAAATTCATCGAGGTATGCAATCGGGTTTGAGTGATTAGTCATAAATTCAACACCATGGCACACTTTGATGGAAATAACTGATAACGCAGTTTGCAATTCACCTCAACTTCTGTCTTTCTGACTTGGTTTTCGTATTCTTTGGAAAGGGTGAGTCTTCTGACCAGTGCGTATCACTCACCCCCTTTTTTTCTCTCTCTTTTGAGAATCGAGGGCAGTGTGCGCCCTTGACCTGACCTCCGGACATTAAATACCCGGGCCCTGGAGCGAAGCTTGACCGTGTGTACTATTTAGAACTGTACTGTGTGATGGTCATCTCAGGTGGATGACCGCTATTTCTGGACATTCAGAGGTCACGTATTATGAATCGGATCCTCTATTTTGCTTACCATGGAGAATAGGGTCCAAGTTTGTACGCAGGTAAAACGAAACAGAAATGGAAACCCCCAACCCCAAAAAATTGTAACCAGCAAAATGATGACAGAATTTCTACATAGAGGGCGGTGCACACATCGCGCGCCACATTTTATGTACAGGGCCTGGTTTTTAGATTTGAGATTTTATCAGACACGATCATTTTCTTCGAATTACAGGGAACATTTTACCAAAATGAATGAAAATCAGCTAGGCTAACGACAAAAGAATAATTCACAGGTTTATATATGTTTTTTTAATGTATGTTATGGATGTATACAAACAAACCCCAAAATACCGAACCAATATCACTGATTTCCAAGCTCCGGAAGATTGACCTAGTTGGATCAACATAAATAACCCATGGATCTAGTTTGCGTGTTGAGGTCACGTAAGGAGAACCTTCCAAACCAAAACTAAACGTCTTTTGTATTAGTCAGGCAGCTAGCTCATGATTGGTTAGCTGAACGAGGTACCACTAGTAAAGTATTGGAATATATGGGGAAGAATCCCACATTTACTAAACCCAACGTCTGGCAGTGCATCTCTGCTGCATTAGGTCCCTACAGCCGGGGGCGTCCAAAATGAGTGCCCATTTTACAAAAAATTCTATTTTGAATAAAAATAGCAGAATTCATTTTCTAAACACACTAACTTTGATGTCAAAATAAAGAGTATTACATTGTCTTAACGCTTGTGTCATTTTGAAATCAGACTGAAATCGAAAACAGTGAAAGTTTTGATGAAGAAATGTTTTTTTCTCACTTTTTTTACGCAAATATTTTTTGTTCCTTTTTTCAATAATTTTTAATAAATAGTTGTATAAAACATTGATGTTTGTAACTTTTCTAAAAACTACCTACGTGCATGTGAATGATGCTGTAAAAAGAAGGGAGTTATATCTTATTCCGATAAAGAATTATGATGAGTTAAAGTCAGGAACGCAATATAGACAAAAATCAACAATTTGCCCCGTGACCGAGAATCACACAATACCCGCACGTGTATTATGAAAAGCTGATTGTATGCGATGGCTGTGAGTAGGCAAACAAAAGTGCCAAAAATGCGGAACATTTCGATACTTGTTTTGTCTGCTAAAAGCTATCGCATGTTATCGGCCTTTCCTTATACACGTACGGGTATGGGATTCTTCTTCGATACGGGGCAAATTGTTGATTTTTGTCTATATTGCGTTCCTGACTTTAGCTCATCATAATTCTTTATCGGAATAAGATATAACTCCCTTCTTTTTACAGCATCATTCACATGCATGTAGGTAGTTTTTAGAAAAGTTACAAACATCAATGTTTTATACAACTACTTATTAAAAATTATTAAAAAAAGGAACAAAAAATATTTGCGTAAAAAAAGTGAGAAAAAAACATTTCTTCATCAAAACATTCACTGTTTTCGATTTCAGTCTGATTTCAAAATGACACAAGCGTTAAGACAATGTAATACTCTTTATTTTGACATCAAAGTTAGTGTGTTTAGAAAATGAATTCTGCTATTTTTATTCAAAATAGAATTTTTTGTAAAATGAGCACTCATTTTGGACGCCCCCGGCTGTAGGGACCTAATGCAGCAGAGATGCACTGCCAGACGTTGGGTTTAATGTGGGATTCTTCCCCATATATTCCAATACTTTACTAGTGGTACCTCGTTCAGCTAACCAATCATGAGCTAGCTGCCTGACTATATCCCTTTCCCTCAAACAATTATTGTTTCCGTAACTATCACAGTGGCCGCAATTTATGACTTGGTGATGGAATTCTGTTTTCCCCCTTTCTTTTTTCCTTGTTTTTATGTTGCCATAGAACGTTCATCACAAAATACGTTGCTTTGTGATGAAAGACATCGAATACGTAAACATTGGCAAGTGCTTTCGTGCGTTGTCGTTGGTCGCCAAAAGCCACAATTTAGGAACGGACACCTATGTTCGGCATCCGTTGATACACGTTGCCATTCGTTTCATGTCCGCTTCAGCCTTTGCATGGACGTTCACATTCGTTTTCTGTCAGAACGACCAGATTATGCCTACACTTTTCTGACTGCATGCTTTGTGAACAACACCTGAAGCTGAATGTACATCAAATTATAGGAAATGGGACTACATCTGTACATGAAACGAATTTTAACGGATATCGTCAGATGCTAAACTTCGGCAATCACTTCAGTTCTCAAGTGTGACATCACCATAAACAAATGGGGAAAAAACCTGTTCGCATAGATGTACATGTACAGTGTGTCCCAGAAAAAAACGAAATCGAGATTGATCGATATTTTATAACTTTATCTTAATTAAAATTCATAAATGACCCATCAATTTAAAGCTTAGAACCTCCTCTTCCATTTGACAAAATCTATATAACCCATATATAACGCATGCGTTAGTAAGAACAATTCGAATAGAGGAAGTCAAAAAGTCGTTTGGCGGGCAGTATCTGGAATTTTCTTTTAAATTTACACATTTAAAAAGTCCATTTCCTGCCCTTTCATGTGACACCACAACCAATAGAAATGCTTCAGAAACAAGAAAGTTATGTTCATTTGAAATAGTGCCTGCATTTCAATAATTTCATTCAAGGTAGTCATTTTCAGCCAGCTTAGGGTGGTATCTCACTTCGCGGAGACGTCTCCGCGACTGATAAAGAGTATTAGAGACGTCTCCGCGACATTTTTCAAAAACTGTGACAAAGCAATTTTAAAGAACCGTCTCAAAGTTTTTTCCGCAACTCTCGAAATGTCTCCGGGACGTCTCCGAGACGTCTCCGCGACGTTTCATGAGTCGCGGAAACAACTTTGAGACGGTCCTTTGAAAATGCTTTGTCACAGTTTTTGAAAAATGTCACGGAGACGTCGCGGAGACGTATCGGGGACGTTTCTAATACTTTTTATCCGTCGCGGAGACGATATTTTCTATTCCGTCGCGGAGATGTCTCCGCGAAGTGAGATACCACCCTCAATTAGCATTGACTTACCAGTTGGCAATTGGCAATCATCAATGCATGGATTCTTTTGTTACCCCTGCCTTTTGCTAGGACGGGAAACAGTCAAACAAATTTGTTGAATAAAATTATTGAAATGTAAGGACTACTTTCAAATGATCATGACTTTCATATTTCTAAAGCATTTTTATTGGTTGTGGTGTCATGTGAAAGGACATGTAATTAACTTTTTAATTACGAATTTAAAGAGAATTTCAAATACCGCTCGCCAAACGACTTTTTGGTTTCCTCCCGTCATTTATGAGTTTTGATCATTAAGATTAAGTTATAAAACATCGATCAATATCGGTTTCGTTTTTTTTTTCTAGGACGCATTGTATACAAATCTTTTTCATGGAAGACCCCAAGAATGTCAATTTTTTCGTGAGAAGAAAAAAGTAGGGGAATTAGATATTGCATGATGGAAAGCGATTGTGATGGCAAAGTTAACCAATGTGGAAACGTTATGACAAAGATAGGGTACATGCAGGTAATATGGGCCCCCTAAGCTCATTTGCCTAATTTGCATAAAATTACGAAATGACACACAGTCTAATCTTTGTTTATATGAATCAATAACTACTGCTCTAACTTTTATTGTGAAGAAAAACAATTATCACCAACCCCCCTGTCTGCAATATTCAAATGTTGACGTCACTACCAAAGTGCCCATATTACCTGCATGTGCAGGTAATATGGGCACATGTATTTAATGTACGTTTTAAAAACTACGATGACTCTACCATGTCTGGAATTTGCTAAAAATGTTGAAAATCATTAACTTTAAGTAAATCCCTTTAGTAAATCCTTTGACTATATAATTCATTGCTATGTATTTTGTATATTATTTAAAAAAAAAAATTATTTAAATATTATTTTCATTATACAAGTCAATATAGGCCTACAATAAGTTATTTATATTAATTATATACTGTGAATATACCCAAAAAAATCGTAGCAAAGAGATTGATGCCTCATCCCAATACTAAGTACCAGAATCATTTCCGCCATTTTGGATGTCCCATATTACCTGCACTATTGTTGCTGTGTCAGGCAAGCATTCAATGCCACATTGCACCCCTTCACTAAAACAAATTGACCTGTACACGCTAGTATGATCAAAATGAAACTATAAGCTTACTAAATATACAAAACAATTTAGGTTACCCCCTCAAAAACTCTTTCACCATCACATTCTGTGAAATATCAAATTTTACATCAGGGTAAAAAAAATGCCGTAAGTTTTACCTACCTTGTTGGTTTTCAGCAATTTTCTCAGAGAAATTTCGGCATCAGATGCTCTCACGACGATATATTTTCGTATACAGTTCATATGAACAACATTATGGTGCTCACACCGGTCACCGGTCACCGGTCGACGGTCACGACATGATTTGCTTCAGGTGTCCCATATTACCTGCTGGCCCATATTACCTGCATGTACCCTACAAGATATTTATGAGACACATTGTAATCAGAAATGAATGGAGGTTGTTGAGTGGTTTTACATTATCGCGCTTTCAATCTCACTCCATTGTAAATTGATATCAACACGCCACATTTGTTTGAAAACATTGCAATATATATAGGCATATCTTATACATATTTAACAAACTTGATAATATTTTTTGTAAACTCTACTAAATTTAGGTTGTAGGTGCGAAAACGGGGAAAACCGAATTCTTTTATTAGATCACCAGTGCTGGACCAGGCTTGGTAGTTTTGTGGTTTATTATGGTGTTGTTATTCTTTTTGATTTTTTTTAGAATATTAGTTTTTGAATAAAGCATGTTAGTCTTCCTCAGAGTCGCACTGGCCTGATGTATTTTATTTTTATTTTATTTTTAAATTTTATTTCGTTCAGCAATTTCATATAATTTTCAAATGCATTGATATTAATACAAGTACTGTTCTCGAAAACATTTTAGTTATTCTTTACAAATAAAATTATAGGCTAAGTAATTCAATGTATAATTTATAGTTTTCTCAAAGGATATATTTAATGACTAGCTACTTATAACACACATACAATGATGGTGTTTGTCAGTTCGCTCTCGCTTTATATATAGAAATATATAGAGATAATTTTTATCCTTGACCTCATGTCTTTTAACTTTTAAAGTGATGAAATCGATAATTATGAATAAAGTGACTACAATGCTAATTTTCCGTAACTTCGGCGATAGCAACTTTCAAATATTTCTTCCAGTGTTCTCAAACTTTCACTGACATGAATACAGTGCTCCTTTGATTTCCGATTCCAAAATAATTTTCGAGAAAAGTTTCATGACCTTTTCACCTCGATACGTTCATGAGTTGGTTGACGGCGTTTTTTTGTCGTGAGGGAGTGCGTAAGGCATAGTGTGTTCACTATGTTTGTGGGAGTATGACGTCAATATTTGATACCTAGCAGGTGAAAGATTATATAGCTTTGAGATAAGGAACAAAAATAGACTTCTGATAATATTTGTAAAACTTGGGATTACATAGCCTTTAAGGCAAGCCTGTACAATTGAAATGCCCCCAAATGAAGATTTTCCCCATATTTTAGATTTTTACATAGTTGTCTTTGTTATAGACTCAATAACCATTGTGTCAAGTTACATGTCTTAACTCAACTGGTAAATAGCTTTAAAATGATATTTAACAACAGATTTCTCACCAGAATCATCCCAAAATTACTCTAAATGAGTCAGAGTCAGGAATCTGAACTCTTGGTGGCCGTAATTTCCATAAAAATCCTCCATTTCATATGAATTTTGGACCAAAATAAAGCTCTTGATCTACTTTATACAGAAATGGGTCTGAAAACAAAGAATAATCTACTGGAAGGTAGCCCTACTCTGATTTGTCAATGCACCTTCCCACTGATCTGTTTGACCAATCACAGAGCTTGTTTCTTAAGCACTGGTCTTCACATGTGCTGAGATGCATGGTCTGAGTGGCATGTTTACATAAGCTTCCTCATGAATGGACAAAGGGTCACGGTGCAAGGACAGAGTTCACTGTGTGGTACTGTACAGCCTGTGCATGCAATACTCACAGTACACGTGTACTCTCTATTATGTAGTTGAACACTTTGATGGCCTATATCTCAGAACATGATTTTAAGCTATATCTGTTTACCATTTTAGGCATATTTTATCCATACAATCTCCAATGAGGTTGAAACTTGGCAGACATGTTAAGCACATGTAGAGCTGTAAACTGATTTAAGATTTTTGTCATTGGATGAATAGTTTTTGCAAAAACTTGTCAAAATATGCACTTATTTATGATTAATAAATTTTTATTATTAAAAAAATCATTAAAAATCTGTTTGAATAACTGTATACTTAATAGTAATTAGAATCATTAAAAATCATCTTGTGAACATTAGCAGAAAGTTTCAACACTGTAGCATTAGAAATGCTCAAGTTCTTACCAAAACACAAAGTTGTTATGTTTTACTTTGTTTTTGCGATTTGACCTTGAAGGACCTCCCAAATTAAGGAAATACTGCATTTTTGCCCATTCGAGATCTATCTGAACAACTGTGCAAAATTTCAAATCTTTCACTTGAGAAATAGAAAACTAAAAATAAATTGTACAGGCTTGCCTTAAAGGGAATGAAGTGAGATATTATTTAGGGAAAAATACATGTATTCGTGCATTTTTTTTTTGGATGCGCGATTATTTTACAATATATAATAATAATGTTCGTGAGTTCTCTTAATGATTTCAGTAATGATATAACTGAAGGAATGGACATTACCATTTGGTTATTTTAAAAAAAATTCCAAAAGATTTGAGATTACCATTTTGGTTATTTAAAAAAAAGCCCAATAAATTCATGCCTATTTTGATATGAAATAACAAAAATCGAATTCGTCCAGCGGTAGGTAACCGTGGAATGAGTTGATGTATCCTGGTGGATTAGTTACCCCGCCATCTTGTGCCCAGCACCTTGGAGGGTAAGGCCAAGAAAGTTATTGTACGATCCGTCAATTATTGGTGCCTGCCACTTGGATAAAAATGCAAATAGCTGCTTCTTATACAGTGTTAAGAAGGACAAGGGTGTTACATTTTACATTTACATTCTTATTTAAACATTTTAATTTCCTTGCTATCTCTCCCCTTTTCCTTTCTTCATTCAACCACCGTCTCATACCGTTCATTCTTCTTTTCTCTTCCCTCCCTCCCCCTCGCTTTCCCTCCTCAAATTCATTCTCTGCCCTGCCCCCTCTCTATCGTCTCCTCGCTGTCTCACCCCCCCCCCCCATTCTCATTGCGTGCTCTCCTGATCTCCCTCACCATACACTTATCTTCTGGATATCTTAGAGTCGTATTCAGAGGGACCCCCTTCGGTCCGGTTCAATGTCTTCTTGGCACATATTTCTTCGCGATTTGTTTTCTTCTGTGGTATGCTATTTTGTATCCAATGCCGAGAGCCAAGTAAGCAGGGGCATCATCTGATTTCTTGAAGGCCTCTTTAGAACCTTTTCAGCAAACAATCGTGGATAATCATGATAGTATAGAGTACGGTTTGGTCTAGCTGATTTTTTTTTTTTTATCACTGTCGGATACCATATCAAAACACACTTGTATCGCACACGCACGCACACACATCCACACACGCCTAATTTGGAACGCATGATATTGTTACTCCATTCATGCTACGTACGCGCACCTTCAGAACGTTAGTCCGCTCCGGACTTGCGCGTTCTGCTCGCTCATAATAAATCTTTGAAGTACTGCTTGGCACCAAGCGAAGTCGACCTGATGATCCTGATCGCTGTCCATGTAAAACCAACGTAAAAAAATACTCCAGCATAGAGATGGTCATGGTCTGAAATTGATCTAAAGTGATTAAACCCAAGTCCTGAAAAGTCGACTTACTCGGGACTTAGCATTTGACTAGCCGTGACCCGA
Organism: Paracentrotus lividus; assembly: GCA_940671915.1. NCBI lineage: Eukaryota > Metazoa > Echinodermata > Echinoidea > Camarodonta > Echinidae > Paracentrotus > Paracentrotus lividus. The sequence goes on from CALNVZ010000218.1 coordinate 27,602,324, forward strand.
GAAATAGGGTCAGGGCTTGGTGTAGAGTTAGGGGATAGATTTTTGGGCGGGGTAATTGTCCAGAGGGTAATTTTCCTAGACCCTTCCAAGATGTGTTTTTAATATGGTGCTTCTGAAAACTTAAAGGGTCTCCGGGCTTAAGACTAGTCTTAGCAATCTGCAATCCCAATCAATGAATAACGTCAATAATACAGGTCAAAGGTCACTTCCTGACACTCTTCTGGGTCACGATTGGTCAACACTAGGGCTCGGTTAGGGCATACATATCAAATATTTAACCCCTTTTCTTCAGATGTAAAGATATATGAAGAGGTCAATGTGAGAAAGAGAGAGCAGTGGCGGATCCAGGCAGGGGTGCCCCTTCCAATTCCTTTAGAAATATACAGAGTAAGATCAATAAAAAAATGCCCCATCATTTTGAAGTTTTCTTGTGAAATGCATGAACATATATTCATCGTGGCATAATTATGTTGGTACCATTTTTATGTGGATCTATGAAGGCAAGACTAAATAACAGACTACCTTCAGAAGACAGTAAGATCTCACTTGCGCCAAGTGGCTGGGTGAAGATTAAAAGCACATGTTGACATAATATGTGGATACTTACATATACACCCTCTAACCACGCACCCATCCTCCCTCATACACACGCTCATCATCACTCACGCACCCACATACACAATAAAATTTCTCATTTGATGTTTTGTTTACCAAGACCATATCTGAATTTTTGGGACGTGGTAATTTCCTAACAACTCTTTGTGAGTGTGAGTGGGGGGTGTGTGGGTGTGTTTATTGAGGGTGTGAGTGTGTGTGTTGAGGGTGGGGGTGTGTATGTGTGTGTGCTGATATTGATGAGATAGGGTATGTGCGTGTATATGTGTGCGGATGGTGTGTGTGATGAGGATGCGAGTGTCTATGTGTTTTGTGTACGTGTAAATGAGGGTACGTGTGGGTGTGTGTCTTTGTGCTTGCACATAGGTAATAAATTATCAATTTGTTTATTATTCATCCAGCCACTTGGCGCAAGTGAGATCTTCAGAAGATTGTCTGTTATTCAGTCATGTGTGCAAATATCCAAATGAAAATGGTACCAACATATGCTAGGAGGATTACTCTACCAAGACATATCATGAAACCCACGATTTAATGTTCATATTTTTCACAAGACAATTTCAAAATGATGGAACATTTTTGGTAACAAAACTATTTTTAAAAAGAAAATTGCCCAAGGCGCCTCCTGGGTTGAACAGAGATAGTGAGAGACTACATGGGAGGAGAGAACAAACGGAGAAAAAAAAAGAGTGAGAGAAATGTAATAAAGGGATATATATTTGTGAATATGTCAAAATATTAATTACTCTCATGCTTTAAGTTTTAATTTCATCCTATTACAAAAAAAAAACAAAAAAAAACGAATGAAATGCAAACAGAAAACTGGATTCCCAAAACTTTATTCCCAGTCGTTTCTTGTAATTAATAAAATCTTGTTTTCCTTTTTGTTTTTTCCGTAATTTGCAGAGGGTCATCAAAATGACTGGGTATAGAAGTCTAGACACTAGTGAAGAAGGTCGAGTACAGGTTCCAGTTTTCGGACAAGGGGCGCGAGGCTACCACAGTAACTGGTCCGGATGGGGCAGACTGCAAGGGAAGTAAACGAAGATTACGACCCAAGTATAGGAGGACAGCTAACCGGTAAGTTTAAATACTACAACATAAAAATGAAGGATCAAAATGAAGTGAACACATTTATTTCACAAGAAAAAGAAGAAGAAAAAAAAAAAAAAAACAATACCAAGGACTTCAAATCACAGCGTACCTAGGATGGGAGTTGCTGGTACCCTGTTGTTCGGCTTTCAACAAAAAGACATAGAGTAAAGTTGATCTGGTGCTGCTCAGTAGCTGCCGGGCCCACGATCAATTGGGCAAGAAATATTTTCTTTTAACAATAAAATTGAAGCTTGGAGCTATTACTACATGATTTGAGCCTGAAGGGGACTGTCAAACATTTGAACATACATTTTTAAAAAACATAAACGATGAAATGGTTTTGTTGGGGTTTCCATCTAATTACCAGTTCCAGCAAGGTCGTGGTTAACTTCTGCCAGACTAAGTAAACTCCGGTTGCTTAGGTCATATCTTGATGATAGAGTTTTCACTCAAATTTTCCGAGAGCGGTTCCTCAAGAGTTTCAAAGGATATTGTAAGCTTTCAAGGCTCACCATTCTTTTCCGAATTATCAGAACCAATTTATATCCTCAAAGAATTACGCTTTTTAAACTTCAAATTGATAAAACTATTATTATGTTACTCGTTTTCAGGTGCTTTAACTGTGGCAAGTCAGGACACCACGCCAAGGATTGTCCAGAGCCACCACTACCAAAGAGGTGCTATGCGTGCCACGCTGAAGACCACCTCTGGGCCGACTGCCCGCACAAAACTACTCAGGGAAATGGCAGTAACGGCGATGGTTCAGGCGAGGAAAGCCCTAGAACATCAACGGCAGAAGCAGCAGGTAGCGGCAGCAGAGCCGACGAGAACGGCAAAAGCGAGCCAGAAGGTGGGGAAGATAAAACCTAACCAAGGACGACATAAACCACCTTCAAAGTACTTCGTATACATCTCCACCTCATAAGAAATAAAACGGACAGAAGTGGGTTAGAAGAACCGTGTGTTCTTCAGAGTATAAATTTGTTTTTATTTTGAAAGGAAAATGCTGAATGTTTATTTACGGATTCATGTCTGATTAAGGCAGAAAGATCTGATTTGTGATAGGAAAATCTCGTGTATAGTCCTCCAGTTGTCTTTGGGAAGATCTGAAGATCATAGATATCTTTTGTTTAAGGATTATTGTACGGCTGAGGACAAAGCTGATATCATATTGATATGGATAGAGAGGTTGATGGAATTGAGTCAAAGGCATACCAAATGTTCACTTGAACAGATGGAAAAGAAAAAGAAAGGCCCAGAACCTTGATTCGGATTGAGATTCAGATATTAAAAAGTTTTAGAATTTTCTTAAATTTAAACTTGGAAATTCCGTCGCGAGAGGGATATACATGTAGCTAGCGTACCATTACTCTGTCCATCTTTGTTTTGTGTCATCACAAGATTGACAACAGTCCTTTGTTTGGACACAGTCCTGGAGAGCGTTTCGGGAAAGGACTTGTCAGACGTTTTATCCGACAAACTGTTATATATAAGCTACTGAAATGCTTGCATCTGATTGGCTGAGGGCAAATTTGTCGGATAAAATGTCCGACAAATTATTTGATTAAGGCCCCCCTGATCACGTCTGTGTTTAGTACGATTGCTGTGTAAGTTACACTGCCATTCCTAGTTTCATTCCTTCAAAGAGTTGAAGAGAAGAATCGAAGGTTTATTAGCCGACCTTACTTTTCAAGCTTATCAGATCTTTGGTAAAAAGAACTTTGGCCTTATCAGATATAGGACCTTGCGTCTTTTAAAATCAAAGGAACATAGAACTCCATATTGGAGATCCCTCTCAGTTTTGAACTTCACATAGTCTTTAAAAGACAAACCCTCAACAACTCTTTACAACATTTGTACCATAACTATGTTACAGAGTAACATATGGAGAACTGTTTTCCTTTAAACATTCCTGTTTAACGTTGTAAAACCTTCTGTAGGTTAATTAACTGAAATATAATGGTTTATCGTTTTGTCGAAAGTTATGTTCAGTCTTCAGCCGCGTGCAGTCGGCAGTCTGCGTAGACCACCCGGTAGGGAGTTTGTTCTTCCTGCTTGCTTGTTTTGTGTACCATAATGTTTCACAGTGTTTTCTTACCTTATTCTTTACAGGTCTTCATGCAGGCGGCTTACCAAAATGTAATGTCATCGGTTTAGTGTGCGGACCGCCTTGCGGGATTTTAGCGGTATACCGATATACCGCACCTATATTTCCCTTCCTATTGAATCAGTAGAATGAAATTGAAGTTATTTATCGTATGCGGTCATTGCCGAAGGCATTACCGTTTGGTAAGTTGCCATAAAAATATTTGCCCATATGTTAAGAGATTTTTGGTATGTATTGCTCGGAGGAAGAATGTTGTTGTATCATAGAAACAGTCTCAGGGCTTCGATATTAATCCTGTGTATATAATGACTTTGTGACTGTAAAATCTCTTTATATTGACGATGATTGCAGAATTCCTCTATCTGCCTTGTGGAAATATTGCTGTTATGACGTCACTCTCTCAGGTGTTACTCAGTTATTACAACGTGCAGATCACGTGCTGGTGCTATACCGAGTACTGCAATCATGAATATTCATGAGGCCTTAACAATGTCCTTGTATGTGATTGGCTTGTACTTTAAGATGTGTTTTGAAGTATGTCGTTCCACAATGCGTAGGGCGTGAGATGAGAATTTCATTCCATGCGCGTTTCGGTATGAGTGACAAGTTTCCAGATGTGGCGGGTTTTATATTTGACTTTCAGGGACTAGATATTGGACTCCTGCCACTAGAAGTTGTCTTACGTCACCATGAGGTGTTCACGGAATGCGGCAGTCACATTTCGTCTGCATGTCCTGAGGAAAACGGCTTATTGAATTCGTTCGAAAATGGCCGGTATGGCGACTGACGTCAACACTTCCTATATGTAAATGCCCGGGAAGCCGGAATGTGACTGCGGCATAAAAGTGGGAAATATATGACGTATTTGTGAGATGTCTTCCTAACGTGCCTTGATACAAAAAAACTGAATATGCGGAACCAAAGGATTTTCAGTTGTATGAGCTTGTGCTGTTACTTTTATGTTTTTGTAGTAAGAAATAACAATGTATGTTATATTTTCGTAAAAACTTATGAGGGTGCGGGCATTGTGAGAAAAACATGTGCAAGACGGAATGTTATATTACCCGTTCGAATTTTATAATGACTACCTCGCTCAGAAGTATTCCGCAAAGTGTTCGCATAGGAATTTAATTTTTTCTTTATGCTATTGCTTTCTTGAACATGTCAATTGCTTTCAAATCTATTTCTAAGTATGAAAATCATATCCCAACTAACTCAAGGAGGTCAAGAAAACTTTGGATTTTGGGTCAAAACGTTGCCCGATTCCCCTTATGTGTATTCGAAAAGCAAATTCGTATTTATTTTTTTTTTGTCTTTCGCTTTGGTTATTTCTGGAAAGGTAGACTCTCCTCTTATAAAACTTTGATCAACCTTTATGCAAATAGTCTTTAAAAAGTATGCCGTCTGAAAAAAGGTTAAACCTGCGAGAATGATAAAAATGTGTCCAAGTCGCCTACTCCCCTAAAAGTCTTAGCGCACAAAATATGATAACCTTGATATTAAAAAGGTACCTCCATCATTTGATTCCTATCTAAATTTTGACAACTCCTGCTAGATGCAAAGAGAACACAATATCCGAAACCGCGGAGGTGTTCTTACTAACACATTTTTGGTAGTGTAACGATGGATCTATACATCTTTACATCTGATATGTAATTATAACGAATATTATATGTATGATGTATTTTGAATTTAAAGTTGACACACTTGTTTTTGGAGAAAGATATAAACCACCAAACTAGAACTCCTTGTACATGTGGGTAGGCCTGCAAGGTTTTTGACGTTTGGCCTTCACAGAAGGTTATAAAGTAGAGCTTATACAACTCTCGTTAGTTATATTCATATTATTGTTAACCAAAAACCGATATCTACCTCATACGTGCTTAATCACATACAAGTCAAAGTGGTAAAATTGTTATGAATATTTACATTACTTTGTCTTGAAATGAAACGTCACTTGTGTCGCTCTACGCTTTCATTAGCCATATCGCAATGTACGTCACATTCACATGTTTTTCATTAAATATCTTGAAAACATGTAATTCGAGGATTTGTGATAATTTTTTGGAAGCTGGATTGTAGAACTGCACTGAGGGCCTACAAACCTCATTTGTCATTAGTTGAACAACTCATTGCACTTGAAATAAAACACATCATTTTTTGATAGAAATAGCAGATAAACTATACAACCTACTTGCCTCAAATTATTATATTTTTTTTAAATAAAGAAGTACGACATCACCTTAGTAAATGTTAATTTTCATTGAAATAAGCAAAACAAATGTATATATTAATGATACCTTTCAATGACATGTTTGATATATTACGCATATTCAACCAACAATTTTCACCTTTTTTCTCGGGTCTTATTTGTTTTTCTTTTCGTTACTGTGTTTTTTTTTCGCGAGAGGAATGTATAAATTTAAAAATTTCTCATGTACATTATCAAATCATTGACTGCATCTGTACAAGTTAATTCGAGTTTATTCTATCACTGCGAAATTCATTTTGGTTGTACACACTCAACGCTGACTCAAATTATTTAGCTGCACATGAGCAGCCGACGGTCATTTCTATATACAACCAACTGAGTAGTTCTTTGATGTCACCTAAGTAATCAAAAGGGGTGGGTGGCAATTTGGTGTATTTATTATTGATATCATCATTTGGTTTTTCTAAAGTATAAAGTGGGGCATCCACGTTAAAAATCCATCAAGGTGGTTATTTTCTAGTCATTTATTTATTTATTATTTATTATTTTACTTTATTTTATTCATTTATTTATTATTATTATTATGAGTATATATATATATTTTAGTTTTTTATTTTTTTTAAATTTAATTTTTTTTTTTTTTTATTTATTAATTATTATTATATTATTATTATTATTATATATTTATTTATTTTTTTTTTTTGGGGGGGGGTCCCGAAATACGAGTAATCCGAATGGCTCGTATGAAAAGTGTCGAAATATTGTAGAATCGATGTAATGTATTTTTGGTCCTTCTTGCAGCTTGTTATAAGAATTAAATGATAAAAAAGAGGAAAACCACCAGTATTGCCTTGTTGCTGCAGTATAAATATTTATATTCGTATTTATATCGCGGTAAATGTTCGCGGTATTTACGTGAACTATTCAACCATAATGCTGCTTTGTTAGGTTATTGATAAAATGAGAAAGTAATACTCTTTTTGAAAGTAAAGAGAATATTATCTTCGAGTATTATTATATACATTTCATTCATAATGTAATCTTTGTAATATTTTGATAAGAGAAACTGAAATTAAATGTAAGATATTTTAATAATACATTAGAAAATTTGAATTTTGAATCATACCCTAAGTAAAAACTGCTGGTGCTGTTTTACTATGTGCTGCCTTTTAAATCGATTCCAAAAATTAACCACCTCGCTGCCTGTTCTGATTCCACTTACATAAATGATGTATCTTAAAAGGGATACTATTTCGATATCGAATGAAATATAACGAAAGCGAGACCGAACTGAGCAACACTCTCATCGACTATATTTTGTAAATAGCTAGTCTTAAAATATACCCATTGAGATAACTATTAACAATACAGTGTATAAATTAACCTATAATTTAATTTGTATGAAGAAACTACAATGTTTACAGGGGAAAGGTATTTCTTTTGCTATGTGGTTACACAATTATTACATTTTGACTTTATTGAGTAGTGAAAAAGTGTTTTATAGTTCTTATGGGCCTGAATTATAAGACTACACTGCCAGGATGTTGCATTATGGGTTAGGAATCAGGGCAGAATTGAGTAGTTGAGGACTTGAGGTGGTGCTATACAAGGCTGTTGGTTCGTATTGGTTTTAATGGAATGAAAATATAAGTTTAACCTTCTAAGGAACAAAACAATTAAAATTAAAGTTGAAGCAAGTATGTGTTGTTGCATCTATCATGAATAAATGATTATAAATTTGTGTATTGTATGCAAAATCATCTACCTCACATCTTGCAACTCGTTCAAACATTGCACTGTTGTTTTGGCTCAAGAATGATCGTATGTATATTGTCTTGTAATTGATAATATTGCATATATGCTTGGTCTCGAATCAATTTTGTTTGGGTGCATTTTGCAAAATAGATAACCATGGCAACTGTGTGTGATGACTCAAATGATGATCTTTTATAGAAAAATAGGCCTGGATTGGTCAAGATTTGATGGAAATATAATAAACGAAGATGCTTTGTTCAAAAGAGTTCGGTATATAGTGATCCTCCCTTCTGGCGACATTTAAGGGATTAGGGAAAAAAATGAATAATTAGCTGTAAAATTGATGAAAAAGCTACGATCGACTAAAATAATTTATACAAATACATTGTAAAAGGATCCTTTAACGACAGGGAATCCTATAGGTAATGGCTGTTCTACAGTTTATAGATTTTTTTTTAGAGGTATTATAATGCGCTTGTCAGGAAAGAATTATTACTTTCATATTGTTGATATGTGTCGTAAATGACTGTGAAAATGAATAGTGACGTAATTTGGGGTGAAGAATATCGTTTCAAATTAAAGCCGTTTTTAAAAGAAAAACAAAACAAAACAAAACAGGTTTGGTATTTATCCTTTTATTAATTTGAGTAATTTCCTGGATATGTAATGCACACAATTGTGATTTACATTAGACATGCTTAATGCGATCAATTGCGATCATAATTTCTCTACGAGACGGTCGTCATGCATGCATGCCTCTCAAAGACTACTTCATTTCTGACAAAACAGTTCAACGACTTACGAGCAAAAAAATGTTTGTTGGTAATGGAATCCAAAAGAATGCGTGTTAAATTAATGATTTATTTCATGAAGTAGACGCTCATTTTATTTAATGCTTTTGTAATTCCCTTTATATTCATGTTACTGTAAATCACCACGATATACACAGACAGTAGACGATTTATAAACTTAGCATTCGAAACGATTGTGCACACTTGCACATTTTTTCTTCACTCGTTATATTATATTACACTCAGGCCATGTATATCTTCATCTTGTCATGTACATAGCATATACATCTCATGTTTTCTTTGTTCTTGCATTATTAATGAGATGTCTTCATTGTAATTGAAGCGAATAGTATTTTTGTATATCTACTATATTTTTTTTCTTCATTTTTTCTTAGTTTCTTCGTTGTATAATAGACTATGTGCTCTTGAAGTATGAAGAGAGGAGGAATCTCAGGGATAAGTATTTTTCTCGATTCGTAAAATAAAAACAACAAAAACATTCATCAGTTTTAGATTCCAAAGAAGAAGCCACGCCCTAAGGGTGGCGATATGTATAGTCTCCTTGTCCAGTCGTTTTGTTAAATTGTGCTGCTGACTGATGAAAGAACGGTATCAAATTGACCATTCCTCTTTCGAATCTGGGAGGAGAATAAAAGTCCAAGAATGTATTCGACGATGTTTCATTTTTGTCAGTCACCCTGAAAATTTGTAGTTTCTATTTTTCCGTCAGGTCATAATTATACTAGTTATGAACATTCCAAGACCTTACTTTACTTTATTGCGACCAATCGATTCAAAATGAAGCGCATGAAAGTTCTAAACATGGAAATTTTTAAGGAGGATCATAATAATATGAAGGGGAACGGGATGAGAAATCTCAGTGCATGCTCTTTTTCTATATAACTTGTACCATCCAGCTATTTCTATTCAATTTGTTATTCTTTCTACCCCACGTTATATACCCAGAATATCGATGCATCCGCCCCCAACTCGACATTAACTTCATTATGTTTCTGTTAGTCGATGTGAGATGGATGCAAAGACTCAATGAAGGATGCAAAGACTCAATGAATGAAACCCAACTAAAATCAGACGATTCGCTTACAGATATTAATCACACATAATTGTATGTGATACACAGACTGGTGTTTCATAAAATTTGGTTTTTGAATATTGAATAAATAATTTGTATTATTTTGGAAGACAACGTGTATGAACTCTCATCCTTTTTCGCTGTTCCGTTCTTAAATAATTCCCGTATCTATTCTGATTTACATTTTTATCAACTGACGGGGGAGGGGGGCGGGGGGGTGCGGGGGGTGGAGTATAGGAACTCTTCATTTCCATCTTTTATATTATATAGTCGTTCTAGGGGATCATATTGTTTGGTTCATTACCTACAGACCTCCTTATTTTACAACTAAAAATTTCTATGAGTTTGCACTCATTTCACTGTACAAGCAAGATTTTAACAACTCCACTGTCCTGTAACATAATATTTTATGCAAAAAGTCTACCCAAATTCTGATCGACAATTATCAATTTGCAATTGATCGTAAATATTTGTATTACAGGAACACAGGTTTAGCCGCAGTCGAAGTATAAACTACTGGTGGTCATTATTTTATTTATTTATTTATTTATTTTTTTAAAGTTACGTCCAGCAGTAAATGGTTATCTTGAGTACATGTGCCTGAAATGCACGTTGTGAAAAAATGATGTATACATCTATGAATCGTTTATAATCGTTCAAATTGGGTATGTATAATAAGTGTCGTTAAATATCATCTGCACACACACATGACTTGGAATTATTATTATAGGCCCTTATTCTGTTAATTCAAATGTGATTCAATTCTGATAATTATTCGGTGATTTCGGTGAAGATTTGAAAAAGGTTTAAACTGCTTCTTTTAAAGATCATTTTCGTTACATGTACAATAATAATCGAGAATCAATTGCAACAATTTCAAAGTTTCGTTTTCAAATGATGTCAAGTTAGTTTCATTCTCTTTGTATCTGGAATATATTAAAATTTTTCACGTGATACCATCCGTGCCATTGAAAATCTTAGTGTCAGTTTATTCTTCTTATGATGTGATGTGTCGCTTTATAGAGGGCGTCCACGAGAGTGCTGATAAGACCCCGACCCCCCCTCCCTCATCTATCAGGTGGTCAACCATATGTATGCTCGCTCCAAATTTCTCTCCGGAAAGGGGTATTTTTAGGGGCTCAGGTAGGGAAAAAACCCCGAAAGATCATTGAAATAGGGGTTTTTAGCATTTCTCCCCGACCTATTTTTCATTAGGGTTAGTTTCAATTCTTAGAAGAAAAATCCTGAATTGGGGTCCTGAATATGGTCCAAAAACCGGTGAAAATGGTGTTATTTTGCTGGCTCCCCTCCAAAAGCCTGTAACGGGGGTATAATTTTGATGTTACAGCTCCCTTCCAAAAACCTGTAATAGGGGGGGGGGGGTTATTCTGAAACATGGCTGTGAATGGTTAGGACATTTACATCCCGCGTCTTGTGCCTTGTCCCTGATCTAGTGGATGGGGGTATAATTGGGATTTGGGGGTAAATGAGTTTAAATTCACTTATGCAAAGAAATTAAAATAAAAAACATGTATGGTTTGGGAGGTCGAGATGTAAAACGTCCGCAATATTATTTGGCAGAGTTAATAATAATAAAAAATAGTTACATTTATACAGCGCTTAATATAGGTTTTCCCGGCCAATTTCATTGTTTCGTCAATCAATTGCATATTAGAGGCATTCATTTTCGGGAAAAAACGCTGCTGCATCGAAATGTTGCCAGTCAAAATCGTATTCAATCATCAAAATTAACGATTGCTGTAATCAATTTCGTATTTGCCCAATTTACTTCACATAATAAGCATATACATTCGGCAATAACTATTCAAATTCTCCTTCATCCTGTCGACATTTCATTCCGTATACTCAAATTTGCACTCATTTGAATGCACAAATAATGAAATTAAATGCCTATATCCGAATTTGAACTTTGCAACCATTACTTTGTGTGCCTAAAACGAATCTGAGAGCATGAACACGAAATTGTTTGACTAAAGTCAGTCTGTCGCATCGAACACACGAATTTGAATACACATTAAATGAAAAAGGATGATAAATTTATGAAATTGGCCGGGAAAACCTATACACATATCCACCTTGGTGTTTCTTATGTTTCTTCTTTAATTATTACCCATGATTTATTATGTTTTCTACGTCATTCTAATTGGGAACTTAAAAAGAATATCTAATTATTGGCCTAGAAATATTTAAAAAAATCAGTATACTTCTTTTCTTTGCCAACTTATTTATTCATTTTTTTTTTGTGGGGGGGGGGGGGGGGTGAAAGGTTATTATGAGTCTGTTTGGATAAAATCTGGACAATGATAAAACCACGACGTGCGATTGCATCGACGTCCACTTTACGGCGCTGACAAGCCCAGGGAGGATTTGGAATTATGCGATTTCGGCATCCTTTCCGTGTTGAACGCGGAATGATGCCGAAATTACATAATTCAATTCCTTGATACTTAAGGTGCTGTCAGCGCTCGTGGACCTTTCTGAGAGAAACTGGGCGGAATACAAGTAATATGAAAGGTAAAGCCTGGGAAAAGGAGATGATGATGTCAAGATGATGATGATGATGATGATTATAATGATGATAAGGATGATGATTATAATGATTATAATGATAATGATGATGATGATGGTGATGATGATGTGATAATGATGATGATGATGATGATGATGGTGATGATGGTGATGATGAAGATGATGATGATGGTGGTGGTGATGATGAAGATGATGATGATGATGATGATGATAATGATGATGATGAAGATGATGATGATGATGATGAAGATGATGATGATGATGATGATGATGAAGAAGATGATGAAGATGATGATGATGATAATAATGATGATGATGGTGATGGTGATGATGATGATGATGGTGATGATGATGATGATGGTGATGATGATGATGATGATGGGGATGATGATGGTGATGATGGTGATGATGATGATGGCGATAATGATAGTGATGATGATAATGATGATGATTATAGTGATGATGGTGGTGGTGGTGATGATGATCATGGTGATGATGATGGTGATGATGATGGTGATGATGATGATGGTGATAATGATGGTGATGATGATGATGATGATGATTATAGTGATGATAGTGGTGGTGGTGATGATGATGATGGTGATGATGATGATGATGATGAAGATGATGTTCTTGAAAATCACCAGTTTCTGACTTTTTAGGTAACCATGAATGGCGTTTGTACACACTGTTTTTCACAAAATTAAACTTTCAGAAATACTGCTTTAATAATTGTTGATCGAACCATTCTCCTCCATGTTTCAAGAAAAGAGGATGGGCGGGGCTGCATGAGGAAAAAATGGACAGACAATGAAATCATGAAATAGAAAAAGACGTTAGATTTCCATGATAATAAATTCAATTTTATTGATGCATAAGAATCGGATCGAAAAAACGAAACGACAACGTCATAACAATAATCCCCATTTCTTTACTTCATCTTAAATAACAAGCTCGCAGCGACATGATCACTTTTGTAACAACATAATTTTCCTACGATTATCTTAAACACACGATGTCATTATAACTCTCAAATGACCAATAATTCGCAATGAAATGCAGTATAAAAGACATATAACAGATGCCAAACCTATCAAGCCTATCACCTTTTCTGCCTTTTAGATACTGAAACAAATGCAAGAATTAAGACAGGATACTTGGTGACCAAGATATTTCTAGATAAAATGAAAGATCGAAGTGCAAATTAAAATTACATATTATTTCTATGTATATGAAATAGAGCACAGCATGTATCATTACCACATTAATTCATAATATAAGTTATGTCAATAGCAATAATTTTATACAAACGTACAAGTAGGCCTTAATAATTTTCATTTAAATAACTGACGTCCAAATAAAGACTACTAAGTGAACGGCGTTGACAGAACTGAAAAATTAACCCCGTCATTTTGCTAATTTTCAATCCCAGAAGTTTTTGTTTTGTTTTGTTTATTTCTTTATTTTCATGCTGATCTAGAAACTGGTAATATGATATTCGATCAATCTAACAAAGCAGCCCCACTTATAATCAGTAAAAGAGCGTTTCGTATGCATGAATAATTCTACCGCATTTTCTTCAAATATTAAATTAAAATACTACAAATATATAGAACAAGTGAATACGTAGTGAGTGAAATCCTCGACCGTGCAAATTATTTGAATATTTTTTTTTTGAGAAACACATGTAAATTCTAGATATACAGAGTAACAATTTTCTTTCCTTAAAAGGATTAGTATAAAATCAAGGTACATAGATGTATTACTGGTAAATTAATGAAATAAATTAGCATGAGTATATTTATTTACATCAGCTTCTCACAACCTATCATTTTTTTTTAAATATCATTTTGTATGCAGGCAATAATAACAAAAGTGACGAAACGTCTTTTTGAGCCAAAGGAACCATAATTAAAAGCAGTTTTTTTTTTTCGGCTGATGCTGATTTGCTGTATTGTGCTCATTGTAACAGAAGTGGACTGTAAACTTATATCTATAATGCAAATCTTTCAATTTGGCAATAAAGTATACAGTTCATATCTCTCTACAAGTGTATCTACCAACATACCTTGTTTGTGAATTTCAATGCCAAAACGGCATTAGCAAGAAATAGACAATCTTTAAAATTATAATCTATCACTCCTCTCCATATCCTAACCAAAACAGATTATACACATAATCAAATATTTCTCTACAAGTGCATCTATCAAACATACCTTGTTGGTAAATTTTACACCAAAAGGGCATTAGCAAGAAACAGACAATCTTCAAAATTATAAGCAATCACTCCTCTCAATATCAAATTAATAATAGAAAATACCTCCAGTGCGTAGACATTGATACGTTTTTGACATTTGTGAGGTGATCTGCACTTCAAGAAAAAGAGGCTATCAAAAATATCAACCCACTGAGAAAAAGCTCCATTTTTCTCATATTCAATGAAAAACACAAGTCAACTGACATCTGCATTTATGAGACAGTGCATTGAGCATGTGCTTTGGAATGACTTTCTTTTCTTTTCTTTCTTTATTCGTTATTAAAGCAGTGCTCACAATTGATTGTGCATGTTTTCACAAGTGGTCTAACTGTTTTTTTTTGGTCTAATTCCCAAATGAATATTTGTTTTATTACCAGTTTGCTACAGGAATTGACAAAGTAGACAATAGACAAAATAGACTTAGATGAAATGGGAATTAGAAATAATGGTAAACAGGCAAAGTGGTAATTAGACTAAAAGGCAAGTAGACGAAATGGAATTAGACCATATGGGATGAGACCAGACGGTCATTAGTCAAAGTAGGTTTAGACCAGAGGGCAATTTACCAGCCACCTTGCTTCTGCATATCTGGGGGGCATTTCATCAAATGACTTGTCAGACGTTTTATCCAACAAATTTGCTCTCAGCCAATCACATGCAAGCATTTCAGTAGCTTATAACAGTTTGTTGGATAAAACGTCCGACAAGTCCTTTCATGAAACACCCCCCTGAAGAAGTATGCACCTCCTTGCCACCAATGCAAGGATTTTCTGCAAAATTTGATGCAGAGAAGTGCAGGATTGAGCAGGGGGGCGTTTCATGAAATGACTTGTCAGACGTTTTATCCAACAAATTTGCTCTCAGCCAAACACATGCAAGCATTTCAGTAGCTTATAAACGTTTGTCGGATAAAACGTCCGACAAGTCCTTTCATGAAACGCCCCCCTGAAGAAGTATGCACCTCCTTGCCACCAATGCAAAGATTTTCTGCAAAATTTGATGCAGAGAAGTGCAGAATTGAGCAGGTATGACTATGACATCAACTATTATGCACTTTCAATCAGCAATGATTACCAGCATACATTATTAAAGAAGTAAATGGCATGAATTCTCGAAAGCCGCCTAACTTTAAGCCTGGCTTAAATCTGTGGTTTAACTGTGGCTTGCTTTTAGGGAATCAATCCCAAAAATTAGATGTTCAATTCGTCATAATTTTTGATAGTGAAACTATTAAAAACTGCTTGGGAATGATAAGTACGAAATTTTCCCCTTACAATTAACATATAATTCAGAATTCAGTGAAGGTGATAGGAACATGCAACAAAAACAGATTGATTCCCTCTTAGCAAGCCATAATTAAACCACAGATTTAAGCCAGGCTTAAAGTTAGGCTGCTTTCAAGAATTTGGGCCAATGTATTTAATTGCACAAAGCCTTCGAAAGTGCATCACATTATAGTATAGTCATTCTAGGACAAAAAAGGGGTCAACCTCACACTAATTGCAACAGAAAATCTGAAACATGTATCTTGATCAGTAAAGTCTCCTCTACAACATATCAAAAGTCCTAAGGATTTCGAGTGGTGGAAAGGGGTCAAAAGGTCAAAGGTCATTAAAGGTCATTTTTGGCCTAAAATCATGTAAAAATGATGTAATGTTATGTTTATTTCAATTTATAAATAGAAAAATTAGCAAAGCATTCTTATCAAAACTTGGGTCAATTATGTATAGAAATAAATGGACAGGTTTTGGTAGTAACCATTTGAAGGTCAAAGGTCAGAGGTCAATAAACGTCAAAAACCTGGGAAAATGCCACGAAATTTCCTTTGTCCTAGCTATAACTTGAGACCCTCTACAGGTATGTCAACCAAACTTGGTTCAATGTTGTTAGGTGAATGAACCTGTAAGGTTTTGGTGATAAATATTTGAAGGTCAAAGGTCAGAGGTCAATAAAAATCCAAAATCCTGTGTAAATCTTTTGAAAGTTCCTTTGGGCTTTAACTATAACTTGAGATTGACTAAAATAATACCAACCAAACCAAGTGCAATCTGGATGTTGAAATGAACTTTGAAGGCTTTGATGACCGGTATCTATTTAAAGGTCAAAGGTCAGATGTTAATAAATTTTGGGTCATTATCATGCAAATGAACTTGTAAGATTTTGGGGTAATCATAACTGGGGGCAATTCAACCAAACTTTGATCTATCATATTTATAAAGGTAACTAAATAATGTTTTTTGCGACTTCCATGAAGGTCAAAGGTCAGGGGTCACCAAATGAATGTCTAATTACTGTTTAAAAAAAAGAAAAGATGAGAAACTACTTTATGTTTTGGCAATGACTGATAGTTTCTGAATGTATGTCAAACAAACTTGAAGCAATTCTGTATGAATGTAAGAAGATGAAATACAAAGTTTAAATGACAACTATGCAAAGGGCAATGGTCATTAAAATGTCATTTTTAGCTTAAAATCCTGTCCAAAACATGAAAGGGACTACTGATAGGAGATGAGCCAATGACCTGCGGATGGTAAACTCTTTCAAAGTCGAAGGACACATATGTATGACAGTAAACTATTTTTTCAGTATAATGAAATCCCTTGTCTTCACAATTACTTCACAAGCACTTGATAATTAGGAAGGTTATTGCGGTTCATGGCACTTGATTATTGCCAACGTAACTACATGTAGTATGTTTCAAGAATTTAAAGTCAATTAATGACGAAAGACAAATTTACTCATGAGATGACGAGAAGTTTGTTTCATTAATGTTATCAA
>CALNVZ010000218.1:27619780-27649780 GCA_940671915.1 Paracentrotus lividus
ACTTATAACTTGGAAAATTAGTAAACATACTTAACAGTTAACTGTGGTCCAATTATGTATAACCAATAATGCAAATAATGATAGCAGGTTTTGGTTAGGTCTATATAACCATAGAAGTCAAAAGTCCACCGAGGTCAATAAATCTAAAACGTGTGAAAAAGAAAAGAAATTCCCAGTTATCCGTAGGGATAACTTAAGAAATACTCAGTTACAGTATGTAAAGCCAAACTTTAGTGTTTAACTTTTGTTTAGTAAAAAATTTGAAGGGTCTTAAAGGTCAGAAGAATGGATACCCAAAATCCTGTGAAATGATGAGAAATATTTCTTTCATACCCTAGGGTCAGGCGTCGAAGATCTTCTTAACTGTCACCCAAACTTTTAGCCATCTATTGATACGTAGCATGAATTTAGACTGGTTTTGGTGACAAACCATATAAGGTCAAAGATCAGGAGGTCGTAAGATGTCAGACGTAAACCTGTGAAAAGATGAGAAATTTGTTTTGTTGTTTACATGAGGAATCTGACTAAAAACTTGGGGAGTTAAAAATTATAATTGATGACTGAGCCAAGATTAACCATACATGTATGCAGCACACATCGAGGATGACAGTCATTACGGTCAAGAGGTCAGTAGATGTCAAAAAATCTCCTGGTAAATATGATGAAAAATTTAGGTTCCATTGCATGTTATATTAGGAGACAAATGACTTTGCAAGTAGTGAAACGTATATTTGAGAGGTCAAAAGGTCAGAGATAAAGTAAATTTTTGTTATAAAAAGAACGTTGCTGTACTCTATAACTCTAGAACTTGAGAATCCACTTGAAGGATGTGAACCCAAACTTGTTTTAGTTGTATATATGATTGGTAAATTTATGACTTAGCTGTTTTAGCGATCAAAGGCAAAATTCCTCACAAATTATAGAATATTAACTTTGTTACCGCCCTTTTATGCGTAACTTAGAACGGTTTAGTACAACTACATGTATGTAAATTGCAACCACACCGTTGGATATATATGTGTAAGAGAATCGTTGTAGCGACCAAGATAAAGTCAATCGTAACGTTGTAGATTAAATATTTTAAGTAATTGAACACCACCACATAGTCATGAGAAGATTCGTATGAAAATGCTTTAAATTAGGCCAATAAGTCTGCTCATTTAGTGCAGTCCCTTGCCAAGAAATTCAAACATCATGGAAATATTGCATAATCTTATGCCATCTGCAATGTCTTACAGTCATTTCAACAACCTAAATTTACTGAAATATCCATAGTATGAGTCACTGTCTCAAAGAGAAAGCGTCCCCACCCCTCGCAGCGGTCGTTTCCTGGATTGTCTCGGAAAAGGGGTGCACATGGATTTTAGTGGGTCCCAGTTCAGGGGAAAAATTCTGAAAATCCATTTGAAATGAATGTCTCTTCGCATTTCCTCCAAAACTGCTTTTTTAAAATTAGGGGACTTTCAAATATTTTGGAGCCAATTCATAATAGTGTCCGCGCTATAAATATAATGAAAAAGAATACCGTGGTTAGAGGGAATTTGAAACTTCCCCTCCAAAAGTCTGTTAAAGGGGATATGTCTGTAAAACAGCGTAACCATCTCCTCAAGTGAATTATCATTCCTTTCCCTTGATCAGATGTAATGATGATTAGCAGAGCCTTTTACCTCACAATTTTTGACAAAAAAATAAAGATAAGCAGGGCAAAGGTGCATTTCGGCCACAGATCTACATGTAGATGTATGCTGAAGGCAAATGTAATCTAGCATCACAGAAAAGTTTATTTCATGAAGAAAGAAATGTGCGAGGACTTACCGTACCCATTTGTGAAAATGAAAATGCTCGACAGAATTGTGAAGGCTTTTATGAGGAAATCATATCTCAATAAATCTAAGCCCGCTAAATCATAAACATAAAACATTTATTGGTTATACTGCTGTACTAGAGTTACACTCAATATTCTTATCTCTTTTATGGTTACAGGAATGACGCCTACCAAAAATAAACTATTAATAGCCACAATGAGATCAATATAAATCTGATGCTGTATTAAAATGATTTTGAACAATTTGTACCCACATGATCCATGTAATGTTCTACAAATGTTTGTAAATCAATTGCAATACTTGTTAAAGTCCTTCAGATACTTTTCATGCTTCAGTGGCCGATCGGCAGGGCACAGGGGACACGCCCCTCTATAATACTTATACTAATGGACTGTACATGTTAAATTTGGGAAACTTGCGGCTCACTACTCAGGGTCAGGCACCCCTCTATTTTCAAATCCTGGATCTATAACTGCGCTTTTTGCGGTTAGGCATGATATTTTATCATTTTTACATTACTTTTGGTGACCTATCGGTATTTGCAGTGTACACGTACCATCAAAACATGGACTATTCAACAAGGCTAGTGAAAGTCATTTATCAGTGCTTAACTTTATCATGGGAACAAAACTATGTACATGCACATGTACATGTTTTTCATTATTTTGAATAGGTAGTGCCCAAAAATCAGTTATTCATTAGTCCCTCTTTATACATATTCAACCGAAACTTTTATTGACCTTTGACCTTTTGACCCCTTTCCACCACTCGAAATCCTTAGGACTTTTGATATGTTGTAGAGGAGATTTTACTGATCAAGATGCATGTTTCAGATTTTCTGTTGCAATTAGTGTGAGGTTGAACCATATATTGACTGTACTATTAGACTAATAAGAAATAGAATCAGAAGAATATTTACACCCTTTATGAAAAGTCATTAGCAACATGAAAGAAAGTAAAAAACAAAACAAAAACGGCTGTATAAATAATCATTTGCACATACCGGTATGTTGTGACCAAATTTACATCTCATGCAAATTGTCAATACATTATATCTTTAATAAAGATACTAAAACAAAGTCGCAAAGTAAATATGTAATAACATATAAAATAAATTTCTGTGGCAATAAAATCCTCCGAGACAAAATACTTCTGTTACATCATATATTCTGAGTTGTAAGTCTTCAGTACTAACTTCTCTGCGATGGATCAAAAGTTTGCAGACGTCAATATGTTATGATTTCCTGGTTGACAATTCTTTATGTCTGCCATAATCCCCACTGTGACACAACATCCAGGCGAAGCTGTGATTATTGTGATGTAAATGCATGTGAGTACTTTTATCTGACAAGATAAGCCTGTTAATTCAGAGTTAACCCTTTAGCTCCTAGAGACTTTGTGAAAAGTGACAGTTTACTCACTAGCGGAAAGGGTTATGCTGTGTTTCAATCAAGTTTTTTTTCAATTAAAGTTGCTATTAAAACATACTTTTTTTGTGCAGAATCGGACAGCACACATCCAATGGGTAATCCAAAAAAAGTATGGGCATGTTTCATCACATATTTTTGATACTATCTTGACTATAGCGTGCTTAAGGCAGGGGCAGTTTGGGGCGGTTTAGTGAGTAAGCTGAGGGGCGGTCTCGAGCGTTTTAGGTGCTAAAGTGTTAATGCCTCTTATATTCCATCTTCTCCCAATACAAGATATGACTTGTTTGAATTCAAGGAATAACAAAAAAGTCTTGTGTTGTAACAGTTTTTTAACCCGTTTACACTTTTGTTGATTAAAGGCCCAAAGAAAAAACTTTGATAACAGAGTTCTGGTTTTCTTTCGTCAATGTAAATCCTTATAAAAGGATTACCAGTCAATATGGCAATACATGCAGAATTTGTAAGAAGTGCAAGCTAGCTTTGTTAGAAATATATGTGACAAGTCTATTCAAAATCACCAATAAGTAGTTTGAAATCATTATTTGGTTTTTGACTGTGATCAGTTCTTGTGCTAAATTATAAAGCATGTGATTAGTATAGCACCCAAGACATGTTCCAGTCGTTCATGAAGTTGTTTGTAACTTTAAAAACGACTTTGTGAAACACCAATCCAGGTCACATATCTGTCAAAAACTTTGTCTAATTCTGAGTTGCATGACATTTAAATAGAGCTCACAAATTCTCTCAATATTCCATCTCGCCCTGGATAAATCATATTAAGATTATAAAAACTCTTTCCATTTCAGAATTCACATTCAATCTCAGAAACGGATATAAAAAATAGATCAAAACTATGCATGAAATAACGATGGAGCATGACAACAAATCTTAACTGGCATTGAAACAATATCTGCACACTCTCTTCTCAAATTCACTGCCACCAATGATATATAAAATTAGTATTAACATTTGAAAGTTTTCATTCTAAAAGGGATTAAATCCACTTTTGATCAAGATTGCGTTATTGAGATCAGACTATTTTTCAGGTATTAGCCTTTAAACAAAAATATGAACATAAATTTTTAAAACCATTATGGATATTTTAATATCGCTTTTTCCTTGACACCCTTATAAAATGCTTTTGTCTCTGAATTTAAGAAAAGTGGATTTAATCCCTTTTAGAATGAAATTCTTTATTTGCAGATCCTAAAATGTCTTTTGTCCTATACGTGAGGCAAGATATCATCATCACTATCGTCATGGAATTCAAATGGGTTTCTTCTTGTATCTCTAATCAGGACTTCATCTTCTTGCCCGCCTTCACTGAAGTCAAATAGAGATCTGGATTGTGTTCCTCCGTCATTGCTATCTTCAGCGTCTCCATTGGAAAGCTATGTCAGGCAAAGAGGGGAGGGGGGGGGAAGACATATCAAAGAATGTGGTTAGTTTGTTGATAGTAATAATAGTAAAGCAGGCAAAAAGATTCTGCTATAGCAAGGCAATTCTCTGGTTCTCAATTTTCAACCAGTGTGAACTTAAGTGCAATAATACAAAAAAAAAAAAAAAAAAAAAAAAAAAAAAAAAAAAAAAAAAAAAAAAAAAAAAAAAATCCTTTTTATTCAGTGTAAAAAATCACAACATTTAGATTTACATGTAATACATGAAAAGTACATGTAGGTCTTAAAAATGAAAATTAAATTTAACTAATTTGAGATTGCAGCTGAAAGGCATAATTGTGACACTTATCAATTAAAAAATGAAAACTTCCTGTAAACTATGAAATGAG
This sequence comes from Paracentrotus lividus, assembly GCA_940671915.1. NCBI lineage: Eukaryota > Metazoa > Echinodermata > Echinoidea > Camarodonta > Echinidae > Paracentrotus > Paracentrotus lividus. Next base: position 27,624,823 of record CALNVZ010000218.1, read on the forward strand.
TTATGATTGATCCTAAGATCGACTGCTACCTCTATGTAACAGGACACTGGTGTGTTATTTAGAGTGTGTTCAATGTCCAGTTTCAAATTTATACGCCAACATGAATCATGATACAAAACGCAATTACAAAAAGCTGATATAAAGAGAAACAAAGTGTGTGTTCATAGTCCCCATCCACGGTTGTAAAAGTAAACGTTTTTCAAATCTCGAAACAGAGGAAAATTTAAACGCCGAAAAAGATGCGTTTAGAAACTCAATCCGCTTCAACTTTACGACCTTGAGCAGCGCATTGCAACCGAAAAATGCGACACTGAACAGGATTGAGTTTTCAAACGTGTTTAAATGTGCTCTCGCAATGGAAGCTTCTGGTGTAAGTGAAAAAAGGAGAAGATGTTTATTTTTTAAGAGCGGGGAATTTAAAGACGATGGAATTATAATCAGCTTTAAATTTTTGACACTGAAAGGTGCACCGCTGATCGGTTTGTGTTTGTGTTTTGTAATTGCGTTTTGTATCATGATTCATGTTGGCGTATAAATTTGAAACACACACCCTTTGGTTATCCAGGATGAGAAAAGACAGTTGCCTAGCTGCCAAATTTGGAAAAAAAAAACGTGGGGGGGGGGGGGGGCTGTGGCGGAAGCACAAGACAAAACATTGTGATTTAATTGAAACAGTTGTCAATAATAAAGTGTTGGAGGGTGTATAATTACCTGTGAGTAAGAATAACTTGGAACTTTAGAATATGCTCCAGGACAACACCCTCGTATTCTCCAATATACAGCAGATCTAAAATGATAATAATATTAATAATAATGGCAATAATATTAATAATAATGATAATAATAAAAATTACAATAAGTTCAAGTTCAAGTTCAAGTTCATTTTATTTTCCACAAATCAACATAATAAAGCAATTTACAGTGTATAAAGCAATCAAATTAAATTCATTTACATAGGACAAATATAAATATATATATATTTTTACAATCAAGAAGAAAAGTGGAGGAGCCTAAAGAAAAGCAGAGCTTGTTGTGGATAGGCCCCAAATAATATAATAATAATAATGATGAATGTAAGAATAACTTGGAACTTTAGAATATGCTCCAGGAAAACACCCTCATATTCTCCAATATACAGCAGATCTGAAATGGTAATTATACTACTACTACTACTACTACTACTACTACTACTACTACTACTACTACTAATAATAATAATAAATTATAATTATAATGATAATAACAATAATAATAATAATAATTATAATAATATCTTTTATCAATAATAATAATAATGATAATAATATTAAATTTCTTTAATTGTGAAGTACAGGAATAAGGACAAATAAAAAATGAAATTATAATTATGATAATGATTGTTATGATAATGATGATGGTTATGATGAAAATGATGATGATGGTGATGATGATTATGATGGTGATAATGATGATGATGGTAATGATGATTATGATGATGAAAATGATGATGATGGTGATGATGATTATGATGGTGATAATGATGATGATGGTGATGATGAAAATGATGATGATGGCGATGTTGATAATGCTAATAATGATGATGATCACCGACGTAGGTTTTATGGAATATCTAAGAAAAGGAAAAAGTTAGTAAAAACAAGAGATGTTTGCTAAACTATGTTTAACATAGTTTGTTAGTGTCCAAGTGTTCAAGATTCAAGATACATGTACATGATATTTTTGAAACAATTTGCTTTTTGCTATTTAGCTGGGAAATTCCCTCGACTTATGATATTATTATTACTTTACAGAAGTATTTTTTTTTTTTTTTAAAAGAAATACACCAAGCGATGCATGCATTTAATCATGTTTATTAACATCTTGTTGGAAAAAGAACTAAACATTGTATGAGATATTGGAGAACTTTCAATGACCCTCTTAGTGGGAAAGTAAAATCTCTTTCCACTCTCTTTTTTTTTTGGCCTGAAGCATTAAAAATTTATTAAAGCTTACTGTGGATCACTGCAATTTGGTACATAAATCCCAGAAGAAGAAGTTGCCGAACACAAATTGATTTCGATCACAAATTAAAAAGATTTACAGAGCTCATTAGTATTCATGATTCGGCTTTAAAACAGGTCAAGGATAAAGTGGTTTATCTTGTGTTCTTAGAGCAATTTGCATTCAGCAGTGGCGTTTTGAATATCATTTTATCAATTTGTCATACATTTGTAGCTCGTAGAGCTACAATTTACATGTGTGCCCCTAATACAGAGGCCTTAAAGAAATATAATCCAAGGATTTAAACTGATCTTAAATAGATTGCAATTCGAGAGAGGTGTTTCACCTAGTCGTTCGTAAAATTGTGGATAAATTTACGGACATGAACATGAAGTGCCAAATGGGATGCCCATATTTAATCCTGACATTTTATAACAGCATGGCAGCTGTATTGCTAATATTCTAAATTAAGTTGATGCCAAACAATATACATCCCATTTAAAATGTTTATCAAGAGCAACAATGTTAGTCCCTTCCATATTTTAATCTTTAGCTGGCAATTAAACTTGATCGAGTATCCCATTTGGCTTGCCACATTTAAGTTGTTCGTAATAGTCACACAAATCTTTACCCACTAAACTAGCCGGGGGGGGGGGGGCCTCGTATGTTTTGCCCAAGTCTGATTTATGTATAAATTAGCATACTTAATTACCGACTTCATTGTTTATTAGAATTTAACTACAGGGCTTGGTACATTAGATGACACTACAAGTGACGTGCGTGTCAATCTTCGGCGCAATTGCACAGTGGCCCCCTCCCCTCCGGCTATATGATCTCCCAAAAATACTCCGGCCTAGTTAGGGTTAAGAATGACTTGGTAAACCCCCCCCCCCCTCCCCCTACCGGAATACAACCATGGAGAATCCTCCCCAGGAATAGAATAGATTTGGAGCAGAGAAATTATTACTTGAAATGCAAACAAGATGAGCATCTCCTTCATATTTTGCAAGAATAAGAGCAAGAGCAAGATAAGAGGGTTCAACTTAAGTGAAACAAGTGTTCTGGTCATGACATTGAAATGTGGAAGACACTGTCTAAAAGTGGTTTGGGAAGGTTGATAACAGTTCACCTACGCATTATTTTGTGCTGTGAGGTTTTGAAATCACCAAAAATGATAAGAAATTGAACCAATTCAACTTTGAGTCACATGCACTTACACAGAAATGCATGTATGGGGCAATACAACATGTTTGGGACCCAAATAGTCAGCTCTTTCGGTATATTTTTGGTCATATTATGACTATTAGGGCAATTGAAGAGCAATCTTTTCTTTCTTTTCTTTTTGGAGCTTTTTATCATGATACTCTTCCCAAATAGCATGTTAATAACAGGAAAGCTCACAATAATTTTCTTCATCTTTCCCACACCTTCCCACTACACTAGATTCCCTTTAAGGTCATGTAGGCCCTACTGTACATGTACCAAAGCTCAGTTAATTTTTGTTTTAATTTAATTTTTTTTTGGTGGCTACATTTATATTTAATCAAGCTGCACCATGTAAATTATGTGATGCACCAAACATTCAGATAAATTAGGGCCTCTTTTAGGTTTTTTGTGATCTCTTTTGGAAGTTCAGGGGCAGGATCGCCCTAGGCTTCCTGTTTCGTTTTCTGTTTTTGTCGTTAACTGACACTAACCTTGACATTTGACCTACCTTCTTTCTCTTTTATGAAATACTATGGCCAAACAGCATAAAATGATGATAATGAGTAAGACCAAGATAATAATAGAAGCTTGTCGGTGTTTGGACGTCACCACTGTATTGCTGCCTCCACCATCGTCGGGGATAACTCTGCAAAATAACCAAATAATAATTAAATCTTCTTCTTCTCGAGTCCTTTCTCTCAATTTCGTTTATTTGTGTTTAATTCAATTCAATTCAATTCATTATGATTGTTTGATGAAGTAGAATTTGATTCTGACTCTGCCCATTAAATACTGAATGCAGGCAATCCCATTAGGCCAAAGGGTAGTAAGATCAGCTTGGGAACAGGGGTTAGGCAGGAGAGGGCATTGTAGGAGGTGACTCATGATCTCCTCCTCTCCGCAATCGCATACTGGACGTCCTTCGGTATGTGAATGCGGAGAGGAGGAGACCATGAATTAAATAACGAAGCTCTTCAATCGATCATTCCTGATCTCTCTAATGCCCCTTTCATACTGAGCTCTTCCCGTTGAAGTTGAAGGGATGCAGTAACATTGAATGATAATCAAATTGCAATTTATTTGATTTAGCTCATTTAGCCATCATGATTATGAACATATAGGTCAGTCTGGTATTCCTTAAAAATTGCTTACTTTATTTTTGAGATATCTATGATTTTATACTCAAATTTTGAAACCCATTCCCAGATGCTTCTGAAAACCACGTGCGTTTCAACGCAGCACAACGTACACTGCATTTCCTGTCATGAAGTCCCCATGACTACAGGGCTGCTAAGCTGGCAACAGAGCGGTAGGAAATTAATCATAAATAAAATAAAATTATGAGTCAAAGTTTGAAGAAAATCGACCGAAAAATAGTGAAGTTATGAATATTTAAAGTTTTGATTCTGTGACGTCACGTGCGAGCAGCTCTCCCATGCGTTGTGTATGTAAATTCCATAAATTTGTCTTTTTTTTATTGTTCTTGATAAAGGAATGGGTCAATTTGATAGAGGCATGTATATGAACATATGTTTGATGATATATTGACCGCACAGGTAAGATAATTAGTTTTCTTCTGAAAAAATGGCATTTTATGGAATTTACACTATATAACACATACATGTAGGAGAACTGCTCGCACGTGACGTCACATAATCAATAATTTAAATATTCATAACTTCGTTATTTTTTGGTTGATTTTTTCCAGACCTTCACTCATATATTTCTCTTATTTTTCTGCATTTTTTAAAACCAATTTAAACCCAGGGTGAACTTCCCCTTTAAGCAGGAAGACATTTCATCCCCTTAAAATTTCCCAATAATTTTTAAATTTTTCCAAAAAATGGGATACCAGCAATTCTTTACCTTTTTTTGTGCATCTTGGAGGTAACAATATTTGACTAATCACAGTCTGAGAAAATGGGATGTTGAAGAACGTTGCCAGTATGCATGCTAGCACAACACTTTCGTACCAACAGACAAAATTATCTACCACAGAAGCAACTGTTCAGTAGGTTTACTTCTAACATCTCTGAGGTAAAACTATATTGGTTAGATTATGTATGTCTGTAGCAGGCTTATATACTTACATTTTTCCTTCTGTACAAACGGCCGATGTGAGCCATAAGAAGTAGTACTGGCAATTACTTGATTCATAGTAAAACTCAGGATGGCCCTGGCAACGGAAAAAAACAAAACAAAACAAAATCAACAAGAATGAAGAGCGAAGAAATGAAAAAAAATTGGGTACTTTGAAAAAACAGGGTACTTTAAAAAGACCATTGGGGGTAACTACAGTCTGTGTCAAAAAAAAAAATGGTACAGTCGGAAAAATAAAAATTTAAGTGTAAAATATTTTCAGATAATGTGTGTATGTGGTACCAAAATAAAGCCAAAAGATTTTCCTTGCTGATGCACTTTGTTCTGTATAATTTGCTTTTGTAAAACAAAAGTTATGCTAAATTTTGTGGGACAAGGAACAAATCGAAATTGAGCACTTCATGGCCATTATGCTAAACCTATACACAAAGGCATGGGACGGCGTGCGAAAAATTGATTTTTTTTTTTTTTATTGTAGAAAACTAGTCATATTTCAAAAATTAAAACACCAAATGTGATGAAAAAAATTGCAGGTCAAAGTCTGATCTTCCTGCTTTATGAAAATACCAAACAATAGCAGGCTGTGATTAAACTTCATACTCTAACAAAATGTTTTCCACTTGTACTATTTTATTTGACACAGACTGTACACAGGTAGTGGACATGTAGGCTCTATGATCTAGTGGATCATAACCAACTCTGCGTTGCAAAAAGGACAACAGAGGAGGTTGCAGCTAGTTTTTTATTCAAGCGATATCATTGATACATGTAGCTCTAAAACTTACTCCAGCGAGATATTTGACTTAAGTAAAACATATTTGGATTAGTGGTAGTATTAGAGGCAGTACTCAAGACTACTAATAACATCTATAAAATAGTTGAAATAAAAGCTATTAAATCATCTGCGAAAACAAAGCCCCAATATACATGTACATGTAGTTGTCAAATAATTTTCTTATATAAACTATTCAATATATGTTTTCTGTCATTTAACAACAAAGACAGACTTCAGAATTCTTTCTTCTCTCTATTTTGTTTTCCTCTTAAGCAAAACAATAATTTCAACAACCATATTTCTTTTTTTCAATAATCACTTATAATAATAATAAATATTTTGGTTGTTCTGTAAAATTAAGGTACAAATTATATGGGGGTAATGAACTCAGAACAAAATTTGTAATAGTTAACTGATAAAATGGATTACATCCCTTTAATGTGTTTTTTTTTAATTGACAAAATATGTAGATTTGGTTAGGTAATAGATGCAGAACAAAACCTGTCATGTTTAGCTGACAAAAAGGGCTTAGCTTCATTCTTTTTTACTACCAAATTATGCAAATTTGGATGATGTATTGCACTTAAGTTGTCAAGGTAGTGACTATTAAATTTGTTTTGTCATATTTTGTCATATTTCTTTACAATCCTTAATATGCTTCACAAATCCAAAAAAACTTAGCTGACACAGATATATCATAAACTTTCTCAAAATTATATTTTTCCTTGCACTCTGTCTCTCTCTCACTCTCTTTCTTTCTTTCTTTCATTACCGATATCTCCTTTATATCTCATATGTTCACAATAATGTGACATGCAATCTTACAATTGAAGCTAAAGATAAAAACAAAATAAGTACAAAAGGAAGGTGAAGGTGACTTTGTTAAAAGGAACTAGAAGTGAGCATAAGTGGTAGTAGAGCAATCTTCGTAGGTATTTTCCTTTCACGAGATGAATGTCAATTTCTGTCTTTGCTCTCCTTTTTTTCTTTCACCCTCTCTTAGTCTCTCTCTATATGTCTGTCTATCTGTCTCTGTCTGTCTCTCTCATTCTCTCTATCTCTTTGTATTTGTCTTGGGCTGTGACATCTCATCATGGTATACAAATCATTGCATACCCTGGATTTCAACCAGCCCCTCATATAAGAGCCACAAAAATGAACGAGCAAACAAATTGGGAAAGAATATGCAAAAAATTAATTTAAAGAAAACATATATATAGTAGAGTGTGACAAAAGGAAACTAATTCTTTTTAAAAAATATCTCCTGTGAAATATCAAAATATGTCTGTCATTTCAGAGATTAACATTTAATAATTGGCTAGGAAGAAAACGACACTAAATAAAAACAAAAAACATCAAAAATTAAATTTGATTGCTATTTCACTTGCTAAATTTTGTCAGAGTAGGGTATGCAAATCATTCAGGAGGAAACGATTAGAGGAACTTACAGTTTTGGAGTCTGTTTCACACTGGAATATAACCGTTGTTATAACGTCTTCTGTGTTGTCTTTTCCGCAGCTCTCAGGTTTGGTAACCTCCATCTCCACCAATTCATCTAATGATCAGGCAAAATTTAATCAAAAATATTGTAAAAACACATTTAGGAGACAAAATATTTGATGGCTTATTTGATAAGGTATTTTCATTTAATTTGTATATGCATGTACATGTACATGTATATATGAACTCCAAACAAAAGGCAGTGTGTCAAATAGGTTTACAAAGACATTAACAGCTTTGTTTAAAAGAATTACTATTGCAATAAAAAAAAAACAACATAGTCATGTATATTAAAGGACTCACCACAATGAAGTTTTTAGGGTGGATATGATAACACCTGGTCTCATTGCAGACCCAGAAATGTGTGTCTATTAGTAGACGCAGAAATCTAGTTGACTATTAAGATGGCTAACCATCAATAATTTCTACAGCATTCTCAAAACAACTGTTGATTAGACTCTTAATTCTGACAGACGTGACTGGACCCAATTACAGCTGGTCTCTTTAGACCAAGAAATCTAGTCCAGATTATTTTTTACTATCTAGACCTCAATCCCACATCTCCAAAGAACTGTTGATCGGACTCTTTAGTTTGATAGACATGACTGGACTGGGTTTTTACAGCTGGATTTATCACAGATCTTTATTGTAGAAAGCTTTTCTCGTTATTGCTCTGAGAAATCTAATCTACTTTGGATCAAGGTCTTACCCTCAATGAAGTATTTTCTACTGGACCTCAAGCCCACATCTCTGAAGAACTGTTGATCAGACTCTTTAGTTTGCCAGATGTGACTGGACATAGCTGATCAGATGTAGAATGTTAGTCTTATTTTTGGTCTATGAGATGTAGTCTACTTCGGGTCCAGGTCTTACCGTCAATGAAGAATTTTCTATTGGACCTCAATCCCACCTCTCTTAAGAACTGTTGATTAGATTCTTTTGTCTGATAGACATGACTTGACCTGATTTTTACAGCTGGTTAGACCAAGAACACTAGTCTTATTATTGGTCTGGAAATCTAGTCTAATTTGGGTCCAGGACTTACCCTCAATGAAGTATTTTCTACTGGACCTCAAGCCCACATCTCTGAAGAACTGTTGATCAGACTCTTTAGTTTGACAGACAGCAGCAGACTGACAGACGTGACTAACATCGCCTGGGACTTCATCCTTGTTGTCGTTCATGTTGATGAGGTAGACGTATGATGAATGATCTCCAGTAACTTCCTGGCGGTCATCACCTCGAGCTTCCCAAGTTCTTATGATTGCAAATGAATAAAACAAAGACCAAAAAATGTAAACAAAATTTTTGTAGGTTCCCATAGTCATTACATTAAGTATTCACAATTGGAGGTCTTCACTCGCTATAATTATTTTTGACTCCATAAATTGTTTTTCTTTTTTAATAATATTTTTCACTCAGTATACTCAGTACATGCCCAAGTACTTGATATAACTGGAAAGTTTAAACACCTGTATCTAGTTTCAGTAAATCTACAAAGATCCTAAAAAAAAATTATGGCAGCGTATATAATTTTTAATGCAGTTTTGGGGTCAGCAGCTTACGTATTGTGAATTAAAGTTTGTAAAAAAATATATACATATATTTTCTTCAAATTTATTATACAAAGACAAGATTTTCTTGTGTCAGAACTATTTAATTCATCCAAAGTCTTTGGGCAATATCCAAGTGTTAAATAGTATCTTGAACAATTTAAATACAATTGTGCAACTGAATATCATACTAACAAAGAAAAGCAAAAGAAATATCGACAAACATCACTGCACAAAAGAATTATTTCCGGTAAAAGGTTTTAAAAGAGATGCAGTAAGTGATTATTCTAATCTATCAAAACTCTAGCTTGCCTGGTATTCGTAAGCATGACAATTGTCTCTGCTACATGTATGAAGCTCATTACTAATTCATGGACAAAAATCATAAATAATGAACATGTACCTCGGCATCTTTTGGACACCCACAAAGTAAGAACCAAAACTACATGTAATAAATTCTATCTTCCTGCGAAACGTTGGATAATGACCTCGCACACAATAAAAGCTAGCAGATACATGTACATGATTTACCAGGGCCCTATTGCATAGAGAGTTGCCAGTATGTAGTAACTTTGCCATAAACGATAATTACCATGGTAACACTGCTCAACAGCCAATCAATATACAGTATTTGATGAAAGTTACAACTGATGCAAAGTTACTATAATTATGCGACAGGGCCAGCTACAAGTATATAGTATATGTTCATTAACATACAATGCACTGTTAGTGTATTAGTCACTTCATACTGTGAATATTACCTTAATATAGAGTGGACATAAATTTTATAATCCGAATACGGAAGTGGATTTTATCCAATGTACATACATATAATTCAAAATAGATTATTCTATAGTATTAAAAAAAGAAATATACAAAACGAGAATAAAATGTCAAAACAGGAAATCAACTTTGATAGAGGCAGCTCTCTCCACAGAAATAATACCTTGTAAATTTTTTGTGATCACAATGCATATGAGTTTTTTTTTTTAACTGGCAAACTTATCACATCATTGTGATGTAAGGATGGTCCTCATATCAAATCAAATGACTGATTTTTTTTTCTTCCAACATTTCATGGCGAAAATGGAACTTTGGAGATTGTACTTGTAAAATAACATCTAGCACAGCACACTTTTTGCAAAAACATGTTTAATGAAAACAGAACTTGAAATATTAAAAGGAATTAAGAAGGTACACAGTAATAAAAAAAAAAACACTATTAAGGGGATGTTTCACAAACTTTTCTTCAATTTATGCATGACTTAAAAAAATAAATATGAAGTACAAATTAAGATGCCCAAAGAACTGTATATCATGACATTTTTTTGTAAGTGTGATTTTATTTCTAATCTAAAATATACTGCTTTTAGGGCCTAATTGGAAGATGGTGCACATTATAAACAAATTAATGCTTGAGGAATATCCTACGTCACAATGATTTATCACCATAAGAAAAAGACTTGTCATGTGTTCAAATAATTACATCATAATGGTTTAGCTCAGAATGCCAAACACAAGAAATATCCACTAAAATATGACAAATTTATTGCATTGTCTTTATGATGGTGCGCCTGAATGACGTGAAGAGGTAATTATCAATAATATTGACTGCTTTTCTTTCAAGAGATACATGTACCACATATTTCCCTCACAAGACACTATTGTCCTCATCTCCAACTCAAGAGAATATGAGACTAATTTTGAAAAATATATATATATATATATATATATATATATATATATATATATATATATATAGTCGTAAATCACAAAGTTACACGTGTTGGAAGATAATATTGAAACAAAATACAAGACAGTCATGCTTTAATATTCCAACTATTCAATATTCATATATGTACATGTACATGTATCTCCCTCGAAGGCCAGTCAATAGTAATTTATGTCTTACATGTATCACCCTCAAGACCAGTCATTATTATATAAATATTCCTAGTTTTCAAAATATATGTGGTATCTCCCTCATTGCCAGTCAATAGTAATTTATGTCATATCACCCTCAAGACCAGTCATTGTTATATAAATATTCCTCAGCAAAAGTTTTGTGTTGCAAAGAGAGATAGAGAAGAAAAAAGAAAATCACAACATTGGCCCGTATTCAAGAAGGTGGCTTAAAGTTAAGCCTAGCTTAAATCTGTGGTTTAAGTATGGCTAGCAAAATGGGACACAATCTTGAAAAGTAGATGTTCGATTTATCCAAATTTTTGGTAGTGAAACTATTAAAACTGCCTGGAAATGATACGTACAAAAGTTTTCCTTACAATTAAAACACAATTCCAGAATTTGGTAAACTCCCAAGGAACATGCAACATAGAGAAATTGTGTCCCATTTAGCTAGCCATATCTAAACCACAGATTTAAGCTAGGCTTAACTTTAGGCCACCTTTGTGAATAAGGGCCATTGGCATCTCAATCCTTACTCACCCATGATCAATGATTGCAGTGAAATTCATGATAACGTTGGTCTCCGGGTCCGTTATCATCTTGTTAACCATGTTCACAGGCACTCTACATACAATCAAGTAAAAAAACACATGTATAAGCCAATTTTTAAGTAGAAATGTTAAAGGATTCTAGAATATTTATGAGTAAATAATTTTCAATTGTTTTTACTAATACAAGTACATGTAGCCTTATATTTGAATCAAAATTTTCACAAGGATGGACTTGCCAAATGTAAACCCCCTTGAAATATACATTTATACAGTAGTACAGAATAATAATATTTCACATTTAATTTGTACAGCAGTATTTTGATTTTGAACAAGTTGAATTAGCACAATTTTAAAATTATGTAATTATTGTGATGACCAACTAATGAAATTCGCTAAAATCACCACTTATTGTACATGCATGTAGCCTCTAACTAACAAATTAAAAGCACTCTAAACAAGTTAAACAACAGTGGATAACATAACATATCATTTTTTATAATAAATTACAAGTATATATATAAACTTTATTATATCCGTGATAAATTCAGTCCTGCATAGAGTCCTGTATAGTGAGTGACCAAACAGATTCTAGCTAAAATGTATGATGATGAAAACGGAACGCCCCTTGAGCAAATTTGCTATGCGTGGCGTAAATGATGGAATATTGCACTATTCCATCAGTTACGTCACAAATCATGCAATCTCTCGGCGCGCCGGACAGTGAGTTGTCTCTCCCGGGAAAGTCCAGTGGTGCGTTGGCAAAGACACTTATCAGATTCCGTTGAGAGCGGTTTAACTAAAAGTAGGCCAGTCAGCCACAAGGCAACCGGGCTCTGCGAGTGCAGCTCATGATCTCCATTTTGTTCGAGATCGGGGAGATCAGGGATGAATGAACGAGGACTGAGTTGAATTGTTTTAATTTTTTGTTGGAAGGATATAAAACAAATACACCATGTACTATTTTGAGACACTAGTGAAATTATGGATTCCTCGGTAGCAGGAAAAGTACTATTTTCTTTGGGGCTGCGCCCCTGAGAAAATAGTACTATTCCTGAAATCTTGGAATCCATAATTTCAACTAGGGTCTCTCAGACATGGTATATTCGTATAACATACATGTACATGTACTCTATGCTTTTCTCTACAATTAATATGAAAATATGTTATCATGATGTGATTAGTTCATTAAAGTAATTGTCCAATTGTCCAATGAAGTATGACATGTAATCTTCTATTTATGACTGTTGAACACAATATCTTGTGCTGCAAAAAATATCCCCAAATGATAAAGCCAGATATGTTATGACAACCATAATTTAAGAGGAAAAAAAAGATGAAAAGGAAATTATACCTCTCTTCTTTGCAGGCTACCTTAGATTTCCATAGGAACTGGAATTGGCACTTGTTATCAACAATTTCCGTCCTGTAAGAAAACAAAAATCAGATAGAACATCACAAATCATATATATTTCATATGTGCAAGAGGCAAATATTAATTCATTTCTGGTGCAGTACATCAAATTTTTCTTGGATAGGAACAGTTTGATTGAAAATTACTATTAAAATTTTTAAATTGGTAATGCAATAAAAATCATTATATTAATGCACAAATTGGCAATTTTTTTAAATGCATTTTGTAATTTTTCTCAACAAAATATCAATACATGTAGGTATAAATTTGATTTTGCATAAATCCTGAACGAGTAAAATCTAAATAGATTGGTGCAAATTTGAGGGTGAAAAAAGTGACTAATTTAGACCTTTGAAATTCTTGTACATCTATGAAGACGGACAGTCAACCTGTCCGAAACGTCGAGCACTCTCTACTACTACTACAAGCCTTTCTCGCATCTTGCCTTCTGATCTGCTTCACAGTCCTTGTTAGGACTCAATCAAGAAATAATATATCTTATTCTATTCTTTACTCTCTATCTCACCTATCAATTTTCTACTTTCTGTAACTTTCCATTTCCTCTTCTACTTTGACAAAACCACATGGTGTACCGTAAATCTCGTCACAGTATTCGAATCCACCATGCAAGCCTCTACCTTCAAAGAACATCGACTGTATTCGCTGTTAATTTCGCGCAATTATTTTTTTTTCGCGCTGAGCGGCCTCAAAACCTGTTCACAGGTTCACGAATTCGCGCTGCATTTTTGTCAACTCACAATTGACCCCATTCAATACATGCATAGAAAATTATGCCTACATATTCGCGGGTTTTTGAATTTGCGCCTGCCGAAATCTGCGAAAATTAATGTACCGTGAATACTTCCACAATTACAGTACTGTATAAGCCAATATTTTTGCGTACATATATTTTCACGATTTTGGACTAGTTGGGGAAATTCGCGAGAGCAAAATTTCGCGATTTTGGTGATGACTTCATTACTATAGTATTAGAGCCTTGTAGGCCTATTGAAGTGGAAATTTTCATGATGACCGACTCGCGAAATTCGCGAAAATAAAGTCACCGCGAAAATAACCACTTATACAGTATATGAGGGTTATCTTTACCTTTGAAACTCTGGGTTTCCGATTTTGTTGGCACATTGGAAGGTAATGGAGGAAGATGCAGGAATGGGCGGAGAACCCGGTTGAGTACTGCAGTCATCCACATTGGAACCTTCCATGAAGGTCACTTCAATGTCAGGAACATCTCCTGTATACAGGGAGGCAAAGAGAGAGAAAGTGAGGAGGGGGAGAGAGAGAGAAAGAGAGAGAGAGAGAGAGAGAGAGCAAGAGAGAAGGACAGATAGAAAGGAGGGGAGAGGAAAATACGAGGGGTGAGAGAGAGAGGTGGATGAGAGAGAGAGGTGGGTGAGAGAGGAAGGAGAAGGGATAAAGAGAGAAGGGAGAGAGATTGAGAAATAGAGGAGGGAAAGGGAGAGGGGAAGGAAAAAGAGAGAAAGAGTGAAGGAGGGGAAGAGGATGGAAAGAGAGAGACAGGAGGAGGAGGGAGGATGGAAAAGAGAGAAATAGCTAAGGAGGGAGAGGGAGGACGAAAAAGAGTAAAAAAGTGAAGGAGAGGGAGTGAGGATGGAAAAGAGAGAGAGAGGGGGAAAGAGAGAGAGAGAACAGAAAAGAAAGAGCGAAGGAAGGAGAGTATTTTTTTCCCCGACACAACATATTATGAAAAGATATGTCGTACAGTATCATCACTGGATTATATATAGAAAAAAGACAATGGAAATGAGAGAATTAAACTTACATTTGCTTCTTCAGTTGTTTCATACGCTGGAATAATATGTTAAATGGTCTCAAGATATATATACTGCCTTGATTTTCTTAATGGATAATAAAATGCAATGGAGCTCCTCGATTTGCCATGGAGAGCGACTTGGCCTGCTCAAATTGAGCTCCTCATCTTATTCAGGAGAGCATTTCGGTGGATTCACAATACGGTGCGCCACCTATCGATTGCAGCGGACAGGCCGAAATTCGAAATGCCCCGTGGGAAAAAGTCAACATTGAAATTAATCTTTGTGTGGTTCGATCTGCGCTGCCTTATTTGCATAATAAAATAATGATAAAATGCGATTATTATGCTGCGCTGGCCTGTATGCCAAGATGAGTCAAATATTTGTTTAGTTCGTCGACCCGCATTTGCCGAGAAACAGCGGAGTCTACCACTTTCAAAAGGTCACACAGTCACTAGCACTTTGTAGTGTGCGCTGCGCCTGCGATGTCGACCCCGAAGTTAGAAATTGGCCTGTCCGCTGCAACCGATAGGTGGCGCACCGTATTGTAAATCCATCGAATTGACTGAGCTCCTCCGATTTTTAAAAATAAAGGACCGTACATGCACTATGAAAACGCAAACCATCACCACATTATGAGCTAATAAACTGATCAAGTCCTTTGTAGCCTCAAAGACCTATCTCATACCTTTGGCAGACATCTGCTGAGTATACACCATTCCAAGGACGTCCATCTGGCCATCAGGTCTCCCACGGCACATGCTCGCCTCGGCAGGGCAGCCCTCAGTCCCGTACACTGGCTGACACAGGTTCATGTAATATCTAGAAAAGGATAATAATAATCGGAAGAATGAAACTTTTGATCCGAATGCAAGAAAAATTACCCGGCACGTCAAAATATTCAACATATGTGTAATATGAGAGACAAAGTTTATTAAAGCCCAAGTATAGTTGTGGTAGAGAAATTTGCATTTTTAAAAAAAATTACTCAACTTGTCTTCATATTGTTTTGATGACATATCAATACATGGGCAAACAATAAAACCATATATCATGCATGTCTTTCCATGATATTTTATATTTAGCATAAACATGGGAAGATGTTCATCAAAATGCGGCCATACTTCCAAAAAATCTGTTCTCCCCAAAATATATATGAGCTTTAATAGGTAGATTAAATTTATATATTAGCCATAAATTGATGAGAGACAATTTAGTTACCATCAATATATCACAAAAATTGTTTTAATGTTATTTTTGTTTGTTTTTTTAAATATTTATTTCATTCATTATTTTTGTTTGTTTTTTTAAATATTTATTTCATTCGTATGCTGTTTGAACATCCCCTCACGCTTTTACACAATCGAGAGTTTCTTATCAGTAAAGATGGTTCCATATGGAGAGCCGTCTCTTGATAGAGGTTACTTGATTCAAAATATAGAAATTCTACAATTTCTAAATACAAAGAATAAAATGTTCAACAAAGATCGAATGCTTAGAGACTTTTCACTCACTCATTTGTATTGCTATCATGGAACTGGAAACTTCCAGTGATCCGTGAGAGGGGTGAAAGGTCATAGACATTGCCCTCGTATGCTAGGTCACATGGTCTGGTATCAGCAGGGCAGGCAGCGGCAGTCTCCCACCGGAAGGAGTAATGACAATTCTCATCAGACTGAAAGAGAACAGATTTGTTTTTAAAATCTTTTATTACAGGGAAAACTTTGGACACAAAGGTAGGTAAATAAATAAAAAAATGTATATATTTATTTTTTTTTTATTTTATTTTTTTCAATTATTTTTTTCTTAAATTAATTAATTTTTTTGTTTAGGTTGTGTGTGCCTGTTGGTGGCCGGCCCACACTGCTCTCTCTTATTATTTGTATTATGTCTAATATTCCAATATTTCGTACTCTTGTTTATATCATCTGTTATGTATACACCTAGGAATCAAGTAGACTAATTTGAACTCCTGGTAAGCATTTAATTTGTTGTAATTAAATTTTACTGCAGTAGAAACATTTAAACAACACCTAAAAACACCTGTGTCCAACGCTTGTTATTCCTAGCTTATTTACTTTCGTTTATTGAATTTATGTGTGTTATATGTATTTTTAATTCTCCTCTCCTCCTTTTTCCATTGCGCCTTGACCACTCCACAGAGAGGATTTGGCGCATTACAAATCATATATTATTATTATTATTTCATATATCTAGATTTATCTATATTTACCTACATGTATTATATTCATTTATTCATTATGAGAGTTCAGGGTGGCCAACTGATGGCCACTGTCCTATGTTCCCTACATAAAAATCAACAAAGTTACAGTAGCGCCTGAGATCAACATCATAGCTGATTGCAATCGATTGAGTGCAGTTGTACACAAATTGAATGGGGATGATGTCATTTGATTGCAATCAACTGTGACGTTGATCTCAGGCGGTACTCAGGCGGTGCAAAGTAGCAAAACATAATTATATATTATCAATTATTCAATCAATATAAATGGAAAATTAGAAGTAAACAATATAATCACACAAAAATGTGTTGAAATATATGATTAATAAAAAAAAATAGGATCATGATTTTACATCAAATCATAATCAAAAGGAATTCCAATTATCTACAGTATAATATACCATACATTATTACAATTAAAACCCTATAGCTACATAGATATAACCTTGTTTTTATCAAGTGTCACTTTATTCAGAGTTCCCAGCATTTCAAGAAAACAAAATTCCCTGATTTTTCCCTGATGAAATCTAAAAATTCTTTGATAATTATTGAAACCTATTTCCAGTCTCGCGTGTTTTCTTTGTTGACACCGTGAGGTATTTGCAGTATAAAACACTAGTCTGACTGACTACCGAACTTTCGATTTTTGGGCCAATCGAAATTCCCTGACTTTTTCCTGATTTTGAAGCATTATTATTAAATTCCCTGACTTTTCCCTGACTGGAAAAAAGTATAATAATTTTCCCTGATATCCCTGATGGGCTGGGAACCCCGTTATTATACAACAATGATGGCAAACTTACAGCAAAGAAAGTAGGTGATGTGTTTATAGCTTGGCGATTACAGATAAGAAGAAAGGTGGCCTGCTTCTTCTTATTAGCTCCTGGACAGAGAACACAATGAAAATGAAATGCAACAAAGGTTACCAATCTCAAGTGAACATTCATTCTTATCAAAATTCAAATATGTGGAGGGTACTGTAATTCTGAAGCGACTCCAATGCAGTAGATCTTTTTATTTTTTTTTAAATTGTAAATAGAAAGTGAATTAAATTTATCTTAATTCGTTTGGTATCCATAAGTTGTAGATGGAAACATGTACATGTATGTATGTGTGTTTTTCCAGGCACGAAGGAGCATGGTGGTCAATACTATGGGATAAAATCAATTTTAGGATCAATATCAATCCTAAGAGCCATATTAATTTTAGTCGCTGATTCACTAAGCTGTTTGGGATCAATTTTACTGCTAAAATTGATCCCAAATCTAGAAGCGGTTGCGCACCGCTTTTAAGCATTGACTTTGTACATAACCCTAATAATAATAATAATAATAATAGTCAATTTGTAGAGCGCAGAAACTATTCAACAAAAGTATATATTCTACTGCGCTATTTAGGAGCTTCTGATATGCTTGTAATTAATTAAATAGATGTGTTTTAAGTTTAGATTTGAAGCTACTAATTGATGTTGCTTTCCTGACTTCAAGAGGTAACTCATTCCATAGTTTGGGTCCAGCACAAGCAAAAGCTCGATCACCCAGGGTCACCTTTGTTTTGACCGATGGGGTCAGTAAAAGTTGAGAATCCCTTGAACTGCGCAAGTTGCGACCGTGTTGATTGACTTTGTACCTTAACAATTCTGTGATGTAGACAGGAGCTTGACCATGAAGTGCTTTATATACAATTAGTAGGATCTTGAATGTTATTCTCTTGCGTATTGGTAACCAATGTAAGTTCCTTAAAATAGGCGTGATACGTGTATACTTTGTACATCCACAAATAAGCCTTGCACAGGTGTTTTGAACCCGTTGTAATTTCAGTATTTGAGTGTCGGGGATTCCATACAGTAGACCATTACAGTAGTCTAACTTGTTAGTAATGCATGCATGAACAATCTCTTTAGTGACGTCATTGTCTAGATATTTCCGATGAGCGCACGCTGAACCTCATTATTTCAAGTTTTAGAAAAGCCAATCTCTGACTTCATGCATTGTTTGACTGAGGTAAGCCTTAAAAGTCTTTCAAAAGGGGCAAAGGTTTCCTTTTGTTTTAACCAAAACTTGGTACAATATGATTTGGACATAGGCTGGTTTAAGGCCCAAGTGCTTAGTCCTCAGTGGTAGCATTTGCCATCACTGGACAGGGTGTAAGTTATGTAACACAAAATTAAGGTTGTCTATTTCGAAATTTTGTTAGGAGGCTCTCAAAGTTGGGTTTTCTTTTATTCTGGGAGGCACTGTAGTACATACCTGATGGGCAAGGAGATCCACCGGTGTATTCCACTTTGAATAGCTCTCCCTCCTGGCTGATGGTCTGTGTGGACAATTGCCCCAAGGAGAACTTGTCCTGCCCTGCATGGAGACAGACGGCCGCCCCTGAACACTCTCCGGACTGATCGGATGCCAAACCACATAGCTTCATCTTCATTGTCTTTGCTGACGAGGCAACAACCTGATGAAGAAACAATAAAGAATTGATAATATTATGAACCAGAACAACAAAGAACAGAGATTCTTGGTTTTAGCTATCGACATCCACAACTGGATGCGGTTTATATCCACTTGGTCTAACAGCAGTTGGTCCAATTCTCTGATTGGCTAATGCATTGGCGAAACCATTAGGCTTACATGTACTTCTCACTTGGTCTAAATAAAAGATGAATTGGTCTAATGACCAAATTTGTCCAAATGCATGTTGGTCTAATTCCAACTTGAATATTTGTTCTATTACCAATTTGTTACAGGTAATTGACCAATTGGACATTAGACAAAATGGTAATTAGACAAAAAGGCAAAGTTGCAATTAGACCAAAATGTAATTAACCGAACTGGTTGTAGACAAAATCAAATTAAGCCATGTGGGATGAGACCAAATGACCATCATTCTAAGTTGGTTTAGACCATGTCAGTGGCAATTAACCATTTCACTTACTGTTTGATCTTGTTTGGAGAGAGCAGGGAAGTCAAATTAGACCAAAAGGTAATTACATACACTGGTTGTAGACAAAATGGAATTAAACCATGTTGGATGAGACCAAATGACCATCACTCCAGGTTGGTTTAGACCAAGTGGCAATAACCATTGCACTTACTGTTTGATCTTGCTTGGAGAAAGCAGGGAAGTCAAATTAGACCAAAAGGTAATTAGACAAACTGCTTATGGACAAAATCAAATTAAACAATGTGGGATGACACCATATGACCATCACTCCAAGTTGGTTTAGAACATGTCAGTGGCAATTAACCATTTCACTTACTGTTTGATCTTGTTTGGAGAGAGCAGTAAAGTCGAATCGATACTGTAGGGCAGTGTTGAAGAAGGTACAGTCTTGATCACTCTCTGGGGCTGTGGCAGGGCACACTACGTTTGTCCCCCAGGTGAATTGGTAGATACAATCCTCAACAAACTCTAAGGTCGGGGTACCCTGAGGCGCATAACCAACAGAACATCAATACAACATATAATAAGAAGAACTTTTACCTATACAGTGCATCTCACAATATTAAGTTGACCCTGGAAAATCAGACATTTTTATAGGTGAAAATAAACCATTTATGAACTATAAAGTGTGTCATTTAAAGTTCAGTTTTTCTTCTTTCTTTTGACACCAAATAAAAAACAAAAAATCCACGCATAAATGTAGATGAGCAACATGTATCTGATTTTTTTGTATAAAAAAAACAACAAAACAAAATTGCGCAGAATAAGCTGGCAAGATGCAATGGCCTTGCCACAGGAAAGGATGCTTAAACCTTGATTAGCATTTCTTTTAAGCCCGCGTCACACAGTCCCGAAGTTGAGCAACGATGGACACACGAACATGGAAAATTGACAATTTTGCTCTGATCATGAAAGCATCGGGCACCATCGGGCCATTTAAGTATTGTTCAGAGTACATTCTTTGCAACTTTATAAAAAAACATGACCATCGTTGGAGTTTTTTCAGGCTTTGGCAGCAACTTCTGATGCATTGGCAAAATCTTTGGCAGCTAAAAAAATATCCCGATGGACTATGCGAAGGTTCACTTCGTAGGAGCATCGTAGCATCTGGCATTTTTGCCCTACGAAGGCAATGCGAAGCCAACTCGACTTCTTGATGCCCTCTCAATGTCATCATGTGGCCATCGTATAGTATTGTTAAGCCTGCATCGCACTTTCCCGAAGTTGAGCTAGGATGGACCCACGGTCATGGAAATTTTTTAATTTAATTGCTCAGATCACGAAAGCAGCGGGACATTCGTTCTTCGCACTGGCATAAATCCGTAAAGAATGCTATTCATCTGTGGAATATTACTTAATAATACAAATTGGAATTTGTTATTCTAATAGTTCCTTTGATGCTGCATGCATTGATTACATCTTTACGATTGTTGGATGTATTTCCAATTCAAGAGCTCAATTAAATTTTGTATGTAATAAATGAAATTGAGAAGATCAATTGAGATGAATGAAGTGCCATTAAATATACATGGTTTTTCTATGTAATCTTGGCCATCCATGCGTACATACCTGAGTGACTCCCTGCTTGCAAAAGAATTTGATGACAGATGAAATATTCTTAGTACCGTCTGAGGAGCAGCGATCGCCTTGTGTGTACGTGATGGACAATAAGCCATCGGTGCCGATCTTAGGTCCTTCTGATACCCGGCCAAGATTCTACAAAAGAAAATTCATTATAATGATATATAATCCAGTATTTCTCAATTTAGGCTATTGTACTCATAGAAATAGTAGCGTTACATTAATTTTTGTTGATTTAGCGTGAAGATTGGCAAGCGTGAATAAAAAAAAAAACTGTGAATATATGGGCATGCTTTCTTATACAGGTATTTGGAGGATTCATTGGTGTGCTTACGGACATGCAGCGCGAATTCAAGAACTTGTGAACATGCTTTGAGGATGCTCAGCGAGAAAAATTAATCGCACGAAAATAACAGAAAATACAATACTGGCTGAGTCAATTTTTTTGTGTAAAGATATTTTCACGATTTTGGACTAAGTGGGGAAATTCATGAGGTCTTAATTTCATGATTTTTGTGATGTTGTCATTGCTATAAAATGCCTTACATTAAAGTGGAAATTTTAGTGAGGACTGAATAAAACGATCAAAAAAATGTTGGTTTATACAGTATTTGGGGTAATTTGCAAGTGGATAATTTCAGGACTTTGTAATTTTTTCATTACTATCAGTACATGTACATCATAGGCGGATACTGGGGCTATACAAGAAGCCATTATCATCATCATAATGTAGCTTTATATAGAGGTGGACATATTTGTAAGGATAGACTTGCAAATATAACCACTCATACAGTACACAGTAGATCTGACTGGAGAATAAGTATATGACTTCTACTTTTTTGCATATTCAGGGAAATTTCTTCTTTTATGTCATCTTTCATTGATAATCTTTGCCTATTCTGACAAATGGCAAAGGATTTCTTCTTCTTCTTCTTCTTCCATTACTATGCAGACCTCCTGTTGGAGTATTATCGCACAACGGTTTATGAATTAGACATATCGGGGAGTGGCTAGGAGCAATACACTGGGTGAAACACCCTTCTCTTTTTCGAATAGTGTATCGGCTTTTAATGTGCATAGGTTGTGACTCTCCTATACTCGGAACCAACATTATTGCCCTCATCCGATGGATGGAGTATTTTCCAACTAGTACATACACACCTGCACTGAATACAGCGGCAAGGCACGCCTATACACACAACAAAGCATCACTTTCTTTTGCATGTCTTTCGGCATGCCTGGGACTCGAACCCACGCGTGATCATACGATCTTGTCTGTAACAAGCTCTCTCACAACTGAGCTACACTGCCTCCTAAAATTTAAAGTACTTCTCTTTGATTGTAGTACTTCAACAATGCCATCTACAACGGAAAATATGTCAGCTCTTTAATCATTAGTCAAAAGAAACTAAAACATATTCAGTTACATTGTAGGAAAATCAGGTACACGTACGATTTATGGATTAAATCAACAGTTTATATATTACTGCTTTTTATACAGTGCTTTTAACAATGTTCAAACTAATTAACAACATATCATTACCCCGGTCATCAATTTCGATAAGATTTAAACTACTGAAATTCATACTCTCCACCCCTTGGGAAGTATTCCAGCCAGGTGCAGAATTTTATGAGAACTGAGAAAGGCAGCCAGTGTTATTAAAAAGGTTGGGGTTATAATTTTGTTGGATATAAGCGCAAAGCAAATTAATTTTATTATATAGGGGTTCTAAGTTCCTGTTCCAGGGTGGTGTTTCACGAAGTCGTTCATAAAGTTACAAATGACTTTATGAACTACTGGAACATGTCTTTGGGTGCTATGCTAATCTCATGCTTCATAATTTAGCACAAGAACTAATCACTAGTTGTTTGTAAAGTCAATTGAAACCTACATGTACATTGTACAAACGAATTGATGAAACACAGCACTGATGATTTTGGATACTCACAACAGGACTTCCCCCTTTCACCTGGCAGGCTGCTGAGTTAGGGTGACAGGCCAAGCCTGGGATAGGGTTCAAAGGTCGGCAGAGGTTAATGTAGGTCAAGCTGCCGTCACCGAGGAGTGTGGTGGAGAGATGGTAACCCTGATCGTTGATCAGGGGCGCTAGACTGATGGTGTCTGAACCGTTCACTACACTGCATTGGATCTATAAAGTTAGGTTGAAGAGACGAAAACAATAACATAAACAACAATATTTATACTGCTAACATCTTATTAGTGATTTTTGAATTAACATAGCATCCAAACTTGCCTGCAATGTATGGCACTCCATCGATGTACATCAAAGAATGATTTTATATGCCCACCACACTGCTAACATCACTACCATGACAACAACTAGATGAATCACCACAATTACCATCATCACCACCACGATCATTACCATCATCGCCATTGGTATCATCATTACCTTTATCACAATCGCCATCATCTTCATCTCCCCATCACCATCATCATCATCATCATCATCATCATCATCATCATCATCATCATCATCACCATCACCATTACCACCACTATCATCATCATCACCCCCGCCACCATAAACTTGAAATTTCCATGGCAACTTACAAATTTCTCACAGGCCAGGGACGTGTGCCAGGAGAAGAAATAAGTGCAGTCGTCTGATTCAGCAATGAACACCGGTTCTCCTAACGTGTCCTTCTTATGGGGACAAACAAAGTTGATCACACTGCTCCTGTTGTAGTTGTTGTTATGGCAGGCATGCCCAAAGTCGTAGCGCAGGAAGAGAATGCTGTCGTCAAAGAACAGATTCTTGTTGAAAACACCGGCGTTGAAGTGTCGCCCCTCTGTAACAAGCTCCTCTTGGCAGGATCCTGTAATAAAGAAAATAATAGAATGTAATAAGATAATATGCCTTCGCAATCCAATGGAAATACAAATAATGGTGACCAAAGGAGCCAGATTAAACAGAATTTGATAATACGCTATCCGTTTCGGTGCTCACTGCATTCTAGGTACTATACATGTAGGATGGGGGGTTGGGTTTCCGGACACTTAACAAAAATGAAGCCTTGCTTTTTGTCCAAGGATTAAGTCAAAATTATACGTTAAATACTGCTTATCATCATTAATATCTATTGTCCACAACATTTTAAATCATTTAGTGTTACAAAGCTACGAAAACATTGCTTGTAAACCATTTAAATGGCAGGTTAAAATCGACTGTCCGGACAACCAACCCTTCCGGACACCCAATTACTAGGTATACGTGTGTTCCCAACATAACGTTTAAAAATGGAGCTTAATACATGTAGCTAACCAAAGACAAAATCTTCATATCTACATGTGAAGAGTTTCCCAAAAGGGACTAAATCCACTTTTGGAGATTTCGAGTAAATCACTGATTTTTTATTTATCACTTTACCGTGAACCATATGACTTAATTTTGGTACACAT
>CALNVZ010000218.1:27654780-27694618 GCA_940671915.1 Paracentrotus lividus
TTCAGTGAATGGAGACAAACCCCCAAAACATATTGGGAAAGTATCAGAAAAATCAGGCAATGAATAAGAGAGATATGAATTTTTAGATTTTGAGATCACTTATGATATGGAGATCATCCAATGGGCAACGCGACCATGATGTGTGATGTAATGCAGGGAGATCTTTCCCATATCTATTGTACACATTGTACTAAAATCCTCTTTTTTTTTTCTTGATTCTAAAGGGAGAATAAAGAATCTTTTTATGGGATGACTTGTAAATATATGAAAGTCATAATATATCATTAAAAGAAAAGCTGTTCTATCATTAGAATGAATAGTTTTTGTGCACACCATATTGGGAGTTCTCCCTTTGTGACATCACATATGGTGACCGCATTGCCAATGGGAGATTTCCTATGTCATTAGAGATCTCAATATTCAAATACTCATAACTTTATCATTTATCCGATTTTCACCAAATCTTCACTAATGTGCTTATTTGATTTTTCTGCATCCACAGTAAGCCAACTATCTACATGTACAAATGGACAATTCTCCTTTAACCCTAACTTACCTGGGGGGGGGGGGGGGCCTTTAAGGCCCCCCCTCAACATTTTTCGCGATAAATCCGCAGTGCGAAATTTTTTGATCGCGCCGCTCACTGACTTTTTATTTTCAAGTCTTGCGCATCTTTTAAAACCATTTTCGCAAAAATCGGGCGTTCCGTTACGACGACTTTCAAAAATTTCCGTCAGACCGAAAATGGCTCAAAAACGTGATTTCATGTACAAAGTCAATACAAAATGTGTATTCAGCTGTAATTCATAAATGAGTGATTATTTTTAATTTTATTGACAAGAGTCATTTAATTTGATGCTATTTATGGCCGAAATAATGTCACGGACGAATTGTGTCGAAAAAACAATAAAAATAAAAAGGTCAAAAAACTAAGAAATACATAAGAAATTAAAAAAACAATAAAATACATAAGAAATTGATTTTGGTACCGGAATTTTTTCTTTTACAATTCTTAGAAATGTTGTAACGAATATATTTTCACAAAAAATTAGCTCTCTAGGAGCTTTACTTAGTGACTTAGAGCAAAAAGTATGATTTCATGAATAAATTAGCATAATTAATTAATATAAAATAAAATATAAGAATATAGTTCAATTTACCTATGCAACCGCGTAGATTATGTCATTCTCTACCTTCATGCAAATTTTTGTCGCGATCGCGCGATCCGCGGCCGAGATCTTAGGGGGGGGGCCTTAAAGGGCCCCCCCCCCCAGGACTTTAAGCTCACAAAATAGCCCAGGTAAGTTAGGGTTAAGGTTTGTAATCACTTTAAAAAAAAAACATAGTGAATAAAAGATGGTTGAGTGCACTATTTTCGACCAATCTCTCAGTAATAACGCGGAGGAGTGACGACACAATACGTCACGTACCCGGGAGGATAATTCCATATAAGGCGCCTATAAATGGCTGACTACAAGTATGGAGTTAAATCCAGTGAACGGGGTAATAATATACTGTAAAGCGCTTTGAGCCACTATGGGAAAAGCGCATCATAAATAATGGGTATTATTAATAAGGCACAATTTGTGCGCATGTATTATGAAACACAAGAATTTTCAAAAACTCCACAAAACTAACCTGCATTCTTAAAGCTGCCGTCCGGTAGCTTCTGACATGCCCCTACCGTCTCAGATGACGCGCAATCACCCGTCCTGGACACTAGAGGGCCACATACATTGATGGCATATTCATGCTCTGTCGAGCTGACTGTATAATCCTGGGTTTTGTTGTACAAGGACGATAGATTGAATTGGAAACCAAATTCTGGTACTTGGACGGTGCAGTTTCCTCCAGTGACTCTCTGCATAGAAACACAATGGAAAAAGGAAAGATTATACAGCAGGGTTCCCAGCATTTCAAGAAAACAAAATTTCCTGATTTTTCCCTAATGAAATCTTAAAATTCCCTGATAATTATTTAAACCCATTTACAGTTTCGCGTGTTTTCTTTGTTGTCGCTGTGAACTATTTGCAGAATAAAACACTAGTTTGACTGACTACCGATCCTTCAATTTTTTATTCAATCAAAATTCCCTGATTTTGAAGCATTATTTTCAAATTCCCTGACTTTTCCCTGACTGGAAAAAAGTAAACTAATTTTCCCTGATTTCCCTGATGAGCTGGGAACCCTGATACAGGGTGTTTGACTGAATGAAATTGATAATTTTCTCAGAGAGGCGGTGTACATGTAGCTCAGTCGGTTAGAGTGCCTGTTTCGAATAAGATCATATCATTACATACGTCTTGCGAAAAAAACAAAAAATATTATGCTACCTGCGACCTATCCTCCAGATGCCATGTGCCTCTACAGAACGTCTTCTTTTTACCACTTTATCTTCATTTTCCTCCTTTTAAAACATTTTGTCCGAAAGATACTAAGCTTCCTTAAATCTTCCATGTTTCAGATCCATATACGAGATAAGAATGTTATTATATCTATGTTTATGTCTTGTGTAAAAATAAATCCCCCTGGTTTTCAGGGGAGAAATGCTTCAGTGGAATTATCAAAATTGAATCTTCAGGCCCTATCTCACTGGCCATGAGAGACGTATACAGTGTGTCCCAGAAAGAACTATACACTTTTGAGACGGCTACATTAAGAAATATATGGTTCTTGAGGAAAAAGATTCATATGTAGAGAAAGCTCATATCCTCAACTGTTATTTGACACTAAAAATTCCAAAAATAATGCATCATTTTAGGACTTTCTGTTGTCAAATAATAGTTGAGGATATGAGCTTTCTCTACATATGAATTTTTTTCCCCAATAACCATATATTTCATATTTTGTAACCATTTCAAAAGTGTATAGTTCTTTCTGGGACACACTGTAGTTTGGGACTCAAATCTTGAGAGGCCATGAAAAATCAAACATCAATTTTTTAAAAAGACTTTATCCAAGCTGCGAGCAAGTAGCAGCAACGTGTCCGCGACTCCAAAATTTGAGTCACAAAATAGTCTCATAGACAGTGAGATAGGGCCATTAGGTACATACAGTTTCTTCAAGATAGAGAGTGGTGATCAATTCTTCATTACATAATCCTACTAACCTCCAATGGACAGGCAGCTGGTGTTTCCCATGAGAAGAGGTACTCACACTCTGAGGACTCTGTCTGGAAAACGGGTGATCCCTGCATACAAATGAGTTAATAGACAATGGTAAGAGAAATGTGACTTTAAGGGGTGTCCAGCCATGAGTGAAAATTCTGACATTTTTTTTTGTTGTTTTTTTTTTGGGGGGGGGTGTTGATTTGTTAGTCTGCAAGATATTCCTCATAAATTTCTGAGATACTGTATTCGTGGAAATATTTGCGGTACATTAATTTTCAGAGATTTCGCGCAAATAGCGGCAGGCGCGAATTTAGAACCCGCGAATATATAGGCATGATTTCCTATGCATGTATTGATTGGGTTCAATTGTGAGCTTACGAACATGCAGCGTGAATTTAAGAACCTGTGAACATGTTTTGAGGCCGCCCAGCGCGAAAATAGCAGCGAATTAAGTAGGTATGAATAAGGATAATGTTGTCGAAATGTATAAATTGAAAGAAATTTGCAATCTCATCTATTGTTACGATCCCATCTGTTACATGAACAGTACACCACCATTCTCCAGAAATGACAGCCTTTAAAGGGAATCTAGTGTAGTGGGAAGGTGTGGGAAAGATGAAAAAAATTATTGTGAGCTTTCCTCTTATTTTAATGATATTTGGGAAGAATATCATAATAAAAAGCTCAACAAGAAAAGATTGCTCTTCCAATGCCATAATAGTCCTAATATAATGCAAAATATACCACACATCTAACATGTCTGAGTACTGAACATTTTGTGTTGCCCATTTATTCATATCTGTGTAAGTGCATGTGACTCAAAGCTGAATTGGGTTAATTTCTTATCATTTTTGGCGATTCCAAAACCTCACAGCACAAAATAATGCTTAGGTGAAATGTTATATCAACCTAGCTATCCAAATCACTTTTAGACAGTATCTTTCACATTTCTTTACCTCTCCCACTACACTAGATTCTTTTTAAGTAGCCATGGGAGAACTAATCAGATACTTTTATAATATTGTTAGATATTTTGTCAATTTTTTCTGGACATAAAGTGACAAAAAATAAAATAAATATTCGGTACTCACTGGAGTGTCTGAACATTCAAAGTTGATACGTGTGCTTCGATGGAACTTGCCATGGCAAATGTCCCCGTTTACGTAACGCAGACTTAGAGCGCCATCTATGGCTGCTTCTGGCATAGCTTGCACGTAGCCCAAGTTGAATGCACTATTGTCACTTTCACTGGTCTGGCATGCACCGATCGGGCCACCTTGGATGAGAGTATGGGTCATAAGAGATAATTATGATCAGTTGTGTTGGTAATTATAATAATGATGATAATAATCACATGTTGACCGATTCATTCAACTTGATATACATGCATAAATTTGTTTGAAGTTGATACAAACATAGCTTATCATCGTTGGGATGATAAAACCTCGCAATGTTCAGGGGAGCATTTCATGAAACATATATTCACTGATTCTCATTGACAACAGTTATAAGCTACTGAAATGCTTGCATCCGATTGGCTGAGAGCAAATTTGTTGGATAAAACGTCCGAGAGGTCTTTCATGAAACATACCTCAGGAAAGCAAAAAAGACATGGCACCTTACGAACTATAACATATTGCCACGTGATTCATGCGAAAGCTATTTTATGCAACATTTACAAATCATGACATACAATGTACAAAGTGTGTATATTCATTATTTAAATCCAGAAAGTTCTCTCATGATAATTGTTCGATAATATGGTGGTTTAGTAAAGGCGGGCTCACACGATTCGACTTGCTGCGATGCAATTTTTCAGGAAAATTTTAATATCATTTGATACAAACATTCAAACAGGGAAATTTATACTGTCCAAAGTTGTGGGTATTTGTATGAATATCAAAATTGAAATTCAAGGCGATTGTGAACCCCCTTCTCTGTATAAAATCAAATTGTTCCCATATCACAGTGACGTCACAGCAATCTTGCCATTTTAAGGTAATTTGACCTTTACTCCTACTTAAAGGCTCGCATTGGAACAAAATTTAGATAACACAGTCCTTTCCTCTCATAAGATAACTTTGCATATATTTCAAAATGTCGTATTAATAATGCAAAATACCATTTGCTAAAAAAAAATCGCATCGCAGCAAGTCGCATCGTGTGAGCCCACCTTAAGGAGTGAATAATTGCTTGGTCACAACAGGCTGTACAACTTCAGATCTGTGTCTTGTTGACTATTGCAGAAACTCAAGGAATTTCTGTAAAAAGCAAATGGGTCTTAAAACGTAGACTAATACATCGTAATTGGGCTTATGAACTATACATTGTAGCCATTAACCCTTTAGCCCCTAAACCGCCCCTCAAGCTTACTCACTAAACCGCCCCAAACCGCCTCTGTCTTAAGCACGCTACAGGCAAGATAGTATCAAAAATATGTCCATATGCCCATACTGGTTGTGGATTACACATTGGATGTGTGCTGTCTGATTCTTCACAAAAAATAGGTTTTAAGAGCAATTCTTATTGACAAAAATCTGATTGAAACAAAGCATATCCCTTTACCGCTAGTGAGTAAACTGACACTTTTCACGCAGTCTCTAGGTGCTAAAGGGTTAAGCACTTGGCATCACCACTCATAGCCAAGTGGTAAAATACCACTCCTCAAAACTCAATTTTTTCATGGTGCTATAAATTGACAAGTTTAGGAATACATAAAGCACTTTAAAAGGTGGGATAGCGTTAGGGTAAATAGGATAGTGCAGGTTATAACAAAGCAGCAGGGGAGAGTTTTACAAAGAGTTATTAAAGAAGACTTAAAGTCGCACTTCAATTTCTAGTTGCGTGTGGTACATTACACATCACATCACTGGTTAGATCATGCTCAGGGGATGCACGCCGTTGAGAGGTCTACCAATTAGAAGGACGTGTAGCAGATATGATGCCCTTAGGATTGACGTGTGACTCTAATACATGTAGCTCAGTCACATCAACGAGCCTGACACCAGATCAAACACATCATCAGATTACCATGAATGGCAAATTGGAGGTTGGTTTGGAATTGGTTTAGGGTCGATTCGGCGGTCTGACTATATGTAGAGCATACATGTTGTAAGGCTAATATTATAAGCTCTTTGTGAAACACCCCCCTGGTCTCTAGACAAGTCCTTCAGGGGGGTGTTTCATCACTATTTAAAATAGATTTTAAATCGGTTTAAGGGGCTTAAAATCGAATTTTAAAGCCTTAAAACCGATTAAAAATTGATTTAAATTTTAAAATTGATTTTATATATTGATGAAACACCCCCCAGAGGGAATAAAAATGCTACGAGTGTTTGGAAAAATCAATTCGCTACCTGGACATGAACTGGTGGTTGGATCACCCTTGTTGATCGGCCGACAGACATTGATGTGGTAGCTTAACCCCTTGTAGCTCGGTCTCGTATCCACAGCCTCCCAGTTCCCAGCATCCTTGGCAAGGGGTGAAAGGTCATACTGATTTCCATTCATGTCTGAGATGAGGCAGTCGACGGATTCCGGGAGACAGGCTAGAGGGGTCTCAAAGTCAAAGATGTAGCGAGTGTCTTCTTGGCGAACGAAGACGGGGACAGGAGAGGCTTGGGAGGCGTTACGTCGACATAGGAAAGATATTACTGATGATAGATTCTTTCCTGATATCAATCAAAAGAAACGTTGAAAAATATTAATTTGTGGCAATACTTCAAATTACATACTACAAATTATTTTTGCATATCAGATCTGCTGGAGAAAATCAGAGGTTTTTGTTACCTTTAATTCCAAGTTCATTACTTACATATGTACATATATTTTATAGACTGGAAGAGGTTCATCGTGGTGAAGAATATTGAAGAAAGTTGACCAGTTGTCTCACGATGTGCAAACGTAGAACGGAAAGTAGTGACGTTTCGGTCGCTATAAACTGCTGACCTTTGTCAAACTATGAACTAAGACCGCGCTGCTGACGCCTTAAGTAGCCGCGAGAAGTGCCCGGGAGGATCGGGCGTGCGCTATTGTTCGGATTCTGATTGGTCGTTTCCGCTGGCCAATCACCGGGCGCGGTGCTGTTCCCCGCCGTGCCGGCTGGGGGCGCGCTATCCGTATTCGCGTTGTGATTGGTCGTTTCCGCTGGCCAATCACCGGGCGCGGTGCTGTTCCCCGCCGTGCCGGCTGGGGGCGCGCTATTGCTATTGCTAACTGGTTCGGACCGGTTCGCTGAGTGGCGTTGAATGATGGTCAACCATTCGTCGGGAATGTCGATGCCGCTATCCCTATTGATATTATTCGAATGCAAACGGATCTGAATGGCTTTCAGATCCGTTTGCATTCGAATAATATCAATAGGGATAGCGGCATCGACATTCCCGACGAATGGTTGACCATCATTCAACGCCACTCAGCGAACCGGTCCGAACCAGTTAGCAATAGCAATAGCGCGCCCCCAGCCGGCACGGCGGGGAACAGCACCGCGCCCGGTGATTGGCCAGCGGAAACGACCAATCACAACGCGAATACGGATAGCGCGCCCCCAGCCGGCACGGCGGGGAACAGCACCGCGCCCGGTGATTGGCCAGCGGAAACGACCAATCAGAATCCGAACAATAGCGCACGCCCGATCCTCCCGGGCACTTCTCGCGGCTACTTAAGGCGTCAGCAGCGCGGTCTTAGTTCATAGTTTGACAAAGGTCAGCAGTTTATAGCGACCGAAACGTCACTACTTTCCGTTCTACGTTTGCACATCGTGAGACAACTGGTCAACTTTCTTCAATACATATATTTTATTGAGAAATACATGTACGGTTTGAAGGGTAACAAAATGTGTGATCTTCATGGCCAAATGAAATAAGACAGAAGGCATGGATGATAAAAACTGAAATAAATAACAATTCCAACAGAAAATCATTAATATGAACATGTTTAAAAAAAGAAAAATAGAAGCAGACACTTAGAAAATAACAATATAAAGGTCATTATGTACAATAATTATTATGGAAATCACAAGAAAATAAAGAACTTAAGGAAATAAAAGGTTATTCCTTATACTGAACGTCCCATACAACACAAAACTTTATTCTATTTATTTTTCTTCTGAATGTGAGCAATTTGTTGATACATTGTAACTCTCCTACATATACATTGTATACCATCTATTTTAATGTCACATCACAAAAATTTGGATGCCATAAATGGAACCAAGAATGTGACTGTCCTATACAACACTCTGCAGAGAATCAGCCCTAAACAATATTTTACACTCTCAAAACACCAACAAACTAAAAAACAAACCTGCACTTGGGTCGTACGTCCCTCCTGTATACTCCAAGGTCAACAGACCTTCGTCCGAGAAGATAGGCGTGGCCGATGCGTTGCCTAGCGATTTGGTAGGTAGGCAGGACCCTGAACCTGCAGGGCACGATGTAGCAGCTCCGCACACATTAAGCTACATGTATACAGGTTTAAAAAATAAGATTTCAGTATCAAGGACAGATATTGTTGTTTGAAATTTTTACGGTGCTGTGCCCGGTAAAAATAAAAAACCTTCATGTATATGTAGTTATGACTAATTGCAAATTTGTGAGACTTTTATCCAAGAAGTGCGTACGGTTCTAGGACAACTACCCCCAGACTATTACCCACCCCCCCCACCCCCCGCCACGCGGCCACTACCCCCGCCAAATATCTACTATCTACCCCCTAACTCTACATCCTAACCCTATTTCTTAGGGGGTAATTGTCCTCGTGGGGTAATTGTATAGGGGTAGTTATCCTGATAAAAATGTGTACAACAAGGAACATGATTGACTCCTATCAATTTGCAATTAATAATAGCTTTTTATGTTACAGGGCCCAAGGGCATATGTTCCCCTGTATAACCCTGCATTCCTGTATGGCATCACCCCAGCCATGAACTTATCAAATCATTCATTTTTCTTTTCCCTGCATGCAACTTGTTAATTATGTAATCTTAAGTTCAAAGTTCAAAGTTCAAAGTTTATTTTCCACATTTTCATAAAAAGCGTTACAAAGTAAAAGCATACAGTGAAAATACATGTACATATAAAACATGATGTCATACGATAACATATCATACAAAAGCAAATCTTACATGAATAATATGTACAAACTGTATATGCCCCTTGGAATTCTTACACATTCATCTGCAACCTAAAGCAATTTTTTTTACCAAGTAATAAAATAAGACGAGTGCTGTACTCTTACAAGATCACACATACAAACAGTATGTGTGACCTGCTGGATCAAAACCACTAATAAGTCGCCATAATTCATATTTTAGTTTTATATATTTCCTGAAACCTCACATACCGTAAATACTTGATTGTTTGGGCCAAAGACTTGATACCCCTCTTCTCCCTCTTCTTTGACAAGAGGTTGTAGGTTGAAGACGTAATCCGAATTCAAGTCCCTCACGGTGCAATTCTCCCCCGTTGAGACACCAATGGGACAGGCCGCCTCGGTCTCCCACAGGAAACTGTATGTGCAGGGATCCACTACTTCTAGCAAGCGAGGGGTGCTGGCCTGTATGAAATCAAAGGGTGAGTGATGAAAAATAATAAAAGGCAATTCTACTTGGCTCTATGATGGAGAAGCTTCTCTTAAAAAGGTATGAAAATATTGGAAGCATACAATGTACAGGGTTCATACACTTTTTTGGAAGTTAAATTCCATGACTTTCCATGACCTTTCAATAAAGAATTCCATGACTTTCCATGACCTTTCAATAAAGAATTCCATGACTTTTCCATGACCTTTCGACAACTTTTCAAAGAATTTTGCACCGAGATGTCTGGGAACCAGAACTTGCCTAGGACACATGACGCTCTGGGATTCTCAATGCTCTCGGCTACATAAATTGAATATTGACAAATTTTAATATTCCATGACTTTTCAATGGAAAAATAGATTTTCCATGACTTTCAAGGCCTGAAAAACAAAATAGCAAAATTCCATAACTTTCCAGGTTTTCCATGACCTGTATGAACCCTGATATATATTGTTTTCTAAATCTTGTAAAGATGAAACAAATGTTTATATGACTTGTACAGTTTTATTATATCTACTGAAAACCCTGAAACCAACAAAATGTTTTAACCACTTGACTGCTGCATGGTGCTAATTGCACAGTACGGGTATGACCAGCATGGCGCTGGCGCTTCAAAACAGACAAAGCTCAGAAAATAGCATGAGCATGTATTATTACGTGGCCCATGCACAGTGTACAAACACCAAGCACATAATATTACGTGGTCCGCAACCAAGTGGTTAAAGAAACACTTTAGATTGGCTACAAACAGAGAATTAGAGTACTTATTTTCACCCCAAGTAAAACTGAAATGGCAGATACAATTCTCCATGCTCCAAATCATTTGATATGGTTTTTGCAAAATGGGTCAGATTTTCACAGATTAAACATATTGATATGATGGAGGTACCGTAGTCCACGCACTTTGTTTTCAACTGCTAAAAAGTAAAATAGTTGCATATTTTCATCAGTTTTTTCTTCTCTATTGAATGTAATATATTCCAAGGAACATTTCTAGAAAAAATTACGACAGAAATATTTTGCGAATGCGCAAGCTGGAGTCTATTATGCGACCGTGTCAATTTTCTTCCACAAAACTTAACGGTACATTAGTCCACGCACATACATAAAGTGAATGTAAAATTTCATTACCTGTCTCAATAATGTGTATTCCTCATGATTTCATGAAATTGTAGAAAAACAAAAAACCAATGACTTTTCCCCCAAGATTTTGTGATATCTCCGAATGGCTTGCTGTTTTCTCGACTGTTTAAGAAATTGAGCGCACATATACCACGTCGCATCGCGTGTATTAGAGGGTGCGTGGACTAATGTACTGCATGGACTAAGGTACATCTACCATACATGTAGTAATTTTCAGATCATACAGTTAATCAAATACAATCCTTTCATGAAGCTAAAATCAACAAACACAAACACAAATTTAGAAAAAATTATAAAGGCAACCTTTGTCTATGTCAAACTTGCATAAATCACAGGTCTTTTCAAGTTATCTTCTCTTTATATTTCGTTATTTTTTTAACCCTTTATAAGTTTCAATGCTATTTCTTCAGTGCTAACAGTTTGACAAGGTTGAATAAAATTGAGAACATAATGCGACAATCGTTTTTAATTTTCAAACATTTGGTCAGCTTTAGTGATAAAAAAATATATTGAAAAAGCAAACTAACCAGAGTTCCTTTGTTACAGGCAAAGTGTATGTGGCTTGTTATCCTTTTGTTTGATCCACATTCACTGCCGTTCTCATACGTCAATAAAAGATGGCCGCTACTCTCTATGGTGGGAGGTGACGAGGGCACGCCCAGGTTTGGTATCGTCTCGGTCTCCGTAAATCCCTGTAGAAGAAGAATGACACATTGAAAACTTCATTTTACTAAATATAAACACTACTGGGGCCCGTTTCTCGAAACCGTCATAAGTCTAAGTTCTTGGACAACCCATAGGGACATGTGTTGTAGATTTAACACACGTTTCAATGGGATGTCCACGAACTTAGACTTATGACGGTTTCGAGAAACGGGACCCTCATAGGCAGTACATGTATAAAACAGCACCTGTGAATAGCATCATCTCAGCCCTGAATCAATGATATTGTTCCTTTTTCCTCTCCCAGAATGCAACATTCTGGGGACATAGTACTGTATTCGCTTTTATTTTCGCGTGATTAATTTTTTGCGCTGAGCAGCTTTATAACATGTTCACAGGTTCTTGAATTTGCGCTGCACGTGCACAAGCTCCAAATTGAACCCATTCAATACATGCATAGGAAATCATGCCTACATATCCGCAGGTTTTTAAATTTACGCCTGTCACTCATTGTGCGAAAACTGCGAAAATTAATGTACCGCGAATATATCTACGAATACAGTAATATAACGTATTCCCACCTGAATGACTGCAAATTAATCTGCAACTCTAATCATACTGAGTATAATAACTGCCTTATAGGTCATTAGATTCATTTCACGACCCCACACTTACAGTACACAGTCTCATTATCATGATTATAATAACATGTACAACCATCCTATGAATTGTTTTCTGTGAGAATATCAGGTATTAAACTCAATTAGCATAATCTAGTTTCTGATCTCCTTTTATCCTCATGTTACATCTCTGTGCATCAAATAGTGTGCAAATTACAAAAATGTATATGATAGCATTACGATGTTGATTTCATGAATAATAAAGTTCAATTTAAAGTCTCCAATCCTTGAGGAGCACAGCGGCTCGTCGCCTGTTAGTCGTAAGTATGCTAGTATAATTACTGGATTAGCATTCGCATCCTACTTGGTACCAGCATTTAACACATTAGGTAAAACTAGACCGAGGCTGCTCTGTCTTCATCGTATCCCTCTGAAGAAAGAGAGCTACCATTACGCGAGCTGTTCAAACAGCAGTGTACACAGCCGAGTGTGATTTTTGGTGATTATATTTTATTGCTATAATATGAAAGTTATTCCACTTGCCGCATCTGGAAGTAGGTTTTCTATCTATCTGTTTCTTGTCCTTGATGCCCGACTGTCTTGTTGACTTTGGTTTTTGGGGGGTTTCTATAAGTTTTTCCAATGAAATTTGGGGAAATTTAACAGAGAATCATGGCACTGCAGTTTAAACATCTCCCGCAATGGTAGCTCTCTGTCTTCAGAGGGATATGATGAAGACTGAGCAGCCTCGGTCTAGGGTGAAACATGTAGATGAAATGCCTTGCTCAAGGAAAAAAAGTGCCGGTGCACAAGAGAGCAGATCATGACCTTTGCATTCACAGTCAAGCAGTTAGACCACTCGACTAAGACAATTCTATAAATAATACCAATATGTTAAAAGTATGAAGGCAACCATTTTACAAATCCACAAACAAAGAGCAGAAAAAGAAATGAATGTGAAAAAAAAACAAAAACACAATGATTGGGATAAAAAACTGTATAAAGGGAAACATAAAAGAAGAGATTCCCCCAACAAATTTCATAGCCTTTACATCTTATATCACAATCGCTCATGACAGCTTGAAACTACAACATTGTAAATTGATTTAATAAAATAAAATTAACATGCTGCATACATGTACATGTAAACTGTAAAATAATAAATGCAGAGATGCCAACACTATGGAATAATTATAACATTAGAAATTATAACGCAAATAACCCAGATAGTTAGAACAGCTAAAATAAATGACTTCTCACTAGAGAAAGCAAGAATAATAACATTTTGCTCCGTCATTCAATTTCGGGAATGTGTTTAAATCGATAGTTTTCTTTCTCTTGTTAACAAGACATTTGTTTCAGCTGTTTTAACTATGGGTTATTTGCGTTCTAATTTTTAATGTTCTAATTATTCCGTAGTGTTGGCAACTCTGTAAATGTTATATTCATACTTACATTAACTTTTGTAAAACCTGTTTGACAAACTCCTGCGAAGGCTCCACAATGCGGATGGGGGTTGATTGGTCTACAGACATTGATGTAATACTTCTTACGATTTGCTGAATCGGTTTCATCCACGAATGACCAGTTCTCTTCCTCTAATGCTTTTGAAAGACTAAGGAGAGATAAAAATTCAAATTTGAAAAGGCATTTCTCTAATCACACATGTACCTGTATAACCTTTTGCTACAAAAATGAAGAAAAACACCTTAAAACCAAAGGAGGTTTCTACAGTATGGTGAGGAACACAGAACAAATTCTTGTAAGTAGCAAGTGACCATAGTAGATGAAGTTTAAAAAA
Organism: Paracentrotus lividus; assembly: GCA_940671915.1. Classification (NCBI taxonomy): domain Eukaryota; kingdom Metazoa; phylum Echinodermata; class Echinoidea; order Camarodonta; family Echinidae; genus Paracentrotus; species Paracentrotus lividus. The sequence goes on from CALNVZ010000218.1 coordinate 27,668,698, forward strand.
AAACTTTAATTGGCAAAATATTTTTTTTCCAACTGCCAAAATATGAATGTTGCCAATTTAGGGAGTATAACACCAGAAAGATAAAAATGCTCGCTTTTATTTTCATGTCACCACACACGTAATGGGGTATCATTGGGAAAAGTACAGAGGAATGAAAACGACGCAAAAATAATGGGGTTTCTTACACAAAACCATTATGATAGTCATAATGTTGCCAATTTCAAGAGGGGTACAAACCTTGAAAGGTCGTACTGTTCGCTGCTGGCTTCGTCTGTCACCACACATTCAATAGGCTGCTGTGGGCAAGCGTACTTGGTGTTCCATCGGAAGAAGTAGGTGGCGTTGTTTTCCTGGAAGAATTGTGGAGCCCCAACGCCTGCTTCCATGTCACAAAGAAAGGCAATTTCTGTCTGTGAAGGACAAAAAAAAAGAACCAAATATAGACAAATTCGGGCAGCATTTCATGGAAGTGAGCCCTCTACCTTCCCGCCACATAGCTGGGGGCTTCCAATGTGCGCGTATGTACATTTTCCTTTGTTACGCCCACATACGCACACAAGGAGCATGCGAAGTACATTGGAAGCCCCCCAGCAATGACTACCATCATGACAAAACATCACCCAAACCGAATTCGTCTATAGGAATACAGTAATATTTATCATATTCTGGATTTATATCATCATGGTTCTAGAGAAACTACCTCCTTGACAATTACCCCCCAGATACCTACCCCCTGCCAAAAATCTACCCCTTGACTCTACACCTTACCCTAACCCTATTACTGGTGGGCGGGAGGGGGGGAGGTAGTTTATCCTGGGGTAATTCTGGTCCAGGGGGTAGTTGTCCTGATATATATTGCTTAATGCATGGACTACCACTATAAACATGGCACAATGGTTGTTAGGACAGTGCATAATAGACCCCCTTAAGATTTGTTTTCCCTGCATATCAAAAGACCATGTTTGAAATTTACATCTTTGAGCGATCTACAAGCACATACATGTAGTTACCACGGTCATCTGACACACATTAAATGCACACTCTCCATTCCATGGCGAGTGTTCCAACCAGGTACCATTTTTAAGTGCGCAATGTTATTCAAAAGGACGTCACATTCGACACCTGTTGCCCTCTAAAATAAATAATAGGGGAGGGGGGTTGAACACATTATTGTTTTTCACATTATTTTTGAGTCATGTTTATGCTAAATTATCGGGATGACCCCCCCCCCCCCCCCTCGCCCCCCATCCTGTGGGTAGCACCAGTTTAGGGCTCTGTGACATAAAGGTTTGCAGTCAATCGCAAAATGGCAATTGTTATTGTCAATAAAGATCATTCTTGTATACACTGTACAAAGACTGAACAATAACCAGTTAGAATTGTTCTTTCAAATCTGTGATTAATAATAATAATAATAATACCTATTATTTATAATGCGCTTTTCCCATAGTGGCTCAAAGCGCTTTACAGTATATTATTACCCCGATCACTGGATTTAACTCCATATTTTGTAGTCAGCCATTTATAGGCGCCTGATAAGGAATTATTCTCCCGGGTACCCATTTGCACCTGGGTGGAGTGGACGTAAGTGCCGGTGCAGGAATCGAACCCACGACCTTTGCATTCCCAGTCGAGTGATACAACCACTAGACTACGGCACTTACGCCGTATACTTTTACGATTAATCACATACTTTTGTGTGACAGTGCCCTGGGGAGCATGTCATGAAAGAAATATTCACTGATTTTCATTGACAACTGTTATAAGCTACTGAAATGCTTGCATCTGATTGGCTGAGATCAAATTTGTTAGATAAAACGTACGACAAGTCCTTTCATGAAACGCCCCCCTGGTTGCTTTTGGAAAAAACTGTTTACAGAATTAAAAATGAGTGTTCCTACCATTCTTTCTTTGCCAGGTCCACTATTAGAGTGGTATGGTTTTCCATGGAGGTATGTGAGCTTGATTATACCATCAAAATAACCAAGCGAAGTGTTCGTCTGACCAAGAATGTATGATACTCCAGTTCTGAAACAAACAATACATTATGTAGACCGACTGAATAGTTTGAATATTGCAACTTGTTTCTGAGATGACTAGAAAGATTTTGATAATAAGAGAAAATATTCAAACATGAATTGAGCAATGATTCAAGTTCATTGTTATTATTGCAGTTCATGAATTGACATTTGTTCAGCATGCTTTATCCCCTAGTTAATACAGAAAACCATTAAATGAAGTGTCATCCTTTTTCACAAATTGCGAAAACTAATGCAACTTGGCATAACTTTAGAATATGATTGACCAATACTGTCTATTCAATCTTACTGTCATAGGTTGCCTAGATCAGTAATATGAAGCGAAAGTCTGATTTCAAATCTAGACCAGCTCTCCATCAACATCGTTGTGAGCTTGATTATACCATGATTATGATATTACAGCGCGTGCAGCAACGATCGATTTCAATTTCGCACGTACGGTTTAACTTTCAATTTACAAAAAATTAGGAATGAATATTGATAATCGCAATATAATGACAAACATATACATTTGAGCTTAATTATGTTGTAGGAAGATATAGTCATTGATATACTACTATATCCTCTCAAAAACTAGAAATGTAAGATTTTTGCCTGCAAAAGGATGATACGGTCTTTAAACCAAATCACTTAATTAAATTGAGAAAGATCAATGGCAAAAGTGAGTGGTAATGAACATGACAGTGACGTATTGTTTACTTACAGTACAGTCTGATTTTATACATTTGTATAACTGACACATGATTTCAGCTGGGTTTATGTCAAAGTTAAAGGACTCATCCGGGCTGGAGTTTGCATAATAAGAAAAATTAAGTAAAATCGAAAAAGCACAACACTGAAAATTTCATCAAAATCGGATAAGTTATGAATTTTCTTAGGTTTTGAATTTTTTAGGAAACAGTTCTTCAAATTGGCAAACTGATGATGTCTCAGTCCCCCTTTTTTTCTTTGTATTTTATTTTATGAAATATAAATTATCAATATTTTCTGCCCCAAAGACATAAAAACACGGATTAATCCTTGTGGAATGTTCAAGGTCACAAGTGCTTTTACTTATTTCAGTATGAGGGACAGATTTTCTGTACACGCAATATATGAAAAAATGAGATAAATAGGATTTCATATAATAAAATACACAAGAAGTAGGGGAACTGTGACATCATCAGTTTGCTCATTTGAATATTCAAATATTCAAATGAGACAATGAGACAATTGCCAAGAACTGTTTTACAAAAAAAAATCAAGACCTAAAAAAATGCATAACTTTGTTATTTTTCATCCGATTTTGATGAAATTTTCTGTGTTGTGCTTGATGAATTTTACTTAATTTTACAAAACTTTTTCATTTCAGCCCGGACTCCTCCTTTAAAGTGAAATTATTGTTCAGGTCATGAGATTGAAAGTTGTAAGACACTATCAAAAAGTCCTTTGGAAAGCTTGATAACAGTCTACCTACGGTAAGCATTATTATGTACTGTGAGGTTTTGGAATCGTCCAAAATGATAAGAAATTAACCCTTTCGTTACCAGGCACTTTTTCCAAGAACTCATTTCTCTCACTTCATTTCAAATTTTCAAAAAGATAACTCAAACCCCTAGTGTTTACATCCATGTTAAAACTGCAGTTCCCAGCTTTCCAATGGTATGTAACTCAACAAGAGAGGGCACTTTCTTGCAAAATGGCAGTAAAATCAGTTTCCCTTGACACCAGTGCTGTATGGTGCCAAAAAGACGACCATGGTAATAAGAGGGTCAAGATAATTTTGCTTACAGTCACATGCACTGACACAGAAATGCATGTATGGGACAACACAAAATGTTTTGCCTCAAACATTTAAGCTGCATGGGTATATTTTGTGTCGTGTTATGACTATTAGGGAAAGTTCACAACAATTTTCTTCATCTTTCCCACTACAATAGACTCCCTTTGAACGTACCCATCTAATCTGGACTGGCACGCAGCGGGGTTTGGTAACGGATGGCTTGCATCGTTACATGGAGTCAGTTTAACATCGGTGCAAACATTGATGAAATAATCGTAATCTCCAACAGTAACATTGTAATGTCCATCAACTTTGGACAAAGGACTCAGGTCAAATGATACACCTGGAGAACAAAAGAGGTGAGGAAAATGGTCAATAATGGATAAGTTTGGGTAAGTTGTACCATTCCAATTTTCTTCAACAGCTGTGAAAGTTGGAAAGGCATGTTTGTTTTTGTCCCCTTCTGAGTATTTTTCCAACTTTCAGAAATGTTTTATTATCTCAGAGAAGTTTATACAATTTAAATCAAGGTGGCCAGTTTTGTATTTGTTACTTTATTACTCTTAAGCCCATCGCACACTATGCGATGCGATTGCACTAAGATCCGATTGCAACAAAATCGCGTAGTGTGCGCCCACCTGCAGCACGCTTCAACTGCGATGCAATGTGTTGCAGAAAAATTGCAGACCAAATTTCAGACATTTGACATGTCAAATCTTCCTGCGATTTTCCTGCGATTTTGATAATTTCAGCCAATCAGATTTGATAGAGATGGAGGTTGTATTACTGCGCGCATGCGCGTAAAAAAGGAGGTACCATGGAGATGCAGCGCCTGTTGCAATGTGTGCGCTGGCCTGCGATGCGATTGGCAATTTGTTGCAATCGCATCGCATAGTGTGCGCTGGGCTTTAGGGGATTTAAAGAGCAGTCCTTTAATAGTGCACTTTTAGAAATATAATATTCCACCTAAATAACATTTGAAAGATCACAATGGTCTTGTTCATCTTTCCTATTACACTAGATTATCTTTAACCCTCTTTGTGCTATTCTTAGAAAAGGTGAGTGAAAATTATGTAGCCATATGGCTACAAAGCACAAATTATTGTTCTGCTCATGACATTGAAATGTGGAAGACACTGTCTAAAATTGATTTGGAAAGATTGGTAACAGTTCACCTAAGCATTGTGCTGCGAGGTTTTGGAATCTACCAAATGATAAGAAATTAATCCAATTCAGCTTTGAGTCACATGATATTACACAGAAATACATGTATGGGGCAACACAAAATGTTCGGGACCCAAACATAACAGCTGTTTTGGTATATTTTCGGTCATATTAAGACTATTAGGGCAATTTAAGAGCAATCTTTTATCGTGGAGCTTTTTATTATGATACTCTTCCCAAATGAAGATAACAGGAAATCTCACAATAATTTTCTTCATCTTTCCCACACATTCCCACTGCACTAGATATTCTTTCATGACCCTACATGTACCTGCATCATCATCGAACACTCTGCAGTCTGTTCCCCATTTGCTAGCAAGAGGGCAGGCTGCAGCCGTGTGCCACTCCATGTCGTACTGACAACCATCGTCAGACTTCCGCACTAGAATGGGGGCGCTCTCCAGATCACCTGTGCAAAATCAAGTTCAAATTGCGGACACACATTATTTTCTATAGTACGTGTATTTTGATTGCTATTGTTAAAAAAAATGTCAGAGAATTATAACGTGTGACAAGATACCTGGAGGTTTTAATCGCTGATTTTAGGACAGGAACAGGCCTGGAAAGCAAGTTAACTAGAGTCTGTGGAAATAAAATGGTACAAGTGGAAATGTTTTTTTAAGTATGAAAATTAATCACGTTCTAGAGGTGTTTGATATTTCCATAAAGTAGGAAAATCAGACTTTCTTCTGCAAATTGGTGCTGTAGATCTTGAGATATGACCAGTTTTCTATAATCAAGAAAAAACATACTTTGTGCATGCTTTTCTATGGGTTTCGCACATAATAGCCATGACAAAACCAACCAAACAAAATTTAGCATAACTTTTGTTTTACTAAAGCAAATTATACAAAACAAATCGCATCAGCAAGAAGAATCTTTTGGCTTTAAGTTGGTACTACATTCACATATCATTTGCGAAGATTTCATACCTAAATAATTTTTTTCCGACTGTACCATTTTTTTTTGACACAGACTGTAGTTGCTTATCTTACAAGTACATCTTATAGATGCGTGGCAAGTTAATTTTTTGCATGAACTATATCTATTTTAGCCAAAATTTGATGAAGTCATAAATCGGTGTTCCAATACTATTGGACTCATTCTGATGGTTCATGGTAGTTCAGCATATTGCAGTGTATCACTTACCAGGACTACAAAGGAATGTGATATCAGTTCTTCTTTTAGTATTGCCTGAGCATAAATCTCCATCGGTATAACTAAGGGTGATCAGGTCATTCTCCAAGACAGGAGACGTCAAGAATTTGCCAAGACTACTAGTATTCCCTGTCTTTGTGCTGCCAACAGTATCTGTGAATAGAACAAGACAGGTCAATCGATACATTCGTAGCTTCTTACATTTACATGTACATGCAGTTCATTAAGCCTTAGAGGGGCAGAGTCACTATTTAGGCGGCTTACTGAAAAGTAATTTCAAACAAGCAAGATCATTTCCAGCTATACCAATCAACCTCCTTTTTCCCATTGATATGATTATGAAATATACTATCATCTCCATTAAAATATGTACAGTATAAGTATCTATTTTCATAATTAGGCATAATGAGGCGGATATAGAATAATATGTTTTATTATGCGCTATAGAAAAGTGGCTTTAGACAGGGGCCGCAGAGCGTTTCTGAAAATGGAGGGGCTCAAAATCACAAAGCTATAATGGTCATTTTCGAATTTTGGAATACACGTTTGCTGCATAAAGTAGAGGGGCTGCAGCCCCCTAGCCCCTGCAGCTTAAAGGCCCCTGTTGATCCTAATCCTACAATGGACCTGCAGTGGACCAAAGGCATTATTCCTTTTGGAATTAAACTGCCTTGGTGATTATTTCATATCGTCTGAATTCCACTGAAGCCATACACAGAGACAGAGCAAATATTATTTCTTTAACCAGCTGTAGAGGCCCTGGAAGGATAAGTACAACAGGCTTTACACAGGTCGAGTAGCATCATTTAAAGTACAACCACCGAACAAACAACCAAAGCAGCTGAAGCCTCACCTACAACGCAAGCTGAGGACCCTTGAGGACATCCTTCAGAGGCTACATCCCCAGCAACCACATCAGAACAGACGTTCAGAAAGTATTCGCTCTTGGTTGTATCCGGATGAGAATGCCTCCCATCCAGAACAAGCCAGTTAGAACCAGTTTGCCGGGTCAAGGGTGAGAGGTCATAGCGCTGTTTGCCATTGGTTAGCCTGCAGGAAGCCGTTGAGGGCACTTCAGCCATGCAGGCGTACTTGGTGGACCACTGGAAGAAGTAGGTGCACTCGGTCTCAGTCACAAACTCTGGGTTACCAGGATCTACATGTAAATAGTGAGATTTGATTAGATTTGATTAGATTTAATAAGGTTTATTGAAAAATATTCAAGATTGCAGTTATATGTACATGTAGAAGGTGATACATCTTGAATAAACAAATCAAATATATATGAAATATGAATAAAGAACACAATTTCAACATTGCATACATTAAATGAACTGAATTAAAAAATAAACACAAAAAAAGTTAAGGAAAAAATATATATCAAATAGGGTAGGCCTAACAGTGAAAGACATTGAATAAAGGCAGGCAGAAATTATAACAAATCCATTTATATTTTTCTTGGAAAAGGTGTTTATGTTAACTTCATGTATTGTCCAATGAAAAGTAAAAAAGAAAAGAAAAAAGTATTTATTTCATTGTCAGAAAAGGTTTAGGTGGATAATGTTAATGAGTGGAGAGAAAGAAATGCAGTGTAATAAACAAAAATACAAAAGTTAATCTTTGCCAAAAAAGTCTTCACAGAAATGAAGACAGGGCTTAGGACAGGCACCATAAGGCACATGGTACTTACAAGTAAAAGTATTTGGGGGAAAATGATAATTGACTTGATCCAACAAAATCTTCTCTTCTTCAAATTTACATCCATTTCAATTTTTCAGCTGAACATTAGAGAAGGGATTATATTTTTAGTTAACACAAATCAAAAGCGTTTTTATTTTATTTTTTCCTTTTTACATTGAGGACCTACCTTGGGTTGCATTGCACATGAAAGAAATGACTGAAGTTCTCTGGAATTTGTTGTGGTTGCAAACATCACCACCTTTGTAGATAAGTGATAGTTCCCCATCAGAATACCTGAGCAAAATAAAAAAGAGGGTTCATGTTTCTTGAAAGTCTCTAATCTAAACATTTACGCCGAGGCAGTACGGTATCTACAAAAATAAAAAATACAGAGGATATGGATTTCTTCTGAAAATTTTTTGTGGTTTCTACAACACCTAGCGAATTTGAAGAGGGTGATGTCTATGAAGTGCCAAACCATAGTAGTAATAATAATGCAGAATCAATGGTACATCCTCCCGCAAAGTACATATCAGGAAGAAACTCCACAGTCTCCCGAAGAGTGCAGCTAATGAAGCGTTCTTCCTATTGACTAGAGTCCATCTCTCTATCCCTTCATCCCGAACTCGGTAACCTCCTGACTCTTGGACAACTCATCACCTTACCTTATGATAGGTATGAGGACAAGGTTCTCCTAAATGACCTGGCTTCCAATATACATGTACACACCATCCCCTAACTGGAAACAACTCCTCACGAAGCTGAACCTGCCTCCATTGCTGTCTGACTTTCCAGCCTTTAACTGCCCTCAATCAATGATGCTGTGACATCAGGCCGTCTACAAATCAATCAATACCCAGGTACATTTACGTGATGCCATCAAGAAAAAAGACACCCTGGCTTTGTGGAAACAATGCAATGACCTGCAATCTCCTGCAAAGCTGTTTCTGGCAGCCCTGCCTTTTCACCTCCGCCTGGCATCAAGACTCCGCTCTCAACTCATGACAGGCACCTACCGAACCCAGCATAGAATGCACTCCATTGAAAATCCTGCACGAAGACTGCATAATAGAGGATGAAAACAAAAACGGACATCTTCGCTTCTGGCTCAGCCCTCACAACAGAACGAACTACACTTATCCGTGAGATCCTTGCACTCAACCCCCCTGATGTTGTTACCAAGACATTTACCACCTGTGACACTGCCAGCCTTGCTACAAGCATTTTATTTCCTTTTCTGACGATATCCACTACTATAACAACCCACTGCCTTTGTTACATTCTAAAAATTCATCATGTACATCTATACAAACTTTCAGAGCTCGACAATCAACCAACCAGGGGAAGACCAATCAAGAAGAAGAAGAACAACAGGTTTGTTCAAAGTCTTATAGGATAAATTGATATTGATAGAATAACTGTTCTTGATGTCAACAGGCACCAAATACATGTATACACAATTTGATCCCTAGACTTTCCAAACTGAACCAGAGGCCCAATGCAAAAACGGAAGAAAAAAAAAGAAGAAAAATTAAAAGTAAAAAATAAAAGAAGAAAAAAGAGGAAGAAAATCCTTTTTAGATCAAATTCTTTAATATTTTAAAACAATAAACCCTTATTACCTTAATTCGTGATGGCTGTTCCTCCCAGCAGCAGTACCTTCCAATCCACTTTTATCCACCTGGCATACGGCCATACCCTCACAGTGGGCAAAGTCTGTCATATCAGCACATATATTAATGTTGTAGAAGTAGTTTGGGTCATCCTCTATCAAGTAGTATGGAACAGCTGTAGCAGGAGAAAGAGTTAGGATAATTAGGCCACAAAAATGAAATTGTTGCCATGTCCTAACCCGCCTAACCCTACAGATATATACATGTATCACCGACCCAAGATTTGTTTTCTTTAACTGATTGCGACTGCATAATATCCTTCTGTAATTGCAATCAATATTGATATCTATATCGATAAAACTGAACTTTGAGTTTCATTAATTATAATAACTTTATAATTCATAAATTGGTTGTTTTCACCAAGGGAGATGAGTAAACAGCCAGGTTCTGCTTTCTGATTGAAATTATATTTGGAGACACTTCTATAAGTGTAAAAACCTACAATTCATATGAAGAAAATATGAGTGGAACTCCAAGGAAGACTAGATCTATAAGATTATACCTAAAATATCCGCTAAAATGTTATACTTCAAGAAAAGGATATTACAGATTTAAATCTTTAAAAAAAGGTAGACGGAATGAGTCTTTATGTATTACTGGTTATCTTTTAGATTTTGAATGTTTTGAAATTTTAAATGTTGAAAACAGATTGGTACATTGTAACATAAGAATATCGGTTGTGAAGATAATACCCAAAGAGCTGCCGATGACCAAACTATTTCTGAAACTGAATAAGATTGGGCTACTTTGCGTATATCTGACCTGGTTTTGTTAGAGGTGACAGGTCAAAGTTGAGGCCATGTGTTGACTGATCGAAGGCACATGTGTCTGTTGTAAGCATTTCCACTGGGCATGCATATTCTGTTTCCCACTGGATCTGGTACTGACAGTTCGTGCTTGACAACTGGATGGGTCCACGGTTCTGTACACAAGGATAATAAAAAGCATGAGTTTGAAAGACAGTCAAACCTGTCTTAGTGGCCACCTCTCTAGAAAGATCACCTGTCTACATTTGTTGCGTATATGATATTGTTTCCATTTTATTTTATTTTTTTGGCAAGTCCAAGTTACCCAGGATCTTCTACGGATAGTAATTCCATAAAGTTGGGGAACAAAGTGTGACCTTTCAGCACAACTCTTTACTAATTATGTTTCATATTAATCGTTGGTAGGCTTTATATTTGTATAGATATCAAATATTTTCCTGGACATTTTTGTGACATTCAGACTCAATTTGGATGAAGTTATGAGACAATATGTAATGGTGTCTATGTAGCATCATGATATTAAAAATTTACTACTTCACAAATTATGGCAATTAGCTAGACTAAAATTTAATATAATAGGCATATTAAAGGGATTAGTCAAACATCTCACATTTCCTTACACAGTTTTATTTTTTTATTTTTTAAGGAAAATTACAAAATGTGTAAATATGCTAATTGGTGTCCACCAAATGGCAAAAACCTGGACAACCATGTAGCATAGTGACACATTTTTTGTATGGGTCTCCTCGCATAAAGATTCGAGGCTGTCCTATGTTCACTCACTGCAGTCAACCTGCCCTGCTCACTAGGGCAAGTGAAGACCATGGTCATGGTGGGTTTGAATCCGCTGCAAGAATCCAGGATGGTCTCTCCCTCATAATGAAGCTTAAGCTCATCGTCTGAGAGGCTCTCTAGCTTCAAATGAGGTTTGCCCATACCAACAGATAGCCCCTTCTTGACCAAGCAGCCTCCCGATCCAGCTGGGCACCTATCGGTTGGACCACTTTTATCTGTTCAATGATTATAATAATAAATGACAATGATCTAATACAATCAGGACAGAGATTATTTGAGGGCTGAATTGATCTCATTTTATTCCTCAAATTGGCAACAGCAATATTTTTATTTTAATGCTACATGCTTCTAATTGAATGTGATGTCTTTGAAACCAACACACACGGTTAGGAACTTCAAAAAAAAAAAATTGTAATTGCCAATTTTGATGAAAAACTGTGATCTTCAACTTCCCAATGTGTTGCCAATCTAGGGATTTTAAAGATTATTCTTATTAATAAAATTCCTGACATCAAATGCAGTATGGTCATGCAACAACAATGGGTACAATGTATGCAGAAATTTTTTCTCTTTCTACTGATATACCTGGTGTATTTTTTTAGAGCTCTGAAACAAAAGTTATTGACCTAAACCACAAAATGTGGGACAATGGCACGAATGGGTTAAAGCACACATACATTTGTACCTGCTTATAATAGCACTCAAGGAGCATGAAAAGAAGTTTAACTGCTAACAATATTTGACAAATTTATATCTTTCCTTCATTCCTTGGTGACTTTTGTGTTCCACACATCAGCAATCAAATCAATGCATTTCCTTGTGTCTGGTGATTAATGGTACATAAATTTCATAAAAATTAATATACTTACGATACAATAATCTAATGACAAATGATAATCATATTCAATAAGAAATTAAAATGACTGCAGATCCTTCACTACTAGCTACCCCTAAACCTACCCCATATCCTTTATTACGCTAATGGAGGATCACCATTGGTGCATTCCACAAACATGGGACTGCAAATGGAGGATCTGTTGCCGAAACACCACCTTGTTTGATCTTGAAGATGTTATTATGTGTACTTAAAGATATATGTCTTTAAGAGATACCCTATTACATGTATTTATTCTGTGGGAAAAGGGCTGGCAAATCCTTTAAGATATTGAACATGGACCATGAGTGGCTACCATTTTTACTAAAATATGTACATATTCCTGAAATAAAATAATATCCTGAAAGATATTCTGTACCCTACTTTAAATAAAACAAAATGTTACCCTACTTATTAATAAAACAAAATGTTACTAGTCATAATTTAACTATTGAAGCTTAATTTCAAACAAAAACAGAACAAACCCTGACCAACCTGCAGTGATATCCCTGCATACATTGATGTAAAGATCATCAGCATCAGGCGACTGGACCAGGTATCCCCCTTTCAGCTTGATCAGGGGTGAAAGGTCACGCTTCTTTCCCTTTGAGTCATAGAGGGAGCATGGCACCTCACTAAGTGCTGGACCATTCACGGTGCTGCATGCCACTGTGCTGTACCACTCAAAGAAATAGGTACAGCCAGACGTCTCCAAGAAATTGGGTGAGCCCTGCAGAACAAATACATTAATATTTGGGGTTTCTTTTTTATTTGCTCATCATGTAAAAAATTAATGTACAATGAGATAAACAAAGGTTTACAGCTGTACATGTAGGATAAATTACATAGTAGGACTAGTTAATGAAGGGCAATTTCTCAGGTACATATAACATTGAATAATTGTTTCATGGACGTAACGTGACTTTAAATGAAACATTCTATGCTGTGATCATAAACAAGGACAAAATATAAAATGGCTTTAGATTTGGTGTGGTCGAGTGGTTATATGCAAGTCACCGGACTGTTGATCACAAGGTACATGGTTTAACATCTTTTAACAAGACATTCATAGTATCTACAAATTTGCCACATTCCACCCAGAATGGTAAATGGTGAACAAGTAGGAAGAAATTCTTTGAATGCTAAATATAAAGCACTCTGTAAAGCACACTAGAGACACGTAATAATCAACATATTTTTGGGGTTTTTTTTTTTTTAGGATTTAGACTTACAATTGTACATGTATATGTCTATACACACATGTACACTGTGCATGCCAGACACCCTCCTTCCCCTTAAGTATATAAATAAGGATCAAATCACACACACACACATACACACACACACACACACAGTTCATACTTTCAGTGAGGATTAGTTGACCATTGGGTCAATAGAGGGATCTTTTAAAGCACAACTGTTTATAATCCCCCTTATGAAAAGGGATAATCTCCTCTGTAAGCTCCTTTCATACTGTAATCTGCACCCTCAGTTGGGTAAGATCCTGAAGCTAAATCCCTTTATATCTTCCATGTGAATGTGATAAAAAAGTGACCTTGCTCTGAATACTTGTAGTAGGCCTCTATCAGTGTTTAATTCCACAAAATTTAAAATGATTCTACCAAGCATGAATAGATCAAGTCAAATGAGATGGAATTTAATTTATTTTACTATTAGTATTACAGCAGTCCATTAGAAACGGGTACTGTTCTACGAAAGATCACATTGGGTGCTCAACGTTTGATATAGAGCGTTCCCAGTGACGTCATCTTTTTGTTAGCAACACTGCGCGGCGGCCATCTTGGAAGGCATACAAATCAACTGACAGCATGGCAACGTATACGTATTGCTGCACTAAAGCCAGATTTGAAGTTACTTGAGAAACTATACTGTACTTCTACAGCAAAATCGTGGGAAATTTCTGTTCAGTTGTTGGTTGTGGAAACAGGGCAGGAAGACACAAAAAATCTTTCTATCGGCTGCCTGCAGAAATTACGCGAGATCGAAGGAGAAAAAAATCTGAACTTTTTCGTCGGTAGGTCAAAACTGACCAGCCCCCGTCGCGAACCCGTTGCCTTCGGTGTATAGTTAGTGTAGGCCCTACGACGAATGGCTTGCTGCAATCAATCAGAATTTCGAGCTATCAAAGAACATTCGGATGCGTGCTCAAATCAATTTATTTCAGGTAGGAAATCGACATGTGTGACATAATAATTGTGTCTTTATGACAGTGATTTTTTTTTTTTTTTTTTTGCGGTTTTGAGCTCGATCCGCCAGAGTTATCTTTCCGACATGCTAGCTCGCGTCGCACTGCACACTTCCTACTTCGGACCGGGCACGGGCGAGGCGGGTGGTCACGGCGAAGACTACACTGGCCTCAGCCGCGCTTCTGCATGCCGCAGTAATATCTCCTTCTCGTGTAATTGCTGCAGGCAGCCGCTAGAAAGATTTTTGTCTCTTCCTGCCCTGTTTCCACAACCAACAACTGAACAGAAACTTCCCATGATTTTGTTGTAGAATTACGATATCAATTAAGTACACTTTCTCGAGTAACTTCAAACCTCCTTTAGTAACAATACGTATACGTAACCATGGTGGGCAGTGATAGCGTGCCCACCACAATGGCCGGCAGGAAGGTGATGACGTCACGTGAAATCGCTCTATTGTGATAACACATACAATAAATCATGTTCCTTTGTTGAATTTTTTATGCTGCAATACAGTGAAGATTATTTCTTTTAGTTCTCACTTAATTGTCTATTCACCTCCTAATCCTAACAAAGCTCCAGCATAGTTCCTAATACAGCTACATAATGACTTTTTTTCCCCAAATGCATTAACTTGCCAACTTGAGCACCTTTGTATTATCTCTTTTGGTTCTTAAAAGAAATAAATTTTAAACTGCCCTTGGTTAAACACCACCGACAGTCAAACCTACCAAAGTGGTACCACATTTGAAGTCGATGGTGGTCTGGTGTTTCTCCGTCCCATTGCAGACGCCTCCCCTGTAGTCCAGCCGAAAGCCTCCTGTATTTTCATTGGTTGTCAGCTGGAGAGTTTCATTATGGTTTCCAGCGTTGATGAAAGCTTCTCCTTGTTTCAGGCAGGACGAGACAGCGGTGTCGCAAACAGCCGAACCAGAATTTGAGCCGACATTCTCACACAAGTTTAAGAAGAAAGTGCTTGATGTGCCATCCAACACAGTTTGGACAGTCCAGGTGCCCCTGATGATGATGAAAATCGAAGTAAAACAGAAACAAAAAATGGACAAATCATGAGATCACAGTTTTGTAGAAATGAGACAATTTACAAGAAGTCAAAGTCAAAGACAAGTGGAAAATTGCTCATTTATCTAATATTACACAATCAGTGACAGAAACAGGGAGATTAAATTGGTAATTATGTTTGATAATGGTCATCGAACCTGTACTAAATATTACATTATCAATTTAAATAGTCTACAGCACAAGTTAAACCAACTGAAGAAGTAAACATGACAATCATAATTCTTTCAAAATCTGCATTTCTAAACTAAGTTTTGCAAAAATTTACACAATTGAAGTTGAACACTGATCATACTTCATACTCATAGCACGGAGAAAAGTTCCTCCATAATTTAGTAATTTATGCATGACGCTCGAATGATCACGAATTAGCATATGAAATACACTACCATTGTGCCTTCCAATGAACAATAGTCACGATAAAATTTAGATTTGTCATTTATTTTTTTGGTAAGTCCTCATTTCTTTATGCGTTTTGAAATATTGGGCGTACGTCCGACAGTGGATTCGTTGAAGTTCCTTTTTTATTTTTCTCTTCTTTATTCTAAAAAATATTGAAAGAGTGGGTCTACGCCCAACCGTTTTTGAAGTCGCGTCTTGCAGTTTTTCTTGCAAAATGGTCTCCGTTTTGGTAATGATTGACAGCTGGAGCACGAAGAGCCGAATCGCTTTCGCGGGTATTCGGTTACTTCCGCGGACTATCAGGTGCGCGCGTGGTGGATGGTGCGGCGCTACATCAATGCGCATGCGTAAGTAATGTGCGCATTCGCATCTTACTGTATGGCGCTCTGTGACGATTTATGCGCATGCGTCAAGTTTTGCCACTGTACTATGACCTAGCACATGCGCAGCTAGCATGCATGAGCCAAGATGTTTGGGAGTGATCAGTACAAAAGTTTCCCCCTTCGATTATAGGATTCAGTAAACCTAGAATAAACATTCACTACGCACGCCAACACGTGCACCATAAACGATTCTCCAAAACAATGTCTGAACAATAAACTTCCTGCATGCATTCATCACCGCCCGATCCGAGCTAGCTCCCTGGAAATTCTTTCCTAAATCACTTGTTGACGGTTACCCAGTGTTACCACGAGCGTCGAACGCCCACGCACCGAGTTCGGGCTTTCGGGAAATTTGTAAACATTTCTCCGAGAGCTCCGAGCACGTGACGCGAAGGCCCGAGTGTTTGTGATAAGCTACGCCCCCAGTTATTGTTTCCGTCTTCGTTCAATGCACATACGTGTGTTGAATAAACATGAGTGCGTGTGCACATTACACGATTAGCCAATCAGAGCGCCCAACAATCAAAATCCATTGTTCTCTATTTCTGTAAAAGCGGAATGGTAGACTTTTTTCCGTGCATAGGGCCTAAAGTATTAAGAGTAACTTAGACTCTAGTCTAAGTTAGTTATACAAGATCAAACGCAATTAATCTTATTATTTGGTAACAACCTGATGGGGTTTAAATGTATTTGGAATGACAGACTTTGATCTTCATTCTCTAAACACATGATAAGCAGGATCGAAAACGGGAACAATCAAAATATTTATTACGAAACAGTACACGGTACATGTTTGTCTACGTATGGGACCACACTTAACTTCTGCCATTTATATTACATTTCTAATCAATACATATATTTTGGATATTTACCATATCTGAAGACTTGTGAGATCAAAGCTTCCGACGGTGCATGCAGACGACTTTCTCCCAGTAAACAGTATTAAAGTAAAAATACGTATCAGGAACAGTTTCGACGGATTTATAGCTGAAATCTCCTTCGCCATGTTGACAAAAATTGTACTCAAGCTACCGCGCATGCGTCAATGATTGATCATAATAAAAATAGCAAATCATGTGACTAATCTATTACGGTATCATGTGATTTAAAGGGCTAATAAAGATTGCACAATAATCTTTCTCTCGTACTCATAGAATCTTCTCTTCTCTTTCTGTCGAAAGCTTTTTTGTTTTCGAGTTGTGGAAGGCCCATAGAGATAACAATACATAATTATATACAGCACATAAAACTGCATTGTAATATTAGCAATGAGTTTCTTTTAATAGAAACTTTTTAGACGGAAGAGGAAACGAGAGTGTTTATTAATATTTCCTCACAGCAATAGAGCATAATGAGTCCATAATATACAAAGAACTATAGGCCTACCGTTACATGAAGATATTTAACGAAATATATAGCTATCAATTTTTTTTTGTTTGATTGTTTTGTTTTTTGTTTTATTTTTTTATTTATTCAATTATTGGGGGTATTTTTTTGTATAAACTCTTATTAATCAAAATATTCTGATGTACAGGGAAATGGAAGAGCACATTACCGCTTCTGTAGTCTATATAACTGATAACTAAACATAACAACCGATACTGAAAACACAAATTACTTCGGGGAATTGCATATGGCGTAGGCTATACATGTATAAGTTCGAAGTTACGAAAAAAAAAACTGTGATGAAGCACCGAGTCAAGGGCCACCCCCCCCCCCAACTACATACCGTCTCTTAATTTTTACCAAATTTTCAGAAGGGCACCTCGCCACGCTATCATATGTCTCACCTCTCTCTCTCGCTCGCTCTCTCTCTCTGATCTGTCACGGATATCTCTTAATTCTATCAACTCCCATCTCGTTTTGTTTTTTCTTCAACAACACCCATCTGCCTGTATCTCTCTCTCCGCCTCTCTCTCTTCTCCCCCTCTCTCTCTCTCTCTCTCTCTCACTCTCTCTTTCTCTCTGTTATTAAAAAACGGTTACCCCATCTTTCCGTCTTTCTCCCACTCTAAATTGCTCAACCCCACCCACCCACTCTCTTTCTCTCTCTCTCTCTCTCTTTCTTTCTTTCTTTCTTTTTTCTTTCTTTATTTTTAGAGAATGTATTTGTGCAACTGACAGCCTATGAAGTATAAAATGTATAGTCAATCATAATATCTTCATAAAGAAAGCAAAAAAAAAAAAAAAAAAAAAAAAAAAAAAAAAAAAAAAAAAAAAAAAAAAATATTACCTCATGCATTGGATAATTCTATTTTAATCATGATGACCAAAGACGTTTTGAAGAATGAGGGATTATTATCGTATCAACATGATCAATTACCACAACACAACTACCCCCAGAAATATGTTTAGGGTTAGGTGTAGAGCTATGTGTCGATTTTTTGCAGGAGTACGTAGTTGTCATACAATCCATTATTACTGATAAAAATATATAATTAACTACTGTATTTTTTATGTTTTCATCAAAACTTCATTAGAAAACAATAGACAATATTTACTTTCTCAGTGCCGGAACACGAACGGTGTAAGACCGCAGCCTGCGGTCTAAAGATTAACAGATAGTGATGGCTTATGAATCTATCATTTTGCAGAATTACAAATATTATAAATTTATATAATCAAGACCGTATCGAAGGCCGATCGAGGCAACAGATGTAAACAAAATAACAAGCCAATGGCTAGGTCTTTGTCGAAAACGAGTACGTTTGCGACATTATGCCATGATTATACTTTTTGTTGTATCATGACAAAGACAATTGAAAATTTCTCATTTTCCCATATAATTGTTTTCTGCTCCTATATACATTTTGTATTTGTAATCAATGAGACAAAAATGGCAACGTTTAATTATTGAAGAGGAAGACGGGTGTACGATAGAAAGATAGGTGTAAAAGAGACAGCATCAAATTATTGAGTATTAAGTATTTATTATCCAAATACATAATTACAAAACATATAAACATGGCATAGATAACATCATAGGATAAATGGTATCAGAAAAATAGCATAAATGCTAATCGGGTCTGGTACCAGGCAGACACTGTACTTACACATGTATTTTGACATAATAATATGCATAGCATTATCCTCGAACTTCTTATGATAAAAAAGAACGTATTTACAATATTGACAATATTTGCTAACTTGCATAAAGAATTAAAAATATATGAAGTTCTTCTAGTTGAGGTAATAATTGTTAAATGTGTATTTCTTAACCCTAATCCAGCGGGCTTTTTTTTGGCTGTCCTATGGCGGGGGGGGGGGGGTTGAACAACCCCCCCTGAGATTCGCCGCCGATCGCACGAGCGCCGCGAAATTTTGCACAATGGTAGTGTGCGATGTAATCTACAAGTTAGTATTGTTAATTTTCCTGAAATAATGTTATTTTTTTTTATATTAATTAATTATGCTAATTTATGCATAATCCATACTTTTTGCTCTAATTTACTAAATAAAGCTCCTAGAATGCTAAAATTTGGTCTAAATATTCTTTGTAGCATTCCTAACAGTTGTACTTGAAAAAAAAAATCGGTATCAAAATCATTTTCTTATGTATTTTATTGTTTTACAAATTTCTTATGTATTTCTTTGTTTTTTGACCTTTTGTTTTTCTTTGTTTTTTCGTCAAAATTGATTGCAGAATCTTTTTGAAGCATAATTATGCTAAAATAAAGTGATTTTAGCCAGTGAGAGTGAAAATAATCATATGTTTATGAATTAAGTGAGAAAACTCTATTTGCATTGACTTTGTACACAATATCACGTTTTTGAGCGGTTTTCGGTCTGACAGATATTTTTGAAAATCGTGCAGCGTCGTCACCGTATGTCCAATTTTCGCGAAAATGGTTTCAAAAGATGCGCAAGACTTGAGAGTAAAAAGTCATTAAGCGGCGCGGTCAAAAAATTTTGCGCAGCGGTATGGTCGCGGAAAATGTCGAGGGGGGGGGGGGGGTTGATTCAACCCCCCCCCCCCCGGCCTGATTAGGGTTAATACACCACGAATATTTAAGACAAGCAAAATAACAAAAGTTATTTATGGCTGATTCATAATATATGTTCGTATGGATTTACGAAAGGAATGTAAGGATCTGCTGTCGCGAATTGGCGTTGGCAGTTCATTCCAAAATGTTGCACCAACAAAAGAGAAAGAGAATTTTCCATAGTTGGTTTCTACTTTGGGCAAATATAGACTATGTCTCTGATTATGCCTTGTATTATATCGATGTCAAACAAAATTGCAGTAATTTGCGATTGCATGAGGTAGTTTGTCGTTTATAAGGTTCAGCATGAATGAGCAAACACATGCGCCTTTTCTCACAATACACATGAAATAGATTCAGGGGAGTCAACCCTTCAAATAAATTGAATTTAAAGGGGAAGTTCACCCTGGAATTTTATTGGTCTTAAAAAATGAAGAAAAATAAAAGAAAAATATGAGTGAAGGTTTGGAGAAAATCGACCAATAAATTATGAAGTTATGATTATTCAAAGTTTTGATTATGTGACGTCACATGCGAGCAGATCTCCTATGTGTTATGTAGTGTAAATTCCATAAAATGTCATTTTTTTCAAAAGAAATTAATTATGTCACCTGTGTGGTCGATATACCATCAAACATATGTTCATATACATGACTATATCAAATTGACCCATTCCTTTATCAAGAACCATGACAAAAAGACAAATTTATGGAATTTACATACACAACCAATGGGAGAGCTGCTCGCACATGACGTCACACAATCAAAACTTTAAATATTCATAACTTCGCTATTTTTTGGTCGATTTTCTTCAAACTTTCACTAATATTTTTATTTTATTTTTCTTCATTTTTTAAGACCAATAAAATTCCAGGGTGAACTTCCCCTTTAATACAAAGTAGGAAATGAATACTAGAATGACAATGAAGCAAAATCCTTCAAATAATCGTATTAATAACACTTGTTCGTATACTCACAGATTAAAACATTTATTATGATATATATTATTAAAACTGAATGAATTGTTGTACAACAGTAATAAAAATCAACGATAATAAAAACTGGTTTTTGCGACAGTGCTGAGATTGTATGTTCTATAGAATTCCCCTCTATTTATATACGATTTTTAGAATGTCTGAATGCTCTCATTCTAAAGATATACCGTCATTGATAGTGGCAATGATTCTTGGGTAATACATAATGTGTGTTGATGAGGATGATGAGATCAAAGGTCATATAGGGGTCAAAAGGTCAACTTAAAAGTAAACTTTTCTTAAACTTTAGTTCTTTATTTCTCCACCGATTGTGTTCACACTTGGTACAAATGATTCTTAGGTAATACCACATATGTGTTGATGAGGATTATGAGGTCAAAGGTCATGTAGGGGTCAAAAGGTCAACTGAAAGGTAAACTTTTCTTTAACTATTTGTTTAAATTTCACTCATTTTTTTATAGCAATTTTGTTCACCCCTGGTATGAATTATCCTTGGTTAATACCACTTGTGTGTTGATGAGGATGATGAGGTCAGAGGTCATCTAGGGGTCAAAATGTCATATAGGGGTGTTTTTTAATTTTTAGTCGCCATTTTCTTAGAAATAGGGGTGTTTTCAGCGGAAATCGCTGTTTTGGGGTCAGAATTTCACGGGGTTTACGCCATTTAGGGTATATGTTTTCCAGTCTGACGTCGAAAAGGGGTGCAAATTTGACTTCAAGCAATGAGACGTACGTTTAGGGTCCATTTTCAGTCTGACGTCGTAAAGGGGTGCAAATTTGACTTCATGCAATGAGACCTTTGGTGTCATACATTTTCCGGGTCATTTTTTTTTTTTTTAGTCCCGGAATCTTGGTCTGTCGATCGGGGCCATTCAATTTAACCCAGAATCCGAGTCGATCGGAAAACTTGACCAGTCGGGAATCCAAGTTTGACCAGAATCCGGATCAAATTGACCCGTTCAGTGTATTGCCCCAATAGACCTAGAGTCCTGGTCAAGAATGATCCGGAATGGGTTAAATTCGACCCTTCAGTTTTTTGTTAGTGTAGGCAATGCTGGCTGACTCGAGTAAGTCTTGATGTTACGACGTGATGTGTGATGTGAAGAAGGTATCTGTGTTATATAATAGAAACATTATGATAAATAGTTTTAATGAGGATGACGAAGATGACAACGATCAAACTACCGATGCCGTATGCTGATACTGCTTTACTGCAACTACTCCTGCTATACTACTACTACTACTACTACTACTACTACTACTACTACTACTACTGCTACTACTACTACTACTACTGCTACTACTACTACTACTACTACTACTACTGCTGCTACTACTACTACTACTACTACTACTACTATACTACTACTACTACTTCGACTACTTCTACTACTACTAATGCTATCTACTTCTACTACTCCATTATGCATAAACAATAATGTGCCCCTACTAATTAGGCTAGGTCTATCACTGCCCACCGGGGAGACGAAAGGGGGAACAAAAGGGAGAAAGAGAAGAGGGAAATAAGAGAGAAAGTAAAGAGAAAAGGCGGAAAAGAAGGGGAACAGTGGAAGAGAGAAAGAGAGGGAGACTTGACAGACATCTAGGAACGACCTTTAACATCACCAACATAAAGACGTGACTTGGATAAGAACCTGATACAGAATGCTGGCAATAAGCGCTTCCCGCTCGATCAACTCTTGATCGGGGGGGGGGGGGGGCTCCCCATCCATGTAAATTGCTTGTTGTTTATAAATGCGAGGCCGTATGGCGGGTAAAAATGTGTTTGAAAATGGTTTAACGGTTTTTAAAGGGACATTTCTTCGTATCAAAATGTGCCCATCAGTGATCGAGGGTTCCTTTTTCAAAGATAAGTTAATGTAGAGTTTTTTTGGGGGCAGACGCACAGCTAGTGCATTCATTATAAAGACTATTTTCTATGATCATAATCTCATCGGCGGAATCAGAATTTCATAAGGGGGCCAAAATTTAAATATCAGATTTTTGTACACTCGAATTTTTGTACGTTATTAATAAAGTCGACTATGGCAAGATAAAATCGTATCTCTGCCATTGTCGCACATAATTTGGCACGCTATGAATAGAGTCTGGGACATGGCAATGATACAAAAATAAGTGTCGACATAGAAGGCTAGTTAAGTCGACATGGCAAGCATAAAAGTATCTCGCCATGTCGTCAAGTCGATGGCACTTTATAATAGGCTCCCGTAGAAAGGCCTAACAGATCGTGAAGTGTGTCGATATAAGTTTTACGGCGATTGGGGGGGGATGATCGTCGATAAAATTCCTCTTCTTCCTCAAATGGGAACACATACGATGGTATATGATCGCAGTGTCCCATTTGGTCGGGGGGTGGGGTAATTTTTGTATATGTGTTGGGGGGGTAATGTTTGTATTGAACTTGTAGCATTGCTATGATATATGAAATAGAAAAATGTATTGTATATAAAAAATGCGAGCGCGAAGCGCGAGCTGAAATCTTTCTCAATAATAGTTGACATAAAATCGCGGCATTTGAGCATAATTCGAGCGGTCGAAAAACGAGGAGGGGCTTTAACTAGGTTTGTTTAAAAGGGGGACCATGATGGATGTAATGGCTACAGATAATACACACTGCATGCATGTCAGTATCCACTAGTATATATTTTCAAATTCTTTTATGGCGAGCGCCAAGCGCGAGCTAAAAATTTCTCAGTAATAGTGACTATGAAATGGGACATATATTGTGAATAATGCTAACAGCGAATCGGGAAGGGACTTTATCTGCTTTATTAAGGGGCCATCATGATGTAATGTCTATAGATACACACAACATGCACATTAATTTCGCATATGAGTACTGAGTACAATCGTCGAATTTATAGGGCTGTAATGGCAAGCGCGAAGCGCGAGTCTTAAAATTTTCAATAATATTCAACTTGAAACATGGTATTTGTTAGCGTTACATGACTATAAGCACGAAAATTGAGATGGAGCTAGGGGCTTATAATCTAGTGATTAGAAGCGGAACATCATGACGTAATGCCAACAAACGCAAATTCTATATAAATATGGACGAATTAGGGCACATATTGGTGCGAGCGCAAGGCGAGCTGAAAATTTTCTCAATAATAGTGAACCTGACTGAAAAAACAAGATACTTTAGCAAAGGGGAGCACGAAACGGGAGGGATTTAGTGTTGTAACACGTACCATCGTAAGGCAATAATACATGCATAAGATGAACAAAAGTCAAGTGGCAGTTTGCAGCTATCTTTATTTATGCGAGCGCGAAGCGCGAGCTGAAAATTTTCACCAAATTCTACAGTTATCTGATATTGAGAGCAAAAGAGCGATATTTCGAAAGAGGGATCTTGCCCCAGAGAATACGTGAAGTGTATAATATAATCAATGGTCGGACGGCCAAAAAGTTACCGTGTCGGATGAATGAGCCAAGATAAGTGGTTAGCAGACTCTTCAATATTCATTATTTATTTCATCAAACAACCATCCGTGGGTTAATTGAGGGGAATACTTATGACTTTCAGTTTACTGTATCGTACGGCACGCCTGTCCCCATTCACCCTGGGATTACAGGCCGCGGATCAAGAGACGGTTTTATAACGGGGTGCAAAAAGGTAAGCCAAAAAATTGTCCACGTGAGTTTGGAAGGCTGATAAGCGGGGGCGGGGGGGGGGTAGCTGTTGAAAAATTTTGGCCTTCGCCTTTGAAAAATTTCAAACATTACTACATATAGGGGTAGGGTGACGTCATCGTTCCGTCCGAACAACTGACAAGCAAAAAAAACAAAAAACAACAAAAAAAGAAAAGTTATTAAACATTTTTAGAGTGTGCCTAAAATCACTATGTACAAAAAGGATATGCTGATTTCCCAATCTTACGGGGTGCTTCTAGCACCTTCAGCCCCCCCCCCCTGGATCCGCGCCTGGATTAATGCCCCTGATTATCATCGATTTGATTTTTTTTTTTTTTTTCTAATCGTGAATAATGAAACATCTACGCTTCCATTATCAACACGGTGTATTGTGTACATGATTACTGAAGTATATAAGGTACACACGAGGAAGATTAACGAAAGAGTGAGAAAATTTTGGATTTTTGAATGTCAGAATATGCATTTTAGACTGGCAAAATAATATAATAATGTCATAAAAGTGTTTTGTATGATAACGAATTTGTAATTGGTGATTTATATGCATATAATATGATGTTTTTTTATTTTCTTGATATCAAATATTAGGGGGGATGATTGTACACGACCATCCCCCCCACTGAATTATTGGGGGGATGCATCCCCCCATCCCCCCCCCCCACAATCGACGCCCATGCTAACGATCATCATTTTTAATTCCTTTTCTCTTTTTTACGTCCTCTTTGTCTCCTTTTTCTCCCCTTCCGTCTTTTTTCTTCTTTCTTTATTGGACGTCCTTTCGCCTATTCAGGGTCCATGCATCCAAGATACGCGCCGCTATTATTTGCTTAATAATATTTCATTTTCTATTGTTTGTAGGTCATGTTATACAGACTAGATTCGTATGTGAAGGTGATGATTCCAATATTGATAGACGGTATGGGAGGGCGATTCGAGTCCAGTCTGTGGTTTATGGCAACATCGATCGCACCCTTTGTCCAGTTCTTGTACCGCCTGGCATCCAGCAACCTACCTTCCCCGATTGCCGAGCTACGGAGTGGAAGACCAGATCAGTGTATGTGCGATGAACCTGTCAATGCATCGTGCTGCAGACTACAGCCTGTTTGGAATGCCTGCCCGAGTACATTAAGGAATTATGTTTCCATTACTTACTACATATATTTAATTAACCACGTAAGTTTAATACATTTTCCTTGATCACTCTTATTATAGAGTCAGGCGCGATCCGAT
>CALNVZ010000218.1:27694763-27706752 GCA_940671915.1 Paracentrotus lividus
AAAGTTATATGTCGACTTGGAAAGATAAAATATCTCGCCATGTTGACATATTACATTTTATAAGTCGTCTTGGCAAGATAACGTATGTCGACATGTCGACATATAAATTTTTATAAGTCGATTTGGCAAGATAACGTATCTAGCCATGTCGACAGATAACTTTTTATAAGTCGACTTGACAAGATAAAATATCTCACCATGTCGACATATTATATAAATAATGCATGCTCTACAATGCAACATACTAGATTATGTGCACGACAAATACTAAATTATCCTGAGGGCACATTTATTTCACCGAGGCCGTAGGCCGAGGTGAAATAGATGTGCACGAGGGATAAATTTAGTATTTGGAGTTGACATAGTTAATAATGTTGCATTAATAGAGCATGCACTATTTATTATAGTAAATAGACCCCTAGATATTTGACCTTGCCTAAATCTGGTTTTATCTTTGCCAATGTTTGCCAAACTTTTGGTGCTAATTAAGCTATTGTGACGTATATTGTTGCTCCGCGTATCTATTGTTGTGCGTACCATTTTACTGTTATTACGCGCGAGCGCAACAAAGCAATCGATTTCGCCATTCATTTTAACACAGGATAAAACCGTTCAACATAACAAAACCGTTCAACATAACAAAAAAGCGTGCAACATACCAGAATGTTGAACTACACGTGACACCCTTTCAACCAATCACAGCTCGTAAAATACTACCACTATTTACTATTATATAAATAATGCATGCTCTACAATGCAACATACTAGATTATGTGCACGACAAATACTAAATTATCCCGAGGGCACATTTATTTCACCGAGGCCGTAGGCCGAGGTGAAACAGATGTGCCCGAGGGATAATTTAGTATTTGGAGTTCACATAGTCAATAATGTTGCATTAATAGAGCATGCACTATTTATTATAGTAAATAGACAAGACCCCTAGATCTTTGACCTTGCCTTATCTGGTTTTATCTTTGCCAATGGTTGCCAAACTTTTGGTGATAATTAAGCTATTGTGACGTATATTGTTGCTCCGCGTATCTATTGTTGTGCGCACCACTTTACTGTTATTACGCGCTAGCGCAACAAGGCAATCCATTTATTTTACCATTCATTTTAACACAGGATTTTAACCGTTCAACATTATATAAATAGTGCATGCTCTACCATGCAACATACTAGATTATGTGCACGACAAATACTAAATTATCCCGAGGGCACATTTATTTCACCGAGGCCGTAGGCCGAGGTGAAACAGATGTGCCCGAGGGATAATTTAGTATTTGGAGTTCACATAGTCAGTAATGTTGCATTAATAGATGCATGCAATATTTATTATAGTAAATAGACCCCTAGATCTTTGACCTTGCCTAATCTGATTTTATCTTTGCAAATGTTTGCCAAACTTTTGGTGCTAATTAAGCTATTGTGACGTATATTGACGCTCCGCGTATCTATTGTTGTGCGCACCTTTTTACTGTTATTACGCGCTTGCGCAACAAGGCAATCCATTTCACCATTAATTTTAACACAGGTAAAAACCGTTCAATATAACAAAAAAAAAAACAAAAAAAAAAACCGTTCAATATAACAAAAACCGTTCAC
Source organism: Paracentrotus lividus (assembly GCA_940671915.1). Taxonomy (NCBI): domain Eukaryota; kingdom Metazoa; phylum Echinodermata; class Echinoidea; order Camarodonta; family Echinidae; genus Paracentrotus; species Paracentrotus lividus. The sequence goes on from CALNVZ010000218.1 coordinate 27,696,372, forward strand.
TATAACAAAAAAACGTGAATGACACGTGACATCATTTAAACCAATCACAACTCTTAAAATACTACCACTATTTACTTTAACAAAATACCGTTCAACATAATAAAAAACCGTGCAACATACCAGATTATTACACGTTTAGGTCTCTTTTTCGATACATTAAAACCATGTATTGATACTCTTCCAGATGTTTGCTTGTCGGCGTTCAATATTGTTAGCATAATGTATGTCCTATGTATTCTAACTTACCCGTATCAATGGAGAAAAGGAGTGCATTATTGTTACAATATTGCACTCCACGATATGCGATGCCAGTAAAATGCTGCGCGCAACAGCTTATAACAATGGATACGCGGAGCAACAATTTACGTCATAATAGTTTCCTCATTTTGTGAGATTCTCCTTCATCACGCAGATTTGATACAGGTGACGTGAGTAACGTGTTTTTTGTTTGCTTTTGTTTAACTGATAGCGTTGGTTTGTGTGTATAATAATAATAATATTGGATTTCTTTCGTGCAATATGAGATATATTCCATTCATCAGTATGAATATTGCACTCGTCTTCGACTCTTGCAATATTCATTCTGATGAATGGAATATATCTCATATTGCATCAAGTGCATCCAATATTATATAAATGTTGCACGACACGTGACACCCTTTCAACCAATCACAGCTCGTAAAATACGACCACTATTTACTATAACTTTTTATAAGTCGAATTGACAAGATAAAATATCTCGCCATGTCGACATATAACTTTTTATAAGTCGACTTGACAAGATAAAATATCTCGCCATGTCGACATTTAACTTTTTATAAGTCGACTTGGCAAGATAACGTATCTCGCCATGTCGACATAATTAGGCTATTTAGTCGACATGGCAAGGTAAAATATCTCGTCATGTCGCTTAATAAGGCTATTAAGTCAACATGGCGAGATAAAGTATCTCGCCATGTCGTCAAGTCGATGGCACTGTACTTTTGTTTTAAAAAGGCAAATTTATTTTATAAAAACTAACAGGTGACAAGAAAAACAACTCATTCGTCTGCGGCATACATGTAGCCTATTTAAAAATAAAGAATAAGTAAATTTTGGGTAAGGGTTGTAATAAAAAAAAAAAAAAAAAAAAAAAAAAAAAAAAAAGCTCCAATCTGTGCTGAAGAAAAAAAGTAAATGCCTCCGGGCAAATGAAGTGTATCCCGGGTGGAAGTTGGCCATTTCATTATCAGTGTATTGAATTTGCAGCGGAGCAATATTATTGTCATGGAATCAAAACGAAGTATTTTGCGAGTCAGATATAAGATATTAGGCCTGTATGTCAAAAATATATACGTAAAAGTCACTTTAGTTTTATTAGGCAACAGTTGATCATACTCCATGAGCATGCGCGAAGGACGAAAAAGTCGTAGAGGCGAAACTTAGCTCCTCCGGTCCCATTATAAAGGAGAACAAGGGAAGGGATGGCACACTTACCGCTACTCCTGGCGAGCATTATTCCAATACCAACAACCAGAAAAAGAAGGGAGAGCTTGGGTGACATGTTTGATAATTAAATCAATCTATGAATAAACAAAAAACAACAATCAATAGTAAACGGAAATAATTATTTGAAATTTCAGCTTAATCTAGTCCAAATCCGGATCACTTATGAAGCCAAAGACAAATGTGTGATATTTATGGTGGTATATATCTACGGAGGCTTATAAGTGCCAACCATTTGACGAGATAAGAAGAGGAGAAGACGGGTGAAATGACTAGAAGACGAGATGTTAGAACTCGGTTATTCGACTTGTTCGGGACAAGACGACAAGTTGCTGGAACTCGGCAAATCGACTTGTTTGGACAAAAAGACCACTTGCCGAATGACAACGAATCGTCATCTTGTCTTCTTTTACCAAACAAGTCGACTTGCCGAGTTTCGTCAACTCGTCTCTTTGTCTCAAACAAGTCGACTTGCCGAGTTTCAACAACTCGTCGTCATGTCTTCTTGTCCCGAACAAGTCGAATTACAAAGTTCTAACAACTCGTCTTCACGTCATTTGACCTGTATTCTCCTCTTCTTATCTCGTCATGTGGATGGCACTCATAAGCTCCCGAAGAAAACAGCAAATGCGTAATTTGAAGAACAAAAGTTTTTTGTGTGTAAGCTTTTGATTGCTTAGTTATATTGATTAAAAAGTGATGATTTACTTACCTTGCGTGGTCAGGATCAGTGTGTGGTAATGGAGCTCAAAACAAGTGACGCTTTACTTTGACTTGTTATCGTTGTCCAATCGTGGGCAGTAGGCCTGCTAACCATTGGTACGTCATATAAAACGACCAAACCGCATTAACACCAATCATTTCGATTATTATTACCAAAATATTACATATAATATTGAGAATTAATGGACCGTGCATGCCTGTCCTATTCATTGTGTGCATAGGTGTGGATGCATAATATGAGGTACCAAGGGGTGCGACCCACCGATCTCGAGATATAAACGAATGAATATGTCACTCATTATTAGATACATGTATGACCGAACTGTCACTCCAAATAGAGTGGAAGATCGCTCAAGCACTCATGTTTGAGTTTTGGGGGTTTTGTCGTCCCAGTCGCTAAAAGAGTGGACCCTTAATATTGATTTGATAATAACAATATTGAACATTTATACACACTCTGTCTGTCAGAATTGACACTTCTGGCTTATGTGAAAATATATACATGTCTATGGCATACAAGGTACATTGTTATTGAACATTATTATGATGGCTTAATAGTTCACTCTTTTTCACGAGTGTAAATAATATAAATATATATATATATATTAACTATTCCCAGCTTTAAAGCTGCCACGGAACGGGTGTGGTCTTGCTTACATAATAATGACCACTCTTCTTTATTATTCGAAAATGAGGATATCCCTCTTTCAACAGAGTGGAATTTCACTCTTTTCTGAGAAACTGTTTTACAGTTATAACTTAGGAATGACATACAACAATATCATCATGAACAACAACAAAATAATTCATTACTTTTGAGAATCTGAGTCAGTTAAGTAACAGGGAATAATACAATGACCTGGCACACTGTTTTTGAAACCACATAATGATTGTTTATATACCGCAAAATTACAAATTGCCTCTACGGTTGAGAGAAAAATAAAAGACTGGAAACGGAGAGATTCTTTTTCATTTTTAATAATTATATATATTTTTTTCCACTACAAAATTCTATCAAAATATGTACCACAAAAAGTTAATGAGGAGTACAGGAGATGCGCAATTAAAAAAGATAAGTAAACGATTTACGATTTAACAGGATGGGTTTTTATCTTATTTACAGAGCTAGCATTGCTAATTTAAATGAGATTAAATGAAGCAGCACTAATAAAAGAACGTTGAACATTTCTGTTTGTAAGAAGTATGATATCTAGAAAGGACTTATGCTGCAGTCACACAGACACTTACGTTGAGTTACGTCCGGTTGCGTCCCAAAATCATTTTCTTTTCTACGGATCCCCACGGATGCCTTCCCGTCATAATCAGAGGTGGAAATAACGATAATTTCGCTCATCCAATAAAACAAAGAAATATATAAGAAATGATAGAATAGAATATGACATAAGGATAAAACAACAAATACGTAACTAAACGTAAGTGTCTGTGTGACTGTAGCATAATGCTGCAGTCACACAGACACTTACGTATAGTTACGTTTTTGTTGTTTTAATCTTATTTCATCTTATTTTCTATCATTTCTTATGTATTTCTAATTACTTTGTTTTATTGGATGAACGAAATAATCATTATTTCCACTTCTGACTATGACGGGAAGGCATACGTGGGGATCCGCAGAAAAGAAAATAATTTTTGGACGCAACGGGGGACGTAACTATACGTAAGTGTCTGTGTGATTGTAGCATTAGGAGATTGAGAACTATCAGCATTTATAGACAATAAGGCATGATCAAGACAGCACAGTTGTTGAAGGTTCAAGTTTCAATTACAGACTTTAAATCATTCAAAGAATACTTGTTCTGAAGTGACCAAGTTCTCATACCCTTCGATCAATCTCCTGTTTTCTGGGCCCTATTGCATAAAAGATAAAATTGAATGCAACACAAACAATATAATCAGATAATAGTTCCAAATACGCGTTTGCGATTAGTGGAAAATGGAGTTGCGGTTGATTTTTGCAGTTGCGTAGGATCGCAACTTTTCCGCAAGAGGGCACTGGACACCACTATTAAAGGGGAAGTTCACCCTGGAATTTTATTGGTTTTGAAAAAGGCAGAAAAAAAAAAAATATATGAATGAAAGAAAATGAAAGGAAATCGACCAAAAATAGCGAAGTAATGAATATTTAAAATTTTGATTCTGTGACGTCACGTGCGAGCAGCTCTCCCATGTGTTGTTTATGTAAATTCCATAAATTTTTGTTTTTTTTTCCATGTTTCTTGATAAAGGAATGGGTCATGATGTATCGATCGCGCAGGTGAAATAACTAATTTTCCTCTGAAAAAAAGACAATTTATGGAATGTACACTAGGCCTACACAACACATAGGAGAACTGCTCGCATGTCACGCCACAAAATAAAAACTTTAAATATTCATAACTTCGTTATTTTTGGTCGATTTTCTCCAAACCTTCATTCGTATTTTTCTTTATTTTTCTGCATTTTTTAAAACCAAATTAAACCCAAGGTGAACTTTCCCTTTAAGAGCGATCCCCAGGGTTACAAATTATATGATTAAAAATAAAACAGTAGCCGTTCCAGGGGCGCAATAGCCGCAGGCCCCCTATTTTTTATTTTTTTTTTAAATTTTTTTTTGAAAAGCAGAAATTATTGACTCTACATGTTAAGATTTTGGCTGCTCCGCCTACTTTTCAATTTTTCGGCCAGCGATCTTATCCGGATGCACCCATGTCATATGAATGCATGATAATATATGAAATAAAAACAATGAACCAGCAACAGAGCCTTGGGACTCCGCACCACATGTTGCTTTTCAGATTCCCCAGAATAGACAGATAGAAACACCCCCAAAGCATTATTACCAATAAACTTTGCAACAAATTTTCAAATGCAAAAGAAAATTCTAAAAGTACGTTATCAATATAAATTTTTGTTTCTTTTCACGACTACATAAAAATATTATTCTGGACACAGACTATAGGGCTGTGTCAGTGCTAAGGAGAGCTCTACAAGTACATAATTTTAGATTTTAGAGTATTATTTTTATCAAGATGTACAGTCTGTGTAAAAAAAAAATGGTACAGTCGGGGGGGGGGAATAATTTAGGTGTGAAATCTTTACAAATGATGTGTGTTTGTGGTAGCCAATGAAAGCCAAAATATATTCCTTGCTGATGCGCTTTGTTCTTTATTTGCTTTCGTAAAACAAAGGTTATATGCTAAATTATGTGCGATGAGGAACAAATCGAAATTACGCACTTCTATTGTTCTGGAGCGCTGAATTCATGGCCATTATGCGAAACCTACACAAGGCATGGGACGGCGTCCGGAATTGGATTTTTCTTGATTGTAGAAAACTACTCATATCTCAAAAATTAAAGCACTATTTAAATGTGATGAAAAATTTGCAGAAGAAAGTCTGATTTTCCTGCTTTATGAAAATACCAAACAATACCAGCTTGTGATTAATCTTCATACAAAATGGTTTCCACTTGTACCATTTTATTTGACACAGACTGTATATATTTTTTTATTTTACAGACTACCACTCTCTCAATGTGCTTAGATACAAATCTGGAAACAGCACGGTTATTACTTAAAACTATACCATCGTAACATAATATGCATAATTGAAACTTTTTCTCGTACTCACAGATTTACTATGATATATTTATTTGAAACTTAAAATATTTACACCTTTTCTTCTGTCTGGAAGCTTGTCACGACTTTCAAATTAAAATGACCTCTTTCTAAGCATAACGTCATTGACGAAAACTGTTGAATAATTATTCATGTTAAAGAGTAGCTCTCATTCTATCCAGTGATACCCCTTCATAGGCTTCGGAAGATTTTCAGGATTGGGGGGGGGGGGGGCTCAAACATATCGAAGCCCCTCTCAAACATCGGGGAGGGGCTCAATGGCTGAGCTCCGACCTAGATAGTAGTTATTATGTTCCTATAAAAAAAAAAATATATTACTAAAAAAAAATGATATGCGAGGCGCAGCGCGAGCTAAAAATTTTGTCAATAGAGACCTGAATAATAACTTTTTATCTAAAAAGATTGGTGGAGCCCAATGATATCCTCAGTAAGATTATGGGAGGGCTTAATTATGTCTGAGTCCATTTCACAAATAAAAACAAAGAATAATGATACAATCATGTGAGTCAAATAATATTTTATTACAAGGGCGATCGCCGATATTGTACGGCATCAAAAATATTGTGGGGCTCAACGATATCAGAGCCCCCCCCAATATTTTTTTGGGGGGCTGCCCCCAAGCCCCCCCGGTTCCGAAGCCCATGCCCTTTCATTCTGTATAACCACGAATGGTTGAGCACTGGGGCTTTTAAAAACCTATATTATGTTAAAATCTGTTTTGTGAAAATCGCGCTGTAAATACCATGTTTAGGTAAAAACGTAACCCATCCATTTCAACATTCCAATAAACCTTTGTCTTTTTAGAATGACTCAGAATGATTAAGAAGCCACAGCTAATTGACGTTTTCAAACTTGGTACAAACTGATAATTCAGATTTTTTCAAGCCCAAATGCTCAGTCATCCTTGGTAGGATAGGTAAAATAGGTATCCCTCGACAGGAATTAGTTTTTACTTTAATAACGAATTAAAAGAATGAATGTCATTATACACTATCTAGCGAAGCACATGTAATTAAAGCTGGGTTTACTTTATTCTGGGACGCACTGTACAATGGGCCCAATACCACTGTCCTAACTTTTATCATAATCTCGGATGAGCAAGTTTTCAGATGATCATGCATGGTGAATTTATGTTTTGAGAAATTTTAAGGTTATGTTTGCTATAATTCGATTGTTTTCTCGAATACCCTTTACACAATGCGCCATTTTAATTTAAATTGGTTGTACAAACTGGCATGATCCGTTGTTCGGCATTCGATCTTGGTGGAATAGGCAGGGTGAGAGTTTTGATGTTGCGATGGAATAATCAAAGTTTTGGGCGAATCTGTTGAAGTAGAACAGAATGATAAATAGTTGTAATAAGGCAATGAAGATTTTACATCAATAGTGTTGTAAGCAATGGCAGTTGTCTACCGCACCAGTGGCGTAGACAGGTCCTCGAACGGTGGGGTATGATAATTCACGGTCCAGAGATTATGTTACCAATAATAAAAGATGTTCAAATCACAGTCGTAACTAAAATATTAAAAATCCTTTAACCATGTAAACACACACAAGTTAATGTAAGTAGTTTATTTTTGTATCGATACATACAAAGAAGGGGAAAATAAACCTTTTTTTGGGGGGGGGCGGGGGGGTTCCGCCGATTTTTTCAGCAAAAAATTCCAGGCGAGCGCGAAGCGCGAGTGTAAAATTTTCAGGTAAGTGAGAGGTGTTTTTGTTATCTTTGCCTACTCACATAGAAAGGGCAAACTAGGCCTATTTTAGGGGTTGCGTCGAATTTCCCCAGCAAATAAATTATATAATTCCAGGCAAGCGAAAATTGTGAGGTAAGTGAGAGGTATTTTTTGTATCTATACACACAAATAAGGGGCAAAATGGCCTATTTTGGGAATTGCGTCAAATTTCCTCTGCAATATAATTCCAGGCGAGCGCGAAACGCGAGTGGAAATTTGAGGTTAATGAATCGAATCTTCAATAAAAATAATAAATACTCACTGAAAACCTAACTCGCCGTCTGGACCGACTAGATTTAAAGCTAGTCATGCAGACGGACTAGTTTTAAAGCTAGTGTGTCTGTTATGTCCGTCGAACGACTAGCTACAACTGAATCCAAATCTCTCAACTTGCGGCGAAGCTTTAAAAGCTAGTCCATCACACTTGATGTTAGTCCGTCGATGCGACGGACGAGCTCAATAAATTTGGAATGGTACCCAGTTTACCCATTAGAATGAGCCGACTAGGATTTGAACTAACAAGCTTGCAATGTTGCTACAATATGAAATGACCTAGTGTTGAAATACACACAGATGCAATGTCAATATTATCTCCATTGTAATTTGAGCGCATGTCCAACATAATCAAGTATACATGATTCTAAACTAAGGTTGTTTTGACCTGACAATCTTAAAGCTTACGATACATAACATCAGTCACGACAAGAAATACAATTCACGAGTAGTTCCAAACTATTGTTCTCCGATCTTTAATTACAGGCTAAGTTTGATACCTCGTTACTATAGAACCCAAGAATTTGGTCTATTCTTATAGATTACTGGTGCAAGCCCGGCTAAGCAACAGCACAATGTGAATAGCATCGAGTGATAACATGCGCATTGCGAAAAGGACATCATCTATTATTTTGTATTATCTGTATGTGAAAGCTATTTAATGAGCAACTGTAAGGAAGCAGATCCGATATACCCCGTAAAACTGAAGATTTGATGATAATGGCGATCTCCTTCATGTGAAATGTGTGAGTGCTCTTTTTTGAATTCCTTATTTTCAGTTCATAGATATCGTTATTTTTTTCACATGGATTAATACTATAATCACCAACGCGAAACAAATTCTGTCTTGCCAAATTAATTTATAAATTGCGTGTGTGTTACTGACAACGATAATAGAACATTAATAATGAATTCAATTCTAATTCTAAGAATTACATGTGCCACTATTTCTTTTAGATTACTATCTGACAGAACAGAATATTGGATTAGAGGCACGATTGCGGGATTCAGTGTGGCTCTCAAGAAAGAATTGCGTAGAAAATGCAAAAATAGGCAGGCCTACAACAAACAAGACAATGATGATGCAAGCCATTGGCGGGGAAGCCCGGGGACCAGTGAGACCGTTTCACCCTCGATTTTTTTTCTGGGAGGATCGTCCCCTTGATTTTTAAAGTGATCAAGCTAGTGAAGCTAATAAGAGGCAAAATGTATGTTGAATATAATGCTAAATGCTTTTTAAGCCCCCCCCCCCCCAGTCGTGACATCAAATCGCCGCACTGGAAGCAAGCATATTATAAAGTATAAATTCAAAATGCATATTATTAGCGTTATGGATTGCATCTAACTTGTTTGTTTGGCCGGCTTTCAGTATAATTATTTCACATTTGATTTTCCAAATAAATTCAACATCACGATTATTGATAATTGCCATAATGTTAAACTAAATGTGCCTTCCTGTATTAATTCTGTATCTGATATCTCATAAATAAATGATTTTGGCTTGAATTCTTGAATTTTTGTGAAAAAAATTAACGTATCTTTAAAATGTTTTCTCATATTTCAGATTTGACGTCTCTGACAAGATGATGAAGCCATATTAAGCTATTTCGTAGGCCTAATGCTAGTCGGTCAAGACAGAAGTAAAATTGAACATCGCACAGACAAGCGCGACTGACTAGTTTTTACACCTTGACGGACTAGCTGTAAAGCTAGTCCTGCATCAAAGCTCGTCAGTCTGGGCATCACTACGACTAGCTTTTATGCTAGTCCATCAAACTAGTCCGTCAAACGGACTAGCTTAAAGCTAGCCGTCCTGTGACCGACTAGCATTAAAACTAGTCCGTCGTGCCGACTAACTTGACGGACTAGCTTTCAAGCTAGCCGTAGAGACAGACGAGCTTTAAAGCTAGTCCCGTACTAAGCGGATTGTGTTGAAGGAACTAGTCCGTCGTGACTGACTAGCTTTAAAGCTAGTCAGTCTGGCATCACTAGACTAGCTTTAAAGCTAGTCCTCTACCCGTTTTAGGTTTTCAGTGCTGAATTTGATTATCAACGAAAGTATACACACATACGTACTAGAAGGGGGTACCATGCAGTACTATTCATAGGCCTATTTGGAGATTGCGTCAAATTTCCTCAGCAAATATACAATTCCAGGCGAGCGCGAAACGCGAGTGGAAAATTTGAGGTTAAATGAAACGAATCTTGCAATAAAAAATAATAAATACTGAATTGATTATCAACGAAATATACAAACATACGTTACTAGAAGGGGTACCATGCAGTACCTATTATGTGCAACTTTTTAGTTCCTCTAAGGCGTATTTAAGTTTGTAGCTAGAAATGTGAGATAATTGTGCATAAAGACCTTTTTAGTATTCGCGGAAATGTTTAACTCAACATTTGATAGACCCTATTTAGTTTCCATTTTGAAGATACGTTTTACATGTTTTGTTGAATAGTGGCGCTAGAAAACAGATCCACATTCTTTGCTGTGAAAATGTTTGGGCTGCAGGCCCCAAGCGG
>CALNVZ010000218.1:27706777-27740336 GCA_940671915.1 Paracentrotus lividus
CGATTTGGGGGGGGGGGCTCAATTTTTCACCACTATTTGGGATATTTTTTTAAAATTACCCCCCCCCAACTTATGGTTACTGAGTTTTTGAAAATGCCGAAATGTTCATTCAAATTTTTATTTTTTTTATAAAATAAATAAATCAATACTATTCCCACTTTAGGAGGATTATTATTAAGTAAAAAAAAAAACACAAACAACAACTCTTGGATGTGTTAAAAACTTTTTATATGTCAAACTAAAAACATGCGTTTTTTTTTTGTGCTAGAACATAAAAAGATGCTTATCTGATCAAACGATGCGAGCGCGAATCGCGAGCCGACTTTTTTTCATATAATCAACCTGAAAGCAGTGCATTTTTAGCGTTTTTTCCTATATAGAAGATATTTATCTCATTTAATAATGCGAGCGCGAAGCGCGAGCTGAAATTTTTTAATATATCAACCTGAGAACAATGTATTTTAAGCGTTCGCTATGTTTATAAAGAAGATATTTATCTCATTAAACAATGCGAGCGCCAAGCGCGAGCTGAAAAATTTTAAGATTGCAACCTGAAAAGTGTGCATTCTAAGCGTTTTTTTTGTGTTCTATGGTTATAAAGGAGATAATTATCTCGTTAAACAATACGAGCGCGAAGCGCGAGCTGAAAATTTGAATATATCAACCTGAAAACAGTGCATTAAAATTTTTTTTTTGCTATGTTACAAAGAAGATAATTATCTCATTAAACAATGCGGAGCGCGAAGCGCGAGCTGAAAATTTTTGATATAGCAACCTGAAAAGTGTGCATTCTAAGCGCTTCTGGTTGTATGGTTATAAAGGAGATATTTATCTCGTTAAACAATACGAGCGCGAAGCGCGAGTTGAAAATTTTAATATATCAACCTGAAAACAGTGCATTGTAACGCATTGTAAGCGCTAATTGTTTGAGCCCCAACCAATATACAGGCGTCCCGAAAAGAACTATACACTTTTGAAATGGCTGCCAGATGAAAAATATTTCATTTTAGGTAATGAAATTTATATGTATGGAAAGCTCATTATGCCAACTTTCATATGACACCAAAAAGTCCGAAAATAATCATGCATGAATGAGCGCGTTCACTTTTGTAAAGGGTATGGAAATTAGGGTGCGCAGGAATTGCCCTACCAAGTTGTATGAGGAAAGTCATTTGAAGCTTATGGAATTGAGGATGATATGCAGAATTACTGATCAATTATGATGAGTTGGGGTTTGCTAAGTGAAATTTGTGGAATTGGGGATTACAATTTCATGCATGAGTGAACAGGAATATGTATTTCCTATTGTTGCATTTTAACTTTCCAAGGTATATTAGTGAGGTCCTTCAGTGGTGTGTTTAATCTCTCTCTCTCTCTCTCTCTTCTCTCTCTCTTCTTTCTCTCCCTTCCTCTTTCTCTCTCTCTCTCTCTCTCTCTCTCTTTGTCTTCATCCCTCTCTCCCTCTCTCTCTATCTTTCTATCTCTTTTTGCATGGGTGTGTTTTGAACGTTCATATTGGTTTCTACTCCAAATATTCTGACAACCTTCCTGCATCCCGGTGTACTCACATTTACCCAAAATTGGGATGGTTGATGACAATCTACCAATCTATCAATCAATCAGTCACATAAATTAGACAATCAACACCCAGCTAGCAATCATTTAATCAACAGTGTACCAGTCTCCAAATGTTTCAACTAATCAATCAAGCATTACATCATCTTCATAGTTATATCAATCACCATGTCCAATAAATCAATCAACTCAATTGATCAACCACCAACTATCCTGTGATTTTAGCAATTTGGACTTTTGTAAAGGAATATGTTACAGTGTAACACAAACTTGTGATATTAACATGTCAGTCTTTATTTTCAGTTGAATTTGTCTTTTCGATTTTACACTTGTTTCATCCATCCTGTAACAAAACAAAAAGGAGGGGGAAAAAAATCTGATAATGCAAAATTAAAATAAAAGTGTGTACGTTCAATGTCAACGTGTCCTCCTCCTCTTTCGATGCACAACCTGTTTGTTGAAGAAAAAAAATGCCACTGATGTTGGCATTCAGACAATCCAAAAGATCATGAAAACGATCATCAAAAGGGATAAAAAATCTTACCCTGCATCTCACTTGTTCTGCACCCCATCCTGACTACCACTAACACACCACTGAAGACAACTTGAAAGATCTCTCTTCTCCCCCCCCCCCTAGGCCGCACACAACTACACTAACTGTCTCCAGAGGGTATTGGGTCCAACCTTTTTATACGAACTGTTTGATACTTAGGCCTAGTGTAATTTGGGGTTTTAAAAGACATACGGAATAAAAAGGGGCACTTTTTAGTATTAAAAGCCCGGGGTACTTTCACCGACTAGTTATCTATGGTAATTTTTGCTCTCACTTCTTTCTCGAAAAGTGGGGGATGTTTGTACAGGCCATCCCCCTCCTGAAAAAGTGTGTGGGGGGGGGGGGTTTATTCACCATCCCCCAGGGATTTACGCCAGTTATAGGGGTAGAGGGTAATTAATAGGTCACTTGGGTCAGTCATCAGTTGTTTTTTTTTTAACGGGGGATCAACCCCTCGGAACTCTCGCCTGACTAATAAGTCAAATAAATTTGAAACTTACATGGTTAATCAAAATCTATGTAGTAAGATATGGTAACATAATCCCTTTCTGTATCCGGACAGGCATCCCCAAACAAGCTGATATCTGCAGCCACGATGCATTGACAAGTTCCATCGCACATACATCTGATATTGTCTTCCACCTCCGTAGCTCGGCAATCGGATATCAGGATGCCAGGCGGTACATTATCAGGACAAAGGGTGCGATCGATGTTGCCATAAACCACAGACTGGACTCGAATCCTCCCTCCCATACCGTCTATCAATATTGGATCATCACCTTCACATACGAATCTAGTCTGTATAACATATCCTACAAACAATTAAAAAGGAAATATTGTATTAATCAAAATAGCCTCGGGATATGCGAAAGAACACACCCCCCCCCAAAAAAAAAGGAAAGGGGAGGAAAGGGACGAAGAGAAGTAGCTAGGAGTAGGCCTACTACGAATTAAAATAAATTAACAATTTAAAGCAATCTTTTGGGTCTAATCTGATACCATATATAACAAGGTGGTTCGCGAACCACGAGTCTCGCCTGATTTCGCTATCAATAAAACACGCAATATGACCTTTTAACCCTTAGATGACCTCTGACCTCATCATCCTCATAAACACATAAGTGGTATTAACCAAGGGTAATTTATACCAGGGGTGAACAAAACTGCTGTAAAAAAAAATGATTGAAAGTTAAACAAAAAGTTGACCTTTAAGTTGACCTTTTGACCCCTATATGACCTTTGACCTCATCTTCTTCATCAACACACATGTGGTATATATCACCAAAGAATCATTTGTACCAAGTGTGAACACATTGATAGAGAAATAGAGAAAACAAACAGTTTAAGAAAAGTTTACCTTTAAGTTGACCTTTTGACCCCTATATGACCTTTAATCTCATCATCCTCATCAACACACATTTGGTATTACTCAAGAATCATTTGCACCAAGTGTGAGCACAATTCATGGAGAAATAAAGAGCAAGTTAAACAAAAACTTTAACATTTTTGTAACAGATGACCTTATCTCATTTTACTTTTTGACCGCTAAATGACCTTTGACCCCATCATCCTTATCAAGACATATTTGGTATTATCCAAGTATCATTTGCACCAAGTGTGAACACAAATGATGCAGAAATAAAGAAATGAGAGCAAGTTAAACAAAAAACTAAAAAGTTTAACATTTTCGTAACAGACCAACAGACCAACAGGAGAAGTGATTGCTAGGTCTCTGAATTTAAAATGAGTGAAAGTTGAACAAAAAGTCGACCTTCAAGTTGACATTTTGACCCCTATATGACCTTTGATCTCACCATCCTCATCAACACACATATGGCTTCACCCAAGAATTGTGTACCAAATGTGAACATTTGAGAGCAAGTTGAACAAAAAACTTAACATTTAACAATTTTTGTAACAGATTGCCTCATATCATTTAACCTTTCGACCCCTAGATGACCTTTGACCCCATCATCCTTATCAACACATATGTGTTATTACCCAAGTATCATTTGTATCAAGTGTGAACACAATTGATGGAGAAATAAAGAAATGAGAGCAAGTTAAACAAAAACTTTAACACTTTTGTAACAGATGACCTCATATTATTTAACCTTTTGACCCCTAGATGACCTTTGACCCCATCATCCTTATCAACACATATTTGCTATCACCAAAGTAACATTTGTACCATAAGTGTGAACATTGTTCACACATAGGCGAGTTGGATGTACGAGTCCCTGAGAGATACTCGGGGGGAAAATGGTATTTTTTTTTTATAGTTTGCACCGAGTCAAATGCGAGTTAAACAGAGCTCAGTACGGGTAGCAAAGAGTGAGCAACGAGTAGTACCGAGTACTGCTCGAGTACGTCTCGAGTTTGAAAGAGTTTATGACGAGTGAAGTCAAGTCAATCATGTTTCTCAAGAGCTTCAGACGAGTAATTCTGACCTCTATACGACTTTAAAAATGGGTGTTCACACTGAGGCGAGTTGAAAGTACGAGTCCCTGCGAGTTTCCGCGAGCTCCAACTCGTGGAAACTCAAGTTTGAACCGAGTTTAAAAACTTAATGCATTGATCACACAGAGCCGAGTTCGGAGTACGAGTTTGCACCAGTTGTCGCGAGTTGGTTTTGGGGGCAATTTGGGACAACTCTTCATTTAACTCCTCTCCATTACTCGCTGCAACCCGACACAACTCTTAACAACTCGAGGCGACTCGAGGCAAGTCGCGTGACGTCGTAGGAAGCTCGCGCAATGTTGAAAATTTTTAAAAATTCGTCAAGCTTTTGAGAACTCCTGAACAAATTGGTCTAACTCGGAACAACTCGAACTAGACTCGCAAAACTCGTGAAAAACTCGTCATGGACTCCTCGCAACTCGTGAAAAATCAGGTCAATTTCCATAAATTTCCATAAATTTCCATATACGAGTCTTGTGCGAGTCTTGTACGAGATTGTAGGGGACTCGTATGAAGATCTTGACAACTCGTAATAACTCGACTTCGGCTCGTAATGCACTCTGCTAAACTCGGGACAAACTTGAGTTTCCACGAGTTGGAGCTCGAGGAAACTTGCAGGGACTCGTACTTTCAACTCGCCTCAGTGTGAACACCCACTTTTTAAAGTCGTAGAGAGGTCGGAACTACTCGTCTGAAGCTCTTGTCAAACCTAATTAACTCGAGTTCACTCGTCATACACTCTTTTAAACTCGAGGCGTACTCGAGCAGTACTCGGTACTACTCGTTGTTCACTCTTTCCTACTCGTCCTGCGTTCCGTTTAACTCGCATTTGATTCGGTGCAAGCTTGAAAAAATCTACCATTTTAACCAGAGTTTCCACGAGATTGAGCTCGCAGAAGCTCGCAGAGACTCGTACATCTAACTCGCCTCTGTGTGAACAATGCATAAGTTAAAACAAGTTAAACAATACTCTCGCAAACTCGTGCACCCAACTCGGCTCTGTGTGAACAATGCTCAGCTTTACTGCGACCTCACGCAACTTGCTTCGAGCTGCAAAGAGTTGTTAAGAGCGGTGCCGAGTTGCGCTGAGTGATCAATAGTTAAGTGAAGAGTTGTCCCAAGTTACCCCCCAAACCAAATCGCGACTACTCGCGCAAACTTGTACTCCCAACTCGGTTCTCCCCCGGTCCCATATAAAGAAGAACAAGGGGAGGAATGGCACACTTACCGTCACTCCTGGCGATCATTGATCCAATACCGACAACCAAAAAAAGAAGGGAGAGCTTTGGTGACATGTTTGATAATTAAATCAATCTATGAATAATAAAAAAAAACAACAATCAATAGTTAACGGAAATGATTATTTGAAATTTAAGCTTAATCTAGTCCAAATCCGCATCACTTCTGAAGCCAAAGACAAGTGTGCGATATTTATGGTGACGAGTTGTTGAAACTCGGCATGTCGACTTGTTTGGGACAAGAAGACGACTTGCCGAGTGCCAGCAAATAGTCGTCATGTCATTTTGTCCCAAACAAGTCGACTTGCAGAGTTCTAAAAACTCGTTTTTTCGTCATTTCACCTATCTTCTCGTCGTCTGGTTGGCATTTATATACTTCCGTAGGTATCTCACTTGACATGGGACGAATTTGAGACGGATTTGGGACGGGTTTGGAACTAGTTTGCGACTCCGTCTCCTGAATCGTCTAAAAAAAAAAAAGAACTTTATAGTGAAGCTGTCTAAAAGCATCCCACGAAGGGAGGCAGCTTTGTAATGGTTTATCACTTCCATGAGTAACATAAACTGTTAAAGAGAGAGAGAGAGAGAGAGAGAGAGAGAGAGAGAGAGAGAGAAGAAAAGAAAAAGGAATAAACTTGCAAAAATATTTGATAATAATCAAAATAAGAAGTTACTGGTATAATTCGAACAACAAATAGTTTTTTTTTCTTTAAGATTTTGATTGCTTAGTTATTGTTACAAAAATGATAATTTACTTACCTTGTGTGATCAGGATCGGTGTGTACGTGGCAATGGAGCTCAAAACAAGTGGCGCTTAGTACGTTCTACTTGTTATCAATTTCCAATCGTGTGCAGTAGGCCTATAAACCGCATTAACACTAATCATTTCGATTATCATTACCAAAATACGGGGTGTATCAAAATAAAGTAAACCCAAGTTTGGTCATCAATCTTTTCAAAAATATTACGGTAGTGATTATAAAGTTTAAAATATCTGGAAATGCAATTCATTATCATTTTAATGATACCTCTCTCAGCTCATCAACGCGACGCTTCATTGAATGAACCACATTGTTCTGAAAATGTCTCGCAAAATTGTGATTGGTGTACTTTCATACTTCTTACATTATCCACAATGAACTGAAGGTTCTCTGAAATGTTGCAAGCTGTTGCATGATGAAATTACCTGGATAATAAGCTTGATGGACTGAACAATTAGGCTTTTCCAACCCATTTAGGGTACATGCAGGTAATATGGGCCACCTGAAGCATATCATGTCGTGACCGTCGACCGGTGACCGGTGACCGGTGTGAGCACCATGATGTTGTTCATATGAACTGTATACGAAAATATATCGTCGTGAGAGCATCTGATGCCGAATTTTCTCTGAGAAAATTGATAAAAACCAACAAGGTAGGGAAAACTTACGGTATTTTTTTTACCCTGATGTAAAATTTGATATTTCACAGAATGTGATGGTGAAAGAGTGTTTGAGGGGGTAATCTCAATTGTTTTGTATATTTAGTAAGCTTGTAGTTTCATTTTGATCATACTGTACTAGCGTGTACAGGTCAATTTGTTTTAGTGAAGGGGTGCAATGTGGCATTGAATGCTTGCCTGACACAGCAACATTAGTGCAGGTAATATGGGACATCCAAAATGGCGGAAATGATTCTGGTACTTAATATTGGGATGAGGCATCAATCTCTTTGCTACGATTTTTTGGGGTATATTCACAGTATATAATTACTATAAATAACTTATTGTAGGCCTATATTGACTTTTATAATGAAAATAATATTTAAATAATATTTAAAAAAGAAATAATATACAAATACATAACAATGAAATATATAGTCAAAGGATTTACTGAAGGGTCTTATAATTTCAAATTATATCTCAAAGTTAATGATTTTCAACATTTTAAGCAAATTCCAGACATGGTAGAGTCATTGTAGTTTTTAAAACATACATTAAATACATGTGCCCATATTACCTGCACATGCAGGTAATATGGGCACTTTGGTAATGACGTCAACATTTGAATATTGCAGACAAGGGGGTTGGTGATAATTGTTTTCCTTGACAATAAAAGTTAGAGCAGTAGTTATTGATTCATATAAACAAAGATTAGACTGTGTGTCATTTCGTAATTTTATGCAAATTAGGCAAATGAGGTTAGGGGCCCATATTACCTGCATGTACCCTATCAAAGCCATTTTATTGAAAGTCATTGGAATGCTTTACTTAAAATTGCTAATCTTGTTTAGGCACATTCAAACAACCTATCTCACTAAGGGCATGAAAGTGAACCACTCATAGATTTGCGAGACATTTCAGAACATGGGGGTTCAGTGATGCGTGACATTGGTGAGCTGAGAGAGAATGGTAATGAGTTGTACATTTACAGTGGTATAAATTTCAAAATCACTACCGTAATATTTTTTTAATTATTGATGATCAAAGTTGGGTTTCCCTTTTTTCGATACACCCAGTATAATGAGTGTTGCAGGCGTTTAAAATACAATGTTTAGAATTAATGGACCGTGCATGTCTGTTTTCTTAGTTGTGGATGCATGAGGTATACTGAGGGATGCGACCCCCTGTTTTTTACGAATGAATTTATCACTGTATATTAGGTTTGAAAGAATTGTCACTCCGAATCGAGTGGTAGATCCCTGAAATAAAAAAGAAGAAGAAGAAGGAGAGAGAGAGAGAGAGAGAGACAGACAGACAGAGAGAAAAAAAAAAACTAACCGTGGTCAGTAGGCCTACTAATACCATTAGTGCGTCATAAAACGGACAAACCGCATTAACACCAATCATTTCGATTATTATAACAAAAATATTAGATGAGTAGAAAATACAATATTGAGAATTCATGGACCGCTCATACCTGTTTAGTTTTATTGTTCATAGGGTGGATGCATTATGGGGTACTGGGTGAGAACCCCTGATCTCTGGAATAAACGGGTGAATATGCCACTCTATAATAAGTGTGAAAGAACTGTCACTCCAAGTAGAGTGGTAGATCGCTCGATCAATCATGTTTGAGTTTGGGGGTCTCACTCGCTGAAAGAGTGGACCCTCAATATCGTTTTCATGAAAATAATATTGAGCATTTATACGCACTATGACTGTCAGAATTGACACTCCTGGCGTATGTGAAAATTTATTGGTGATCAGAATTCAATATAAATTATATATATAAAATTAAACAAAAATTCTGGAAGAATAGTCGTGTAGGCAAATCTTTTTCCACTTTAACCGGTTTCTTTATTTTCTTCAGAAAGAAGAATATATATATATATATATATATATATATTCCCAACTTTAAAGCTGCCATTGAACAGGTGTGATTCCCGATAGGGACGTCAGACTTATTTTCTTACATAATAATGACCACTTCTGAGAAACTTTTTTACAGTTAGAGAGAACGTATGAATGACAAACAACAATATCATCACAACAAAATAAGTCCTTACTTTTGAAAGTCTGAGTGATTTAAGTAACTGGGAATAATACAATAACCTGGCATACTGTTTTTAACCACACAACAAATGTTTGTTTTATATACCGCAAAATTGCAAATTGCCTCTAAGCGGTTGAGAGAAAGATGAAAGACTGGAAACAGAGAGATTCTTTTTTATTTATTTATGCTTTGTGCACTGCAAATTAGATCAAAACAAGTATCACAAATTACGACAAATTAATTAGGAATAAAGGCGGTGATCAATTTAAAAAGATAAGTAAACGATTTATGATTTAACAACATGAGTTATATGTATAACTATAAAATATTACAGAGCTAGCATTGCTGATTTGTAAGGTGAGATTAAATGTAGCTGCATAAGAGAAAGAGCATTGAACATATTGTTTGTACAAAGTGTGATATGGAGAAAGTGGAGATTGATAATATCAGCACTTTGAGAAAAGTAATCAGGCATGATCATAACTGTAGCACAAAGGTTCTGTGATATAATTGAAAGTTCAGGTGCACACTGAACTGAAGAAAAATACTTAGAATAAGAGTACAGATTGTTTTAGTCTTAGATTCATTTAAGGAAAGCTTGTTCTAAAGTGACTACGTTTTAATATCATTCAAACAATCTTCCGTTTCTGGGCCCTTTGCACGCATGACTGAACAGACAATCTTCAGAAGACAGCAAAATCTCACTTGCGCCAATAGGCTATGTGAAGAATAAACAAGTTGAGAATTTATTACTTAACCGGTATGTGCATGTACAAAGACACACACCCACACATACCATCATTACACACACAACACACACACACACACACACACACACACACACACACACACAATCAACATACAAACCACACCCTCACCACATACACCCACACACACCCATACACACGCACATACCCTATCTCATTCACACCAGCACACACACAAAATACACCCATACTCTCACCAAACACACACTCACACACACACACACACACCACACACACACACACACACACACACACACACTCCCTAACTCACACTCACTAACAGTTGTTAGGTAATTACTACGTCCCAAATATTCAGTGATGATCTTGGTAAACAAACAACAATATAAAGAGAAAAAAGGAAATGTTATTACAAATTGTTTGCGTGTGTTTCGGGGAAGCGTGTGTGATGATGTGCGTGTGTGTGAGGGAGGATGGGTGGGTGTGTGTGAGGGAGGATGGGTGTGTGTGTGTGGTGTTGTGTGTGTGTGTGTGTGGTTTGAGGGTTTGTGTATGTGTGTACACATATTATAAACATCTGCTTTTATCTTCATCCATCCACTTGGCACATTCGATATATTGCAGTCTTCGGTCATGCATGCAAAGATCCAAATGAAAGGCTCCCAACAATGCTAGGAGAATGACTCTACCAAGGCATATCATGAAAATAAATCCATGGTTGAATGTTCATGCTTCAAACATGACAACTTCAACATTTTGGGGCATTACTTTTGACTCACTGTGTTCATGTTAAAATCGGAAGATTTTGGCTGCACCCCTATTTTTCAATTTTTGGGCAGCGCCCTTATTTTAGAATTCTTGATCCACCCCTGTCATATGCATACATCAAAGTCCTATATGCTAAAAAGTAATGAACAAGCGACGGAGCCTTGTGGGACTCCGCCCACAGGTGATGCTTTTAAGATTTTACACAATACACACAGACCGGGAACAAGCCCCAAAGCATTATCACCAATAACCTTTGCAACAAAGGTCAATCGTTTCAATGCAAAAGAAAATTTTAAAAGTACCAATATTATTTTTGTTTTCTTTTCAAGGCCATATAAAATATCCTTCTAAACACGGAATATAGGGCTGTGTCAGTGATATGGAGAGTTCTACATGTACTTTTATACAGATTGAGTATTATTCATATCAAGATAAAAAAAAAATTACTACCACTCTCTCTATGAGCTTACAGTAGTAGCGGACGCAGACCGGAGTCACACAATGAACGTACCGGGCCCATGCGTAAACATAATAGAGCCGCTTTTGTCCCAGACAATTGGGCCCCCGAAATGAATTCAATTCGATTTTCTTGGATCCGCGCCTGTACAGAGTCTGGAAACAGGACGGTAGTTACTTAAAACTTTACCACCGTACCATATAATATGCATAACGTTAAAAAATTTCACTCGTACACTGAAAAGATAACTTTGTCAATTGACAAATATAAATTTGTCATTAATGTGGTTTAATTTAACAAATTAATAAATTTGTCATACCAAAGATTTGTCATTAAAGATTTGTCATGCACCATAACATGACGAATTTTAATTTGTCATGAAAAGGGGTCTAATTTGACAAACCTTTTCAAAGTTTGTCATTGCAACATTTTAATTCCTCATTCTCATTTTTCAATTTGTTTTTTTCATTCATCAATTTGTACTGCATTTTGACGTTAATTTGTCATGTAACAGTCAGAAAACACACCTGTAATAAACAAACAATACAGATAGTTAATATTTTTGTCAGTTTTAATAGAACCTCGAAATTCCTGAGGAAACAAATTCAAAATACATCGAATCCAGTCAAAACTTGCCAGCAAGTAACATTTTATAAAATATTTACTTAGTTTATTTACTTAGAAGAGAGCGCCAGTACGCTGCCTTCAAAACATCCGCTCAGGATGCAGCCGCTCGACCTGCCTGGCCAGGCCCGAGAGCACCCGGATATCCCGAACCTTTGTGGGTTGTGCCTTCGGCACCCTACCAAGCGGGTTCTCGCTCCCTATCTAAAGTAAATATTTACCTTTTTCGATCTACTCAAGCCTTGCATCACGGCGACCGGCGAGTGATTCGAAGACGCTGATTATGTGCGGGTTTCCCAAACTGTCTTCAGGAGCTAAATTTGTCATGCATTTTGCGTCAACAAATTGATTTGTTTTTCAGCAAATAATTTGTATTATAATTCGTTATGGCCGACTTAAAATCGTCATTTCTACATTGACTGCGAAGAGGATTGTCAATTACGGTTGCGAAGAGTCGTCACGCAAAATAAATCAGTCATGCGCAAGTTTGTTTTTGTCAACACCAGTTGAAACTTTGTAATAGTGCTCGATCAATTTGTTATGTATACTACCATGAGTTTGTCATTTCACAGTTATATCGCAAAACAAATTATTTTACCCCGATTGACGAATTAATCCGGCCTTGTGACAAAGTTATCTTTTCAGTGTACTTACAGATTTACTCTGATACATTTTGAAGATAACTTAATATATTTACATCTTTTCTACTTTCTAAAGAAGCTTGTTACGATTTTCAAATTGAAATGATGACCTCTTTCTAAGCATTACGTCATTGATGAAAACTGTTGAATAATTATTAATGTTATAAAAGATTACTCATATTCTATTCAGTTATACCAAATTCATTTTCTGTGTAACCACGAATGGCCGAGCACCATGGCTTTTAAAAACATATACAGTGTGTCCCGAATAAAAGTAAACCTAACTTTGAGAGCCTCATATTGGAATTGTATAACATATGTATGCGTCATTAAATTTTATATCCTGACGAAGAGTAACTCATATTCTTTCCAGTGATGTCAAAAAAGGAGGACTCCGGGCTGAAATTAAAAAGTTTTGTAAAGGAAAGTAAAATTTAACAAGCACAACACAGAAAATTTCATCAAATTCTGATGAATAATAACAAAGTTATGCATATTTCAGATATTGATTTTTTTTCTCGTAAAACAGTCCCTGGCAGGTCTCATGAACAGGTCCCCATGAATATTTGAATATTCAAATGAGCAAACTGATGATGTCACAGTCCCCTAGCCCCGGCCTACTTCTTGTATATTTATTATATGAAATCATATTTATCTCATTTTTTCATGCATTGCGTATACAGAAAATCTATCACTTATACTGAAATATGTAAGAGCACTTGTGACCTTGAACATTCCACAAGGATTAATTCCTGTTTTTATGTCCTTGGGGCTGAAAATCTTGATGATTGGTATTTCATACAATAAAATACAAAGAAAGTAGGGGGACTGTGACATCATCAGGTTGCCAATTTGAGAACTGTCTCCTTAAAAAATTCAAAACCTAAGAAAATTCAGATCTTTGCTATTTCTTATCCGATTATGATGAAATTTTCAGTGTTGTGCTTTTAGATTTTACTTTATTTTTGTAATGATGCAAACTCCAGCCCGGAGGAGTTCTTTAAAAACTTTCGTCAAAAACAAAAAGTAGGCCTACCATGTTTTTTTCAGAAGAAACCTTAGCTTTCCGATCATTCATTCTTTGTGTGAGGGTCAGCCTTCCTAATTTCATTCATAAGGAACAAAGGATTCCTTGGATTATTGAAATGCAAGAGCTTCTTTTGCCCAAATTTGGAAAGATTCAATTTCAAAGCCTAAGTGCTCAGTCATCCATCACAACACAGGTATAAGTTTGGTACAATTGAATAGAATATGAGTTATTCTTTATTATGAAATAAATATAAAGGTCGCACAAGCTATAAAATTTAATATGAGGCTCTCAAAGTTTGGGCTTACTTTTTTTTTCTGAAACGCATTGTATGATGTCAAAACCTCTTATGTCAAAATTAAGCTGTACCAAGTTTTGGTGAGGTAAAAACAACCCATCCATTTCAAAATTCCAAT
The DNA here is from genome assembly GCA_940671915.1 of Paracentrotus lividus. Classification (NCBI taxonomy): domain Eukaryota; kingdom Metazoa; phylum Echinodermata; class Echinoidea; order Camarodonta; family Echinidae; genus Paracentrotus; species Paracentrotus lividus. Next base: position 27,720,735 of record CALNVZ010000218.1, read on the forward strand.
AAACCTTTTGTCCCTTTTCGATGAGGTAAGAAGGGATTACCTCAAACATGGATGTATGATCAGGAGGGCGTTTTATGATAGGACTTATCGGACAAACTGTTACAAGCTACTAAAATGCTTGCATCTGATTGGCTGAGAGCAAATTTGTCGGATAAAATTAATGTCCGACAAGTCCTTTGATGAAATGCCCCCCAGGAAGACGCAGTTCGACGTTTTTCAGACTTGGTACATGGGGATTTTTAAACAAGTTTCAAGCCCAAATGCTCAATCATCCTAGGTAGGATAAGTATAAAATAGGTATCACTCGACAGGAATGAGTTGAAAAAAAAAATGAAGGTCACAGATATGATACACTAGGAAGAGCTGGCTTAAAAAAAAAAAACTTTATTCTGGGACGCACTGTACAACAGGCCCACCACCATTGTCCTGCATTTTATCATAATCTCGGATGAGCAAGTTTTTCAGATAATCATGGTGAATTTCATGTTTTAAGAAATTTTAAGATTATGTTTGCTATAATTTCGATTGTTTTCTCGAATACCCATTTACACAATGCGCCATTTTAATTTAAATTTGGTTGTACAAACTGGCATGATCCGTTGTTCGGCATCCGATCTTGGTGGAATAGGCATGGATGCCATGGTGCGAAATCTTGAAATTACTATGGAACAATCAAAGGCTCAGTTGGCAAAATGGTTGGGGGAATCTGTTGAAGTAGAACAGAATGATAAATAGTTGTAATAATTGCAATGACGATTGTACATCAACAGTGTGTATAGCAATGGCAGTTGTTTACCGCGCACCAGTGGCGTAAAGGTAATATAATATAAGGTTTTAAGTATACAAAAAGGACATTTTATTCTTAAGATCAGTGAAAAGTGAGGGAGCACATCGCCCAGATGACGACGCTCTTGCCTGCCGCAATAAAGTAAATATACCTTTCGTGACTTTTATCACACTATATAATAAAAGTGGTCATGAAAATGTTAACCTTACCTGGTTACTATAATCGATATAGTAAGTCAAGGTGAGATAATTGAATTCTGTATTCGGGCAGGGATCTCCAAACAGGCTGTCCATCGCATTCACAATGCAATGACATCTTCCATCGCACATGCGCATGATCAGATCTTGTGTAGCCGCATCCTGGCATGCGGTAAAGTTTGTACCCGGAGACTGGGTGGGCCGTGATTGGTTGCCAAAACAACGCTCGTAAAGATTGGGATCGTTGTTGCCATAGAAAGCGGACTGGACTCGAATCATCCCTCCCATGCCGTCTATCACCATTGGACCAAGAGCTTCACATAGAAATTTAGTTTGTATGATTTCATTTTGTCCTACAAAGAATAAAACAAACAGAATAAATGAAAGAATAAATAAATGAATAATCATCTTGAGAATTCCTGACTGTTTTGTGATTGGTTGAAAGTGCAATGTATATAGTAAATAATGGTGGAAAATACGAGTTGTGATTGGCTAGATCAGACCTACTTTCAACTTGTCATAATTATTGTATATACGTACATTTTTTAACCATCGATTGTTTAAAGGAAAAGCTCGTGTTAAATGAATGGGGAGGGTATCGATTCTATAGTAAAACGACGCGCACAAAAGCCTATAACAATGGATACGAGGAGCAACAACGTATGGTGATGTGACCATAATTCGCGCGTGACCTTATGCGGCGGTCACAACTCATCGTAGGCTACGGGGCACGTGTCATCAACGTAGCCTGCCTTGCATGTGCAATGCACGCACAGGTCCTGGGTCAACTTTTGCGATTCCTGCGTTTCTGTAGTAAGGGTATTGTAAAAACTTCCTGCACGTCGTAAATTCATTGTACCTGCAAGGTACCTCCGCTGCACGAATTTTCTACGAAATCCATCGTAGGGAGTTGGACGTCGAAGGTACGGCGAGTTGTGACCGCCGCATTAGGGTACTGTCTCACTCCACGGAGACGTCTCCACGACGGATAAATAGTATTAGAGACGTTTCCGAGACGTCTCGGAGACGTCTCCTGAATTTCGGAGACGGATTTTTTCTCCACAAATTGTCGCGGAGATGTTTCGGAGACGTCTCTAATACTATTTATCCGTCGCGGAGACGAAATTTATATTCTGTCGCGGAGACGTCTCCGCGACGGAATAGAAAATATCGTCTCCCCGACGGATGAAAAGGATTAGAGACGTCTCCGAGAGGTCTCCGCGACGTCTCCGCGACAATTTTTCAAAAACTGTCACAAAGCATTTTCAAAGAACCGTTTCAAAGTTGTTTCCGCGACTCATGAAACGTCGCGGAGACGTCCCGGAGACGTCTCCGCGACAAGTTTCAAAAATTTGTCGCGGAGACGTCTCGGAGACGTTTCATGAGTCGCGGAAACAACTTTGAGATGGTTCTTTGAAATTGCTTTGTCACAGTTTTTGAAAAATTTCGCGGAGACGTCTCGGAGAAGTCTCTAATACTTTTTATCCGTCGCGGAGACGTTTCCGCGAAGTGAGATACCACCCTTAGGTCACGCATGTCGGATGTCTTAAAGAGGGTTTAATAACTACGAAAATCTGATAGCACCAATAGAAAAGAGGGACCGTACCATGTGCGTATTCTGGGGGGGGGGGGTTGGTGCGCAAGGGACCTTGCACTTAGGGGCGCCAAATTGATCAAAAAGCCAAAACTACAGGGGAAAATGGAAAAAAAAATGGGGGGAAAATGAGACTTAACCCTACCCCTATGGCCGAAATTTTTAGTTAACACCCACCCGCCCACTGGATCCGCGCCTATAGCATTGTATAGCCCTCTATTATTATAAGCATGCTAAGGGCTCCTTTCCCAAGCTCAATGAGGCATATGTAAAAGACAAAACGATAAACTAGTACTTACCGCTAATTCTGGCGAACATTAAACCAATCTGACAATTAAAAAAAGTAGGGAGACCTTTGGTGACATGTTTGACAGATCAATCTACGAATAAAACAAACAAACAAACAAAACAATCAAGGGAAATATAGCTATGCATTAAGATAAGTAAGTTTAACTATGATGAAAATCAAGTCGAGTTACTTTAATCTGAATTCATCATTACTGGTACACAGACATGAGGTTGTTTTGGGAAAATAGATTGATTAAAAAAAAAAAAAGTCCTATTAGGTTGGCGGGAATCTTGACAAACTACGCCAAAACATGGTCACATTTTAGGACTACTGTAAACAAAATACTGACGTGTATAATCATACACACTTTAAAAACTGAAGTGCTAATTCATGGTGCTGTATAGTCGACCAGTGGCGGATCCAGGATTTCATTACAGGGGGGGGGGGGGGGGGTGGGGGCCCAAAATCGGAATTTCATATTTTGGTACACCCAAATTTTTTCCCGTTACACCGGGCGAGCAAAAAGGTACACTCAATTTTTTTTTTTTTACGTCACGCTGGCCGAGCGATAAGCGGGGGGGGGGGGGGGGTCATCAAAGAGGGCATCATGTATCAGCTATAGGGTAAGGTTGGGGGTCAATCGGCGCTCCTCTTTTTTTACTACGCTTTTTTGTTTCTTTTTTTTGTTTCTTTTTTTTTATTGCTAGGGGGGGGGGCCGGGCCCGTCGGCCCCCCCCCCCCCCCTGTATCGCGCCTGAGTGACTGCACTTGAAGTGCTATATCAGTACCTGAAGTGCTATTTTAGCACTTGCCCAAGTGATAATTTATCAACCAAAAATGTTCATGGTCGGTATATATGGGATGAACCGGTATCCACCTAGACATGGAAGAGTATCGCTGATGTTACCACTGGACCAACGGAGATCTCCCAAACTAACTTTAATTATGACAGCATACACTCTAAAACTGAAGTGTTGATTTTTTTTAGGCCAGCGGCCAACCCGAAGGTCATATATCAACCATAGGGGTATAGTATAGTCATTCTAGGACAAAAAAGGGGTCAACCTCACACTAATTGCAACAGAAAATCTGAAACATGTATCTTGATCAGTAAAGTCTCCTCTACAACATATCAAAAGTCCTAAGGATTTCGAGTGGTGGAAAGGGGTCAAAAGGTCAAAGGTCAATAAAGGTCATTTTTGGTCTAAAATCATGTAAAAATGATGTAATGTCATGTTTTATTAAAATTTATAATTGAAAATTAGCAAAGCATTCTTATCAAAACTTGGGTCAATTTGTAATAGAAATAAATGGAAGGTTTTGGTAGTAACCATTTGAAGGTCAAAGGTCAGAGGTCAATAAACGTCAAAAACCTGGAAAATGCCACGAAATTTCCTTTGTCCTAGCTATAACTTGAGACCCTCTACAGGTATGTCAACGGAACTTGGTTCAATGTTGTTAGGTGAATGAACCTGTAAGGTTTTGGTGATAATTATTTGAAGGTCAAAGGTCAGAGGTAATAAAAATCCAAATACTGTGTAAATCTTTTGAAAGTTCCTTTGGGCTTTAACTATAACTTGAGATCAACTAAAATAATGTCAACCAAACCAAGTGCAATGTTGATGTTGAAATGAACTTTGAAGGCTTTGATGACCAGTAGCTATTTGAAGGTCAAAGGTCATATGTCAATAAATTTTGGTCGATTATCATGCAAATGAACTTGTAAGATTTGGGGGTAATCATAACTGGGGCATTTCAACCAAACTTTGATCTATCATATTTATAAAGGTAACTAAATAATGTGTTTTGTGACTTCCATGAAGGTCAAAGGTCAGGGGTCACCAAATGAATGTCTGATTCATGTAAAAAAAGATAAGTAAGATGAGAAACTACTTTATGTTTTGGCAATGACTGGAGTTTCTGAATGTATGTCAAACAAACTTGAAGCAATTCTGTATGAATGTAAGAAGATAAAAAGATGACAACTATGCAAAGGGCAATGGTCATTAAAATGAAATACATTTTCCCATGACATATTTTGAGCTTAGAAGTAAGAAGACATATTTTGAAGAAAATGGGAAAAATCTGAAATTTGTGTACAAAATGATGGAGAGTTGTCCATAAGATCGGCCATTTTGAAGCCGATGATGCCAATTTGAGGATCCCCAATAGAAGGAACAACTAGACTTTTCAAACTTCCATAACTCTCTTATTTTATAACTGATTTTGATGAAACTTTTTTTAGATTGCTCCTCTCATTTTCCTCTTTCCTGTAAGGTTGATTCTCTCCTTGGCTTGGATTCCCCTTTAAAGTCCTGTCCAAAACATGAAAGGGACTACTGATGGGAAATGAGCAATGACCTGCGGATGGTAAACTCTTTCAAAGTCGAAGGACATTATGTATGACAGTAAACTATTTTTTTTTTTCAGTATAATGAAATCCCTTGTCTTCACAATTACTTCGCAAGCACTTGATAATTAGGAAGGTTATTGCGGTTCATGGCACTTGATTATTGCCAACGTAACTATTATGTTTCAAGAATTTAAAGTCAATTAATGACGAAAGACAAATTTACTCATGAGATGACGAGAAATTTGTTTCATTAATGTTATCAAAAGTTCGGTTGATTATGTATAAAGAGGGACTAATGATATAATGATCTTTTTCGGCAGCTATCTATGTCAAAATAATGAAATACATACACATGTGCATACATAGTTTTGTTCCATGATAAAGTTAAGAAGCATGATAAAATGACTTTCAACCTAGCCTTGTTGAATAGTCCATGATTTTGATGGTACTTGTAACACTGTAAATATCCGATAGGTCACCAAAAGTATATGTAAAAATGATAAAATATCATGCTAACCGCAAAAAGCGCAGTTATAGATCCAGGATTTGAAAATAGAGGGTGCCTGACCCCATGAGTAGTGAGACGCCAAGTTTTCCCAATTTTATATAAAGTCAATTAGTATTAGTATTATAGAGGGGGCGCGTCCCCTGTGCCCCTGCCTGGATCCGCCACTGAAGCATGAGAAGTTTTGAAGGAATTAAAAAGTAATTGCCAGATTGATTTTTTTACCAAACATTTGTAGGAACTACATTATGCTGATCATGTTCTGGTAACAAATTTTATGTTTTAAGATCATTTTGAATACTAGCAGTCAGGATTTAATTGTTATGGATGTCATTGTTAGTTTATTTTTGTAGGTCTATTCCGTGTAACATAAAAGAGGTAAGATCACTGAGTGTAACTCTTAGTACACAGTATACCATAAATATGTTTTATGTTCATGATGTTCAGGCTCAGAATTAAATTAGATAGCATTTCCTCATAAAAGCCTTCAATTTTGTCGAGCATTTTCATTTTCACATCAATACACTGAACAAGGGAAAGGAATGATAATTCACTTGAAGAGATGGTATGCTTTTACAGAACATAATCCCTTTTACAGACTTTTGGAGGGGAAGTTAGCAAATTACCCCTCTACCACCGGTATTATTTTCATTATATTATACGGGACCCTATTATGAAATTGCTCCAAAAATATTTTAAAACTACCCCTAATTAATAAACAGTTTTGGGAAAATGCGAAAATACCATTATTTCAATGATTTTCAGAATTTTCCCCCTGAACTGGGACCCTAAGATACATGTGCACCATTTTCCCGAGAAATCACAGGAACGACCGCCTGAGAGGGGTGGGGGCGCTTTCTCCTTGAGACAGGAGCTCCATACTAATGGATACTCACCTAAAACTTTTAGTTGTTGAAATGACTGTAAGACATTGCCAGAGATAAAGATATGAATATCTCCATGTTTTTATTTCTTGGCAAGGATGCACTATAATGAGCCAGCTATTGTGCCTAATTTAAAGCATTTTCATTAAGATCTTCTCATGATATTGTGGTGTTCCATTACTTTAAAAATTATTATCTACAACGCTAACAATTGACTTTATCTTGGTCGCTACCAAGATTTCTACACCATTAATCCAAGTGTGGTTGCAATTACCTAGTTGTACTAAAGTATAAAGTTATCGCTAAAAATGGTAACAAAAGTAATATCTTATAATTTGTGGAGAATATTGCCCTTTGATCCTAAACATGCTCAAGGTCATAAATTTACCTATCAATATACATAACTAAACAACTTTGGTTCAACTCCTCAAGTGGATCTCAAGTTAGGGTTATAGGTACACATTCAACGTTCTGTTATAAAAAAATTACTTATCTCTGACCTTTGACCTTCAAAATATAGTTGTCACTACTGCAAAGTTCATTTGTCTCTCATATACACAATGCAATGAACCTAGATTTTTCATCATATTTACAGGATTTTTGACATCTACTGACCTCTGACCTTTGACCTGTAATGCACTGTCACCTCGTGTGTCTCCTATATGTTAATTTGCCTCAGTATCAATATAATATAATTCCCAAGTTTAGTCAGCATTCCTCATGTAAAACAAAACAAATTTCTCATCTTTTCACAGGTTTCTTGACTTTTCTGACCTCTGACCTTTGAAGTTAATATGGTTGTCACCAAAACCATATAAATTCATGCCTAAGTATCAATAGAGGCTAAAGTTTGGCTGATAGTTCTCTATAGTTGATCTCGAGCTGGCCATAGGATAAAAGAAATTTCTCATTATTTTCACAGGATTTTGGATATCCATTGACCTCTGACCTTTAACCTTCAAATATTTTACTAACAAAATTAAACTAAGTTTGGTTTACATACCTGTACTGGGTTTTGAGTTATGCCTAGGATAAGGGAAATTTCTCATCATTTTCACACGTTTTAGACATTTATTGACCTCTGACCTTGACCTTCATACGGTTACTACCAAACCTGCTCATCTTATTTGCATATTGTAATACATAATTGACCACAGTTTTGTTAAGTATGCTTTACTAATTTTCAAGTTATAAATGAAAACAAACATGAGATTACATTATTTCGACATGATTTTAGGCCGAAGGTGACCTTTATTGACCTTTGACCTTTTGACCCTTTCACCACTCGAAATCCTTAGGACTTTTTGATATGTTGTAGAGGAGATTTTACTGATTAACATACCATATGAAAACGTTGGGGCTTCTTTCTAGGAAAACCATTTTCACGCACCGATTGTCAATGGAGGGAATGCCCGAAAAACGGGAGTTTTGTTGAATATACTAGAATAAAAAAAAATCGAGAAGATCATTTACTTAGTTACACAGTTTTATGAGGGTTAAGGTATATAAAACAAGATAAAACCTTGGGAAGAATATTTTTTTACCCCTAACCCTCGCGTTTTGAGCTTTAAAATCTCCCATTTTAGTCATTTTTGGGTCGTTTTTCTGTGTGAAAAATGATATTTTGGTCAACAGCAGTCACTAAAAGCTTCTGTAAAATTCAGCAGCGCATCGATTTCCTAGTTACGCTGAGTGAAGTAAATATATTAATTTCTCTTTCCAAATGATTTTAACTTCTTTGTGATTGGTCAATATTTTCCCCCGCGTTTTTGATATCATAAAAAAAATATCATGATAAAATACTTCGATCCTGACTGCACAGCTTGCACTCTCCTTTTACACGGTCTTTATTCAGGGCATTGTTATCGCGATATCGACGGTCAGACGTAGAGAGAGTTCTACCCAGTACACACATTTCCCGTAAGATTCTTTCTGGTCGTTAGTGCACTGTAGTGGAACTGTGCGTGTTTGGTATAAAATAACACTGTCCTTTTTGATTGTTCACGTTTTCATATGATGTTTCATATTTTGTGAGGTTGAACCATATTGACTGTATATATAGTTGTATGTTAATTTATGCCTAGGATAAGGGAAATTTCTCACATTTTCACATGTTTTAGACATTTATTGACCTCTGACTTTTGACCTTCAAATGGTTACTACCAAAACGTGTTCATTTTATTGCTATAATACATAATTGACCTAAGTTTTGATAAGAATGTTTTGCTAATTTTCAAGTTATATGTTGAAATAAACATGACATTACATCATTTTTACATGATATAAGGCCAAAAATGACCTTTATTGACCTTTGACCTTTTGACCCCTTTCCACCACTCGAAATCCTTAGGACTTTTGATATGTTGTGAGGGAGATTTTTACTGATAAAGATACATGTTTCAGATTTTCTGTTGCAATTAGTGTGAGGTTGTACCATATATTGACTGTACTAGTAGGTTTGAGAGGTCAGTCAGCTCATATCAGGCCCATTTATCCGTTTTCAGTTTTTAATTTTTAATTTTTTTAATTATTTATTTATTTTTCATTTTACTCAATTTAGCGCTCCTCTAAGTTCAATTTGGCGCCCCTTTGAGGTCATTTTGGCGCCCTTTCGGGCGCCTACCCGGCGTAAAGCCCCCGTAAAGCCCCCCCCCCAGAATACCGCGCATGATATCAGCACCTGAAGTCTATTTTAGCATTTGCCCAAGTGTTAATTGATCAGAAAAATGTTCAATGTCGGTATGGGATTCGAACTGGGTTCCACCGAGACATGGAAGAGTACGCTGACGTTACCAATAGACAAACGGAGATCTCGCTAACTGGCTTTAATTATGACAGCAAAGTAGATGATTATGTGGCAAACTTGAAGAAAGTTCGTCATGCAACGATATGATCTGCTAGCAATCGTGAGATGTGAAATGGTCTAACGTGCTCGTAAGCGCTTCTCATGCAGGGGATCCAGGTTCGAATCCCAACGAAGTCATGCCGTTTTTGCCCATTTTTGCTGAAAGTTCAGCTCACGTAAAAGTGCTAAAACAGCACTTTGAGTGCATTCACTGTGCAAGCTCTTAAAAAGTGCTGATTTCAGCCTCTGAAGAGCTAAAAACAGCACTTCAGATTTTAGGGTGTAGAAGATGATTATGGCAAAATTTGAAGAAAGTTCATCATGACAAAAGTAATGATTCTACTAGCAGTCATGAGATGTGAATTGGTCCATCGTGCTCGTCAGAGCTTCTCATGCAGTACGCCGCATTTTCAGCTCGCGTGAAAGTGCTGAACAGCACTTTGAGTGCAGTAAACAGCACTTTGAGTGCAGTCACTATGCAAGCTCTTAAAAAGCGCTGATTTCAGCCTCTGAAGTGCTAAAAAGAGCACTTCAGTTCTTAGAGTGTATTACGCCTAATCATTTGTACAATCCCCCTTTATACAGTATTTGCTGGACTCGGTAATAATGGTCATAATTATCAATCTACGGTCAGCTGAAATGCATATTCGAAAAAAAACGGAAGGTTTTACAAGATTTTGATTGTTAAACTTTTAAATTATATTAATACAAATTAATGCTACTTACCTATACTTTGTTCAGCAGGAGCGGTGTGTGTGTTAATGAAGCTCGAATCAATTAGACAAAACAGACAAAACCCTGAAAACTAATTATTTTCCAACCGTGGGTAAGCCCACATGAAACGAACAAAACCGCATTGAAACCAATCATTTCAATAATCATGAAAATGACAAAAGCGTATCACATACAATATTGACAATCAGTAATGAATCATGCAATCATTCATATTTTCTTAGTTTATAATGCTGCAGTCACACAGACACTTACGTTTTTGTTGTTTTAATCTGATTTTCATCTTCTATTTTATAATTTCTTAAGTATATATTTCTTTGTTTATTGGATGAACGAAATTATCACTATTTCCACTGCTGATCATGACGGAATGTGGATCCGCAGAAAAGAAAATAATGTTTGGACGCAACCGGACGTAACTCAACGTAAGTGTCTGTGTGATGCTGCAGTCACACAGACACTTACGTATAGAAACGTTTGTGTTGTTTTAATCTTATTTCATCTTCTATTCTATCATTTCTTATGTATTTCTTTGTTTTACTGGACGAACGAAACTATCAATATTTCCATTGCTGACTATGACGGGTAGGCATCCGTGAGATCCGCAGAAAGAAAATAATTTTTGGACGCAACCGGACGTAAACTCAGCGTAAGTGTCTGTGTGACTGTAAGAATGACTGCCTCGTCACACACGAGTCCGGTCCGGGTCACGGCACGGGCCCGTTCCGGTTCAACAATGGGCAAAAACGGTCGAAATGAATCGGCCGTGTACTATTGCAATGAGACTGGTCAAACAAAACACGGGCTGTGCCGGTACGGTTTTTATGGGATCGCTCTTGGAGCGATTTGAGACGCGGTTTGCCGTACCGGTTACCGGACCGGACTCGGTGTGACGAGCTATAGCTGGCAGTCCCACAGACCATTGAGCTACTAAGTTAGTAACTCCATGCACAGCAAATGCTGCAGTCACACAGACACAATACGTATAGATACGTTTGAGTTGTTTTAATCTTATTTCATCTTCCATTTTATCATTTCTTATGTATTTTTTGTTTTACTGGATGAACGAAATTATCAATATTTCCACTGCTGACTATGACGGGAAGGCATCCGTGGGGATCCGCAGAAAAGAAATAATTTTTGAACCGCAACTGACGTAACTCAAGTGTTTGTGTGACTGCAGCATTAGGTTGGATACATAATATACTGAAGGGTACAAGCCTCCCCCTATTCTCTAGATTCCCCTTTTTCTCTCTCTAGATTTAAATGAGTGAATTATACCGCTGTAGGCCTACATTTTAGAGTAACTAATATAGTAGAGTGAAGGAGTGGTAAAGTGTACTCAGGTTTTTATAACTCTTGTTTTTGTTTTGTTATTTTACATGTATTATTATCATTATCATTTTTTTATTGTCTTATTCGATGAAAGAGTAGCCTCGATATCGAAGTGATGGCTAATTTGTTCGTTTTTTAATAGTGGGTTGGCCTGTAGTCTGTGTCAAATAAAATGGTACAAGTGAAAAACATTTTTATACACTGTTCGTCATAAAGGTGGAATATTTTTTCTGTCTCAAGCGACATTATGTTGCCGGTTTTAATTTCTTGAATGCGTTTGTCACGCGCTTCACTTTCTGGGATCCTGGTATATCTTGGACGTTCCCTCAACCATTCCCGGGGTTTTTTCTTCAAAAAAAATTTGTCACCCCCAGAAGATGGCCCTTTTCGTCATTTTTTCTTATTTTGGGGCCTTTTTGTTCACGCGACCCACCAAGGTCCCCTCAGTCCTACCCAAGGCAACGCGTCTGAGGTGAGAATTTGTTATTGTTCTTTAGATTAAATCTAGATGTATGGACAGGCTCGACTCTTTTGTCTAGGGGAGGAGTCAAAATTTTTTGATTATGATAATAATAATAATAATACATATTTCTAAAGCGCACTTTTCTGGTCACAATACCACTCAAGGCACAACAATGATTCAACAAAGTAATATATATAGTAGCACATGAAATTAATCTGTACATATATGCATGTATAATGACAATATAAACAATTGGGGTTCAACATTGATTTTTATTAATTTTTACACCATGGAAATGTCTATCTTCCCTAAATTGTATTGTAAAATCTCAACCAAACATAAATCAAAATAAAAATATTATCAATAATGACTATTTAAAGCCTTGTCATCAAGGCGTTCGCGTTCGCATTATGCCTACAATATAATGTCCAATTTCATGTCACTATTATTGAGAAAATTTTCAGCTCGCGCTTCGAGCTCGCATAATGAATTTAAAAACATGTGCTAGTAGATACACACATGCATGCATGTGTGTATTATCTGTAGCCATTACATCATCATGGTCTCCTTTAACAAACCAGTTGAAGCCCCTTCCTTGTTCGCGCTCGCATTATGCTGCAAATACCCCATTTTAATGTCACTATTATTGAGAAAATTTTCAGCTCGTGCTTCGCGCTCGCATTATACAAATACTTACTGGAATTTTTCATACTTAAAACATGTTGTGTATACAAGCATTACCCCACCCTCAACAATGAACACTGCGATACCATCGTTTTGTGTCACATTGAGGAAAAGAGGAAATATCGACGATCATCCCCCCCCAATCGCCAAAACAAGTCGACACCGTTGGCCATGAATTCAGCGCTCCAGAACAATACAAGAGCTTAATTCTATTTGTTCCTCGTCGCACAAAATTGAGCGTAACTTTTGCTTACGAAAGCAAATCATACAGAACAAAGCGCATTAGCAAGGAAAATCTTTTGGCTTTAATTAGGTAATATATAGACACATATTTGAAAAGATTTACACCTAAATTATTTTTTCCCGACTGTACCATTTTTTTGACACAGACTGTGTTTGGTGCACTGTGAAACCTTCTATTGTTTGGACGTGTAGCGGGCCATGGACCAACTTGTCTCCTTTTTTTTCCACATGGGGGGGGGGGGGTCATTAGAAAATGAGGTTTAACTTGTTGTTAGAGTGGAATTTCACTACTTTTTTTAATTTAGAACTTTTCATTCTTGTACATCTTTAAGAGAGTACGACGGAAAATGATAAGTAATAATAACAACAACAAAATTAGTGATTACTTTTCAAAATTTTCTAAACTTTTTTTTTACCACCAAAAACAAAATCAAAATAATAACAGTTATATTGACCGCAAAATTGCAATTACCTCTAAGTGGTTGAGACAAAAGAAAAATAACTATATGTATACACTAGCTGGAAACAAAGAGAGGATGTTTGCACTCCAATTAATCTACTAATAATCTACGTCATCTTCATCAGATCATGAATTAATAAGGAATAGAGGGGAGGGGGGGGGGGGTGGCCGACGATTCATGAATTAAGAAGACGAGTTTCAAATCATAACTTGAAACTATTTTCACAGAGCCGGCAGCGACACTTTGTAAAAGAGAGATTATATGAATCCATAGCAAATGATATAAGAGAAGAATATAATTAAAATATTACATAAGTATGATTATGGATATTAAAAAAAGAGAGATTGAAAAGCTTATTGAGCTGATATAGTTCAGGAGGAGTTCAGAAAGATATGAAGGAATGGACATGACCTGGAAGCAAGAAAAAACAATTTTGTAGGTGATGCGAAAAGTGAGAGGAAACAACGGAGTTGAGAAACACAGGAGTAATTTTGGAAGAACGAGGGACACAGGAACAACGACGAGCCACTGGATGACATTGTGAGGGAGTTTTTGGGTCATTTTGTGAAAGATCAAAGAGAAGGGATTTCAATTATTTAACAAATGCATTAATAATAAGACGATGGGCCTATTTTGGTCAAGAAACCTACGGATTATCTGTTTTTCTTGAAGCTATACAAATGAAGTTTTACATAAATAATAGTACAACATTTGGGACAAGGTAGACATGATCCATGGACCATGACACATTGGCTAGTCAAAATAATAAAGAGGCAAAATGTATGTCAAATACAATGCTAAATTTAATTATAAGGCAAAATTTTCGGCTCGTGTTTCGCGCTCACAAACATTGTCACTAGTTTCTGCATAATGTGCGAAGTAGGTCATTTATTTCGAATTTTAAATGTACAAATATGTATTTTGGGACGCTTTATTACGTTTGAGCGTATTATTAATTTCCTTCCGTGGTTTCCGTCCCCCCCCCCCAGTCTGACATGAAATGCGCGCCTTGCCGTGACAGAACCAAGGTTCCGCGATATATTATTATGAATGTTCATTTTATTACAGACCGCCAATTCACTGATTCATGGGACCAGAAAATACTTAAAATAAAGTATATATGGCCTAAGTGTACGGTATTAAAATTTCGGATGCACTCCTTAAACTTTCAAATTTCTTGCGGTGCCCCCTTTTTCAAATTCTGAACCCTCCACTGCTATATGCATGCATCATAATTCAATTGAACCAATGAATTTGTTTTATCAGGTCTATACTTGTCAACCCAGGAGCAAGCTGCAATAACTAATAATAACAATTATACAAAAACAAATATCTGAATTACACCTGTATTTTGTTTTTAAAAACGTCGTTTTAAAAAGAGTTGTTTGAAAAAAGTTTGAGTAGATTCTTTAAAAAACATTGATTAAAATTTGAACAACAGGTGTTGTGTAATGACTTTAAACAAGAGTTGGATGGTTCCTTTGGTGAACAGCGGTTGTGTACATTTTGAAACATTTGTATAGTTTATTTGTTTTCACAAAATTTACGTGAGCATTCCAACTAAGTGAACACAAATCATAAATATTATCTGAAATAGTATAGTATAGAGAAAGTATCATCATCATACATACAAAACCTGTTATGTCAAAATCGCGTTGTCCAAGTTTTGGTAATAACACCATTACATTACATTATCCCTAAATACATTTTGTTCCTTGTGAATGACCAACGAGGGGCTTACCTCTATTACCAGGACGCTACGTGTTGACTTTTCTCAAACTTGGTACAAGGTGATTTTGACACGCGTTTTTTTAAAGCTCAAGTGCTCATTATTGGTAGGATATAGGTATACAAATAGGTAGCACTATACAATGGGCCCATGATATAAGTTACTCTTAAATATGGACAAAAGAGTGAAATAAAGCGAAGAGAAGATGATCAGTTGTCTCACAGATGTCAAAATGGAAAAATTGCAACGTTTTGGATATAATGGGGTCATCTATGTAGTTTCGTTTGCCAGTCATGTTAATGTTTGGAAACATCTATAAATATGTTCTACTTGATCTCACGAATCAGAAAATATATGTCCCAATTTTTTAATTGACCTTTTGTGACCCAAAATTGGAGGTCAAAGGTCAGGCTTCATTAACATAACATATTTTTCTTCAAATTGTGTCAAATTTGGTATCAAATTGTAGTTATTTTATAACTAGCAATTAAGTCTATTAACATTTTTTCACCCGACAGCCAGTTATGAGTAATATGCAAATTAGTCTATTATGCTAATAAAAATGCATATTTGTGTCAAGCTTCACTATATTCAGACATAACATATCCATAAACAATATCAATGGCAACTAGTCAAGAATACAACATAGGTCTACTAGCCTGACATAGCTGCACATTTGTGACCCTATGACCTTAAAATTAGGGCAAAGGTCAATTTATATGATGATTAACAACTGGAAATGCATTGCATGTTAGCAAAACACCTCAGTTTCTGTACTCTTTCTTTTACTTTGACCTTTGACCTAATTCGTTGTAAATAAGGCTTCTCTATGTTGGTAACTAACATAATTATATTTAACTTATACCATCACCAAAATAATATATGTTGTCCATATTTTAAGTTAACACAACTCGACCTAGAATAAGTTCAAAGTTCACAGAAATGAATTTTTTGCCAACATGATGCCATTTCCAGTTGTTAATCATCATATAAATTGACCTTTGCCCTATATTTAAGGTCATAAGAGTCACCAGAATGTGACAGAATGTCGGCTAGTATTGACCTATGTTGTTATTCTTGATTTAGTTGCCAATTTGAGATATTGTTTTGGATATTAAATGTCTGATTATAGTGAAGCTTTGACACAATTATGCATTTAATTGATGCATAAATAGAGTAATTTGCATATGCTCAAAAACTGGCTGGTCAGGTGAAAAAATGTTAATTAGAATTCATTATATTGCCTAAAGCTTACTAAAACAAGCTTAACCAATCGGAATGACACACCATTTAACAATACCTAAAAAGAATTCTCTAAGAAACCCCCGCCCACCAAAATATCCATAATTGAAAGAAAATTGGAGATTATGTAATAAGCCTGACCGTCTGTGCACTCATCTATGTTGGCACAACATAATTAAAATAGGAGACT
The DNA here is from genome assembly GCA_940671915.1 of Paracentrotus lividus. Classification (NCBI taxonomy): domain Eukaryota; kingdom Metazoa; phylum Echinodermata; class Echinoidea; order Camarodonta; family Echinidae; genus Paracentrotus; species Paracentrotus lividus. Next base: position 27,737,268 of record CALNVZ010000218.1, read on the forward strand.
AAATATCCCATGACTTGGTGCAGTAAACTTCAAGGATGCTCTCAAACGTACAAGCACCCATCTGCCCAAAAACTGAAGTCCGACACTTCACGTGATTGTGGCCACCACTAATTTCTACTGTTGACTCTGCGAGGGCGGTGCGCTGCAAGTAAGGTGCCAAAGTTGAAGCAGCCGAAACGTTGCAATTTTTTTCAAAAGTTTGACATCGTGAGACATTTCATTATCTCTCTTCGCTTTTATTAGTAGCTTATCACAAGAGCAGATATCGGAAAAATGAAACTACACAACATCATCATTCCACATCCAACAAAAGACGAAAGTTACAAGATATTATACATTTTAAGAGCTATTGAAGAAGAGGAGCACTAAAGGTATAGTAAGTGTAACTAGAGTAACCTCTTATGGTGGATATATGAGTAATACCAGATCCATGTTACAGCTACGGTATACAATGGCTTATCCATGAAACAGCTTTTTCTATCAATATATATTTATGATTTAATTATAAGAGTAAAATCTTAACGGTGAGTGTTTGCTGTACCATAGTGTATATTGATTGTTTTCTCTTAATTATTCCATTTGTTCACAAAACCCCCAGGCAAACAAAAACGCCAAATCATCTATAAAATACTTGCGTTAATTGTACTTGCGAAGTGATCCGAGTTCGAGTAATACGATCTTAGGTATATAGGCCCGATTTGTTGCGAATTGAGAAGTCTATCTTCATGCTCCATGGATATGGTCCAGACTTATAGGGCGTAATCTGTTGGTGCAAATTGGACAACAAAAATGATCAATAGTATGTAAAGGTGGGGGGGGGGGGGGGGGGTGCAATGCCGAATGCTATATTAATCAGTTTAGAGATAATAGTAATGCAGCGTCCACTGCTTGGTCTAACTCCTCATTATTTACTCTATACTACTGACAACTACTAACTACTACTACTACTACTATGACTTACTACTACTACTACTCTATTCTACTACTACTTACTACTACTACTACTACTAACTACTGACTAGCAACTTACTACACTAATCTAAACTGATATGCACATACTTACTACTATACCTGGACTACATAACAACAGAGATTGCTTAAACTAGCTACAAGGGGACTGGCATCATAATACCTGCAATTCTACTCATATCTCTATTACCTAGTCTATTATCTACTATACTATTCTATCTAGAATGACCATGACTGTACTACTACTACTTAACTACTACACTACTACTACTACACTTACTACTTTACTTAACTACTGGACTACTAACTACGACTACTTTACTACTACTACTACACTACTACTACTACACTACTTAACATTAGCTACACTACTGCATTAACTACTCACTACTAATCTAGCCTCAACTATACTCACATTACTACTCTCTAACTACATACTTAACTATCTTACGTCCTACTAACTACACTACTACTCACTAACTCACTTTACTAACTTATCCAACAGGCAGCTACTAACTAACTATCTACTACTGACTACTACATACATAACAGTGAATTCACTACTTACTAGACACTAAACTGACTTAATAACTACTCTACTACTACATTGCTATCATAGCTAGCCTACTACTACTACTTACTACGTACTCTATTCTCCTCCACTACTACTTCCTACTACTACCTACTACTACTATCTATACTCTAACTACTACTCTTCATTTCTTATTTATTTATTTAATTTATTTAAATCAGAGTCTATCTGCTTATATCATCACCATTCCCGATCAATAATCAGAGTAATGCTACTATCACCAGCCTCTTCCACAAGGGGCACCCTGTCACTTACTATACTTAATTACTAGCTTCTACTACCTACTACTACTACTACACTACTACTAGCTACTACTCTCCGACACATCTAACCTACTCATCTACTTACTACTACTACCACAATTACTTACTACCATACTACTTACTACTGCTCTACACTTGTTTGTCAGAAAGGTTGGATATTTTAGCTTCGTGGGCTACAGCACCAACATCTTCTTTTTTTCTCCAGGCTTTAATTGATTTTTTCTTTGTTTTCTCATTACTGGCCATAACTTTTGGCGGCTACCCCAACCATGCGCCTGGGAATGTAAAAAAAACTTTTGTCAGCCCCCACTAAATGCCCCATTTTTGCCATTTTTTGTTGCTGTCATTTTGGGGCCCATTTTTGTTATACGGCTGACCAAGGCCCCCTCCATCTACCCCCAACGCAAACGATACTCAGTGATAGGGTGTTAATACTTGTTCTCTTACGGTGGAATCAAAGCTTTAGGTTCAGGCTTGGTCCTTGTCTAAACGAAGGTGAAGTCAAAAGTAAACATGGGTGAAAATTGAAATATATTCTAATCCGACCTAAAATATGTTGTAAAAAGACACGGAAATAAAGAAAAAAAACCATAATACCAACCTTCATTATATATAATTTCCCCCCAATTTTTTTCCAGCCTTAATGCATTATAATATTAAGGTTGTAAAGCATATTCTTCATTCGGGATTTATGTTGGGCTGCTGGATTCTACAATTACATTTTTTGGATTGATAGAAATTCCATGGTTTAAAAATGAATAAAAATCAAGTTGAACCCCTATAGAAATAGATCTTTGACCCTTCACTGAACGACATAGTGACAATAATCCATTGATCTTAAATTTAATTTAGCGTGAAGGACCAATAACAACCCTACAACTTCAATGCACCGGTCTTCTAAGGACGAACAGCTCGCGGACCTATGGTTTCAACCGGGTAAACAAAAGGGGCCCAAAATGAACCCCAAACAAATGCAAAAACTGGGCATTTGAGGCGGTGACCAACAACTTTATTCTTATTTTTTCATTCCCCGGGAATGAGTTCAGGGAAATGCCAAGATAATAGCCAGGGATCCGATACACCAAAAAAAAGAATACCAGGGACAAACAATTTGATAGATTAAAAGCCCGAGCATTAAGATGTTGGTAAGCACATAAAATTCTAACTTTCTTTTTGCTCTTCTTCTTTCTTCTCTTTTTTTCTCTGGTTGACCAACATGTACTAATTATATCCTACTAACACCAG
>CALNVZ010000218.1:27748450-27758949 GCA_940671915.1 Paracentrotus lividus
TAGTTACACTGTTGGTCGAAAGGTTAGATATTTTATTCGTTACCAACAATCTTAATGCTTCGGGCTTTAATCTTCAAATTGTTTGTCCCTGGTTTCTTTTTTTTCGATCCCCGGCTATATCTTGGACTTTTCCCGAACCATTCCGGGGAATGAAAAATAAGAATAAATTGTTGGCCCCCTCAAAGCCCATTTTTGCCATTTTTGGGGTCATTTTGGGCCCCTTTTTGTTTACCCGGTTGACCAAGGTCCCCTTTCAATCCTAAAAACGTGATTGAAGTTTAGGGTTGTTATTGGTCTTCACGCTAAATTAAATTTAAGAATCAATGGATTTTGTCACTTGTTCTAGTGGAGGGTCAAAGTCTATTTCTATAGGGGTTCAAACTTGATTTTATTCATTTTTAAACCATGGAATTCTATCATTCCAAAAAATGTATTGTAGAATCCCAGCCCAACATAAATCACAATAAAAATAGGCATTTTACAACCTTATAATTACATGCATTAAGGCTGGAAAAAAATTGGGGGGAAAATTATAATAATGAAGGGTTTTATGGTTGTTTTTTATTTCCGTTCTTTTTACCATATAGGTCGGATAAAATATTTCAATTTTTCACCCATTTTACTTTTTGACTTCAATCCTTCGTTGACAAGAGACCAAAGCCTGTAACCTTAAAGTCTTGATTCACCGTAAAGAACAATATTAACCCTACACTTGAGATCGTTTTGCGGGGTAGGATGGAGGGGGCCTTGGTCAGCCGGGTAAACAAAAATGGGCCCCAAAATGACAGCAACAAAAAATGGCAAAAATGGGGCATAGTGGGGGCTGACAAACATTTTTTTTTTCATCCCAGGGCCATGGTTGGGGTAGCGCCAAAAGTTATGGCCAGGGAATGAAAAACAAAAAAAAATCAAATTAAAGCCGGAGAAAAAAGAAGATGTTGGTGGAGCACGAAGCAAAATATCCAACCTTTCTGACAAACAGTTAGTAGCAGTAGTAGTAGTATGGTAGTAGTAGTGGTAGTAGTAGTATAGTAGTAGAGTAGGAGGAGGAGTAAGTAGTAGTAGTAGTAGTAGTAGTAGTTAGTAGTAGAAGTAGATATTAGTAGTAGTGACAGGGCCCCTTGGGAAGGGCCCTTGGAAGAGCAATACTCGATATTGAAAGGGCCACCCTGTATAAAGAAGACCTGAATTAAATAAATAAAATAAATAAATAAGAATATAGTGGTAGTAGAAGTAGAAGTTAGTAGTAGTAGTAGTAGTAGTAGTAGTAGTATAGTTAGTAGTAGAAGAAAGTAGTAGTAGTAGTAGTAGTAGTAGGCCTGCTAGTTGTAGTAGTCAGTGGGTAGTATAGTAATAGTAGTAGTAGTAGTAGTAGTAGTAGTAAGTTAGTAGTAGTAGTGTAGTAGTAGAGTAGTAGTGTGAGGTAGAAGTATAGTAGATAGTAGGCCTGCTGAGTTGTAGTAGTCAGTGTGTATAGTAGTAGTTAGTAGTAGTGTAGTAGTAGTAGTAGTAGTAGATAGTAGTAGTAGTAGTAGTAGTAATGTAGTAGTAGTTAGTAGTATAGTATAGGTAGTAGTATAGTAGTATAGTAGTAGTAGTAGTAGGTAGTAGTAGTAGTAGTAGTGTAGTAGTAGTAGTAGTAGTAGTAGTTTAGTAGTAGTAGTTAGGTGCTAGTTGTAGTAGTCAGTAGTAGTAGTAGTAGTAGTAGTAAGTAGTAGTAGTAGTAGTAGTAGTAGTAGTAGTAGTATAGTAGTAGTAGTAAGTAGTATAGTAGTAGTAGTAGTAGTAGAAGTAGTAGTAGTAAGTAGTAGTAGTAGTAGTAGTAGTGTAGTAGTTAGTATAAGTAGTATAGTAGTAGTAATTTAGAATATTAGACAGTACGCTGGCATTACTATTCTCACTGTTTATATAGCATCCGTCATTGCCATTTACATACTATTGATCATTTTGTTCTCCCCAACAGATTCGCCCAAAATCTTGACCATCCCATGGAGCATGAAGACTTCTCAAATTCCAACAACATCGCCTATTCCAACCAAGATCGTATACCGAACAACGATCATCTTTCAAGTAAATAACACAAGATTTAAATGAATGGCGTTTTGTGCCGGGGGTTTTTGTGAAAATGGATATTAGAGAAAACAATCAATATAATATTAGCAAACATCACCTTAGATTTACTCATAATTAAATCATCATGATAATTAAAGAAAACTTATTCATGATAAGAATGATACCGTAGTACATTGGTCGGTTTATCTATACCGCGTGTACCCATTAAATACTACTTTAGCTCCTCTAGCTTTAAATGTATATATTTGTAACTTTCACTCTTTTGTGGAGAAAGATGCTAGTCATCCGTGAAAGCACAATAAAGCGAAGAGAAGATAATGAAATGTCTTCACGATGTCAAACTTTGAAAAAAATTGCAACGTTTCGGACTGCTACTGCCAGACGCACCCTCGCAGTTTATAATTAGTGGGGCACCAAGAGCGTCATGATATGGGCTTCGTTTTGCAAGTCTTGTAATGTTTGGAAGCATCTATGAATATGTTCTACTTGATCACACAAATCAGAAATTATTGTCTCCAATTTTTTAACTGACCTTCTGTGACCCAAAATGGAGGTCAAAGGTCGAGGCTTCATTAACATAAACATAATTTCTCTTCAAAATTGGTGTCAAATTTGGTATTGAAATTGTAGTTAATTTTTATAACTTAGCAATTAAGTTCTAATTAACATTTTTTCACCTGACCAGCCAGTTTTGAGCAATATGCAAATTACTCTATTTATGCAAAATTAAAATGCATAATTGTGTCAAGCTTCACTATAATCAGACATAACATATCCATAAACAATATCTATTGGCAACTAATCAAGAATACAACATAGGTCATACTAGCCTGACATTGCTGTCACATTCTGGTGACTCTTATGACCTTAAAGTTAGGGCAAAGGTCAATTATATTGATGATTAACAACTGGAAATGGCATCATGTTGGCAAAAAATTCAGTTTCTGTGAACTTTGAACTTATTTTCTAGGTCGATTGTGTTAACTTAAAATATGACAACATATATATTTTGTTGATGGTATCAAGTTAAATATATTATGTTAGTTACCAACATAGAGAAGCTTATTACAACGAAATAGGTCAAAGGTCAAAGTAAAAGAAAGAGTTCACAGAAACTGAGGGTGTTTGCTAACATGATCCATTTCCAGGTTGTTAATCATCATATAAAATTGACCTTTGCCCTAATTTTAAGGTCATAAGGGTCACCAGAATGTGGCAGCTATGTCAGGCTAGTATGACCTATGTTGTATTCTTGACTAGTTGCCATTTGATACTTGTTTATGGATATGTATTGTCTGAATATAGTGAAGCTTGACACAAATATGCATTTAATTATGCATAATAGACTAATTTGCATATTACTCATAACTGGCTGGTCGGGTGAAAAATGTTAATAGACTTAATTGCTAGTTATAAAATTAACTACAATTTGATACCAAATTTGACACAATTTGAAGAAAATTATGTTTATGTTAATGAAGCCTGACCTTTGACCTCCATTTTGGGTCACAAAGGTCAATTAAAAAATGGAGACATAATTTTTCTGATTCGTGAGATCAAGTAGAACATATTTATAGATGTTTCCAAACATTAACATGACTGGCAAACGAAACTACATAGATGACCCCATTAATCCAAACGTTGCAATTTTTCCAGTTTGACATCGTGAGACAACTGATCACTTCTCTTCGCTTTATTTCACTCTTTTGTCCATATTTAAGAGTAAACTTATATCATGGGCCCATGTGATATGCTACCATTTGTATACCTATATCCTACCAATAATGAGCACTTGAGCTTTAAAAAAACGCGTGTCAAAATCACCTTGTACCAAGTTTGAGAAAAGTCAACACGTAGCGTCCTGGTAATAGAGGTAAGCCCTCGTTGGTCATTCACAAGGACAAAATGTATTAAGGGATAATGTAATGTAATGGTTGTTATTACCAAAACTTGGTACAACGCGATTTTGACATAACAGGTTTTGTATGTATGATGATGATACTCTATACTATACTTCAGATAATATTGATGATTTGTGTTCACTTAGTTGGAATGCTCACGTAAATTTTGTGAAAACAAAATAAACTATACAAATTGTTTCAAAATGTACCAACCGCTGTTCACCAAAGGAACCATCCAACTCTTGTTTAAAGTCATTACACAACACCTGTTGTTCAAATTTTAATCAATGTTTTTTAAAGAATCTTACACAACTTTTTTCAAACAACTCTTTTTAAAACGACGTTTTAAAACAAATACAGGTGTTATTCAGATATTTGTTTTGTATAATGTATTATTAGTTATTGCAGCTTGCTCTGGGTTGACAAGTATAGACCTGATAAAACAAATTCATTGGTTCATTGAATTATGATGCATGCATATAGCAGTGGAGGGTTCAGAATTTGAAAAAGGGGGCACCGCAAGAAAATTTGAAAGTTAAGGAGTGCATCCGAAAATTTTAATACGCTACACTTAGGCCATATATACTTTTATTTTAAGTATTTCTGTGTCCCATGAATCAGTGAATCGGGCGGTCTGTAATAAAATTGAACATTCATAATATATATCGCGGAACCTTGGTTCTGTCACGGCAAGGGCGGCGATTTCATGTCAAGACTGGGGGGGGGGGACGGAAACCACGGAAGGGAAATTAATAATACGCTCAAACGTAATAAAGCGTCCCAAAGATACATATTTGTACATTTAAAATTCAAATAGAATGACCTACTTCGCACATTATGCAGAAACTAGTGACAATGTTTGTGAGCGCGAAAACGAGCCGAAAATTTTGCCTTATAATAAAATTTAGCATTGTATTTGACATACATTTTGCCTCTTTATTATCTTGACTAGCAATGTGTCATGGTCATGATCATGTCTTACCTTGTCCCAAATGTTGATACTATTATTTATGTAAAACTTCATTTGTATAGCTTCAAGAAAAACAGATAATCCGTAGGTTTCTTGACCAAAATAGCCCATCGTCTTATTATTAATGCATTTGTTAAATAATTGAAATCCCTTCTCTTTGATCTTTCCACAAAATGACCCAAAAACTCCATCACAATGTCATCCAGTGGCTCGTCGTGTTTCCTGTGTCCTCGTTCTTCCAAAATTACTCCTGTGTTTCATCAACTCCGTTGGTTTCCTCTCACTTTTCGCATCACCTACAAAAATTTTTTCTTGCTTCCAGGTCATGTCCATTCCTTCATATTTTTCTGAACTCCTCCTGAACTATATCAGCTCAATAAGCTTTTCAATCTCTCTTTTTTTTAATATCCATAATCATACTTATGTAATATTGTTAATTATATTCTTTCTCTTTATATCATTTGCTATGGAGTTTCATAATAATCTCTCTTTACAAAGTGTCGCTGCAGCTCTGTGAAAATAGTTTCAAGTTATGATTGAAACTCGTCTTCTAAATTCATGAATCGTCGGCCACCCCCCCCCCCCTCCCCTCTTATTCCTTATTAATTCATGATCTGATGAAGATGACGTAGATTATTAGTAGATTAATTTGGAGTGCAAACATCCTCTCTTTGTTTCCAGCTAGTGTATACATATAGTTATTTTTCTTTTGTCTCAACCACTTAGAGGTAATTTGCAATTTTGCGGTCAATATAACTGTTATTATTTGATTTTGTTTTTGGTGGTAAAAAAAAAGTTTAGAAAATTTTGAAAAGTAATCACTAATTTTTGTTGTTATTATTACTTATCATTTTCCGTCGTACTCTCTAAGATGTACAAGAATGAAAAGTTCTAAATAAAAAAAGTAGTGAAATTCCACTCTAACAACAAGTTAAACCTCATTTTCTAATGACCCCCCCCCCCCCATGTGAAAAAAAAGGAGACGAAGTTGGTCCATGGCCGCTACACGTCCAGAACAATAGAAGGTTTCACAGTGCACCAAACACAGTCTGTGTCCAAAAAAATGTACAGTCGGGGAAAAAATAATTTAGGTGTAAAATCTTTTCAAATAATGTGTCTATATATTACCTAATTAAAGCCAAAAGATTTTCCTTGCTAATGCGCTTTGTTCTGTATGATTTGCTTTCGTAAAGCAAAAGTTACGCTCAATTTTGTGCGGCGAGGAACAAATAGAAATTAAGCTCTTGTATTGTTCTGGAGCGCTGAATTCATGGCCAACGGTGTCGACTTGTTTTGGCGATTGGGGGGGGGATGATCGTCGATATTTCCTCTTTTCCTCAATGTGACACAAAACGATGGTATCGCAGTGTTCATTGTTGAGGGTGGGGTAATGCTTGTATACACACATGTTTATAAGTATGAAAAATCCAGTAAGTATTGTATAATGCGAGCGCGAAGCACGAGCTGAAAAATTTCTCAATAATAGTGACATAAAATGGGTATTTGCAGCATAATGCGAGCGCGAAACAAGGAAGGGGCTTCAACTGGTTTGTTAAAGGAGACCATGATGAATGTAATGGCTACAATAATACACACATGCATGCATGTGTGTATCTACTAGCACATGTTTTTAAATTCATTATGCGAGCTCAAGCGCGAGCTGAAAATTTTCTCAATAATAGTGACATGAAATGGGACATTATATTGTAGCATAATGCGAACGCGAAACGCCTTGATGACAAGGCTTTAAATAGTCATTATTGATAATATTTTATTTTGATTTATGTTTGGTTGAGATTTTACAATACAATTTAGGGAAGATAGACATTTCCATGGTGTAAAAATTAATAAAAATCAATGTTGAACCCCAATTGTTTATATGTCATTTATACATGCATATATGTACAGATTAATTTCATGTGCTACTATATATATTACTTTGTTGAATCATTGTTGTGCCTTGAGTGGTATTGTACCAGAAAAGTGCGCTTAGAAATATGTATTATTATTATTATTATCATAATCAAAATAAATTTTGACTCTCCCCTAGACAAAAGAGTCGAGCCTGTACCATACATCTAGATTTAATCTAAAGAACAATAACAAATCTCCACCTCAGACGCGTTGCCTTGGGTAGGACTGAGGGGACCTTGGTGGGTCGCGTGAACAAAAAAGGCCCCAAAATAAGAAAAAATGACGAAAATGGCCATCTTCTGGGGGTGACAAATTTTTTTTTGAAGAAAAAACCCGGGAATGGTTGAGGGAACGTCCAAGATATACCAGGATCCCAGAAAGTGAAAGCGGTGACAAACGCATTCAAGAAATTAAAACCGGAGCAACATAATGTCGCTTGAGACAGAAAAAATATTCCACCTTTATGACGAACAGTGTATAAAAAATGTTTTTCACTTGTACCATTTTATTTGACACAGACTACAGGCCCAACCCACTATTTAAAAAACGAACAAATTAGCCATCACTTCGATATCGAGGCTACTCTTTCATCGAATAAGACAATAAAAAAATGATAATGATAATAATACATGTAAAATAACAAAACAAAAACAAGAGTTATAAAAACCTGAGTACACTTTACCACTCCTTCACTCTACTATATTAGTTACTCTAAATGTAGGCCTACAGCGGTATAAATTCACTCATTTAAATCTAGAGAGAGGAAAAAAGGGGGAATCTAGAGAATAGGGGGAGGCTTGTACCCTTCAGTATATTATGTATCCAACCTAATGCTGCAGTCACACAAACACTTGAGTTACGTCCAGTTGCGTTCAAAAATTATTTTCTTTTCTGCGGATCCCACGGATGCCTTCCCGTCATAGTCAGCAGTGGAAATATTGATAATTTCGTTCATCCAGTAAAACAAAAAATACATAAGAAATGATAAAATGGAAGATGAAATAAGATAAAAACAACTCAAACGTATCTATACGTATGTGTCTGTGTGACTGCAGCATTTGTCTGTGCATGGAGTTTACTAACTTAGTAGCTCAATGGTCTGTGGGACTGCAGCATATAGGCCTCGTCACACCGAGTCCGGTCCGGTAACCGGTACGGCAAACCGTCTCAAATCGCTCCAAGAGCGATCCCATAAAAACCGTACCGGCACAGCCCGTGTTTGTTGTGACCAGTCTCATTGCAATAGTACACGGCCGATTCATTTCGACCGTTTTTGCCCATTGTTGAACCGGAACGGCCCGTGCCGTGACCCGGACCGGACTCGGTGTGACGAGGCAGTCATTCTACAGTCACACAGACACTTACGCTGAGTTACGTCCGGTTGCGTCCAAAAATTATTTTCTTTCTGCGGATCTCCACGGATGCCTACCCGTCATAGTCAGCAATGGAAATATTGATAGTTTCGTTCGTCCAGTAAAACAAAGAAGCAAAAACGGTCGAAATGAATCGGCCGTGTACTATTGCAATGAGACTGGTCACAACAAACACGGGCTGTGCCGGTACGGTTTTTATGGGATCGCTCTTGGAGCGATTTGAGACGGTTTGCCGTACCGGTTACCGGACCGGACTCGGTGTGACGAGGCCTATATGCTGCAGTCCCACAGACCATTGAGCTACTAAGTTAGTAACTCCATGCACAGACAAATGCTGCAGTCACACAGACACATACGTATAGATACGTTTGAGTTGTTTTAATCTTATTTCATCTTCCATTTTATCATTTCTTATGTATTTTTTTGTTTTACTGGATGAACGAAATTATCAATATTTCCACTGCTGACTATGACGGGAAGGCATCCGTGGGGATCCGCAGAAAAGAAAATAATTTTTGAACGCAACTGGACGTAACTCAAGTGTTTGTGTGACTGCAGCATTAGGTTGGATACATAATATACTGAAGGGTACAAGCCTCCCCCTATTCTCTAGATTCCCCCTTTTTTCCTCTCTCTAGATTTAAATGAGTGAATTTATACCGCTGTAGGCCTACATTTTAGAGTAACTAATATAGTAGAGTGAAGGAGTGGTAAAGTGTACTCAGGTTTTTATAACTCTTGTTTTTGTTTTGTTATTTTACATGTATTATTATCATTATCATTTTTTTATTGTCTTATTCGATGAAAGAGTAGCCCTCGATATCGAAGTGATGGCTAAATTTGTTCGTTTTTTTAAATAGTGGGTTGGGCCTGTAGTCTGTGTCAAATAAAATGGTACAAGTGAAAAACATTTTTTATACACTGTTCGTCATAAAGGTGGAATATTTTTTCTGTCTCAAGCGACATTATGTTGCTCCGGTTTTAATTTCTTGAATGCGTTTGTCACCGCTTTCACTTTCTGGGATCCTGGGTATATCTTGGACGTTCCCTCAACCATTCCCGGGGTTTTTTCTTCAAAAAAAAATTTGTCACCCCCAGAAGATGGCCATTTTCGTCATTTTTTCTTATTTTGGGGCCCTTTTTTGTTCACGCGACCCACCAAGGTCCCCTCAGTCCTACCCCAAGGCAACGCGTCTGAGGTGGAGATTTGTTATTGTTCTTTAGATTAAATCTAGATGTATGGTTACAGGCTCGACTCTTTTGTCTAGGGGAGGAGTCAAAATTTATTTTGATTATGATAATAATAATAATAATACATATTTCTAAAGCGCACTTTTCTGGTACAATACCACTCAAGGCACAACAATGATTCAACAAAGTAATATATATAGTAGCACATGAAATTAATCTGTACATATATGCATGTATAAATGACATATAAACAATTGGGGTTCAACATTGATTTTTATTAATTTTTACACCATGGAAATGTCTATCTTCCCTAAATTGTATTGTAAAATCTCAACCAAACATAAATCAAAATAAAATATTATCAATAATGACTATTTAAAGCCTTGTCATCAAGGCGTTTCGCGTTCGCATTATGCTACAATATAATGTCCCATTTCATGTCACTATTATTGAGAAAATTTTCAGCTCGCGCTTCGAGCTCGCATAATGAATTTAAAAACATGTGCTAGTAGATACACACATGCATGCATGTGTGTATTATCTGTAGCCATTACATCATCATGGTCTCCCTTTAACAAACCAGTTGAAGCCCCTTCCTTGTTTCGCGCTCGCATTATGCTGCAAATACCCCATTTTATGTCACTATTATTGAGAAAATTTTCAGCTCGTGCTTCGCGCTCGCATTATACAATACTTACTGGAATTTTTCATACTTATAAACATGTGTGTATACAAGCATTACCCCACCCTCAACAATGAACACTGCGATACCATCGTTTGTGTCACATTGAGGAAAAGAGGAAATATCGACGATCATCCCCCCCCCCCAATCGCCAAAACAAGTCGACACCGTTGGCCATGAATTCAGCGCTCCAGAACAATACAAGAGCTTAATTTCTATTTGTTCCTCGTCGCACAAAATTGAGCGTAACTTTTGCTTTACGAAAGCAAATCATACAGAACAAAGCGCATTAGCAAGGAAAATCTTTTGGCTTTAATTAGGTAATATATAGACACATTATTTGAAAAGATTTTACACCTAAATTATTTTTTCCCCGACTGTACCATTTTTTTGGA
>CALNVZ010000218.1:27758974-27784908 GCA_940671915.1 Paracentrotus lividus
AAAAAGAGAGAGAATGCTCGCGCTTCGCGCTCTCAACATTTAGTTTCAGGGAGTTATACTTTCAGAAGAAATGAAAATCATCTCATGGTTATGTTTCTGTCTCTTACTTGCATTGGCTTATTTCAATATTTTCAAATGAGTTTTGTCTTCAATTTTAATAAGATGATAACATAATAAAGCTTGTTTTCAAATCTCTTAATTTGCCCGCTGTTGGGTCTTGAGGGAAAAGCCAATCATCATGGCACAATTTTGTTCACTGAGCTAGAATTTGAAAAGGAAACAAAACCAAGGCAGGTCCGTCGGAGGTCCGTATGTAAACATTTTCACTCGAGCTTTGCTTCGCATGTTTATTATTTTAAAGGGGTTATATCGAATTCATTTCCAGCAAAAATATACAATTTCTTTTCGCTACGCGCGAATTTCTAAAAAAAGAGAGATTAAATCATCAAGCTTGTTTGAAAAATTCAAACAAAGAAATAATGGGCAAGATGTGTGAAAAAAACACTTAGGAAAATTTCCGGTCGCTCGCAAGGTTCAACGTCCAGATTATGACCATTTACTGATTCTTGACGCCCAGATGTTAGGCCTACGAAGTGCTTAATAGTTTTTGTGGGTATTTTCTTCCAGCTCGCGCTTCAAACTCGCTTTTTTAAGGGGAGGTAGTCTCAATTTAAAGAATAGAACAAAATGAGCTAAAGTAGAAGTAAATGTGTCTAAAATACAACACCTTCAGCTCAGGTCTTATAAGCCAATTTTCGCTCGCGCTTCGCGCTCGCAAAGTTCTCTTAAAACCTTTACTTATTCTTAACAACAAAAACTGCAATGATGTGAATATGAAATTTTCCGCTCAGCGCGTTCGCGCTGCCTTTATTTTTGAAAAGGGAAAGGTGATCATCACAGTTTTTTAAAGATACAAAAACGACAATAAGGGAAATATTTGCATAAAATATTCCGCTTTAGATTCATTAATTAAATCAAATTTTTCGGCTCGCGCTTCGCGCTCACAAACATTCATTTCTTTAAAAAAGTCCATTTTCAGATTTTGAACCCCCCCCCCCCCACCGGTAAAAATCCTAGTTACGGGCCTGATCTTGTGTGTCGGTAATGAGTTATTCAGATTACAGAATTGAAACTTGATTATCATCATAGTCAAACCTACTATCTAATGCATAGCTAATGTCCCCCCTGATAGTTTGATTTGTTTGGTTTGTTTGTTTGTTTGTTTTTTAGTAGATTGCATCTGTCAAACATGTCCCAAAGCTCTCACTATTTTCTAGTTGTCGGTAATTGGATTATGTTCGCCAGAAGTAACGGTAAGTTACTAGTTTATCATTTTTCTTTTCATATTCTTCATGCACTGTTAGAAAATTAAAACAAGTTGTTTACCGGTGAATCGCACAGCGTTGTTTAAAAAAATTAAACAACCTTAGTTGTTTAATACCTTTAACACTCTTGTTGTTTAAAAGTTAACAACCTGTTGTTAACGGTTTGGTTTTAAAAATATAAACAAGTATTGTTTAACGCTCTCTCCAAAAAAATAAAGCGCTCCCAACTTTGGTTAACCGACCGGGTATCGCTCTCTATCCACTGAGCCAACTCATCAGTACATACACTTATTTAATGTGTGAGGCATTAGTCCTTCGCAATGACTGAAATGTTGCAACCGATTTTACCTTTGCATGTAACCGAGTGGATGCCATTAGCTCATGACTATCACGTGACAATTTGCCTCGGACTGTTTAAACAAAACTGTTTTAGTATCTAACTATAATCTTTAAACAGGTCTAAGGCTATAAACCTCGTTTTCGGTTTTAAAACAATAATATTTAATATCGACAAGAATGTTTAACATTTAAAACCACACAGTTTTTTAAACAGGCGAAATTTTAACCGCGTTCTAGACAGTGGTTGGGGCTAGGGAAAGCAGCCCTTACATGCTTATCATAATATAGGGTTATAGGGTTTATTTTGTGAGTGTATGTGAGGATGTTTGGTGAGGGTGAGGGTTGGAGTGTGTGTGTCTGTGTGTGTGTGTGTGTGGGCCATGTTGATCAAGGGTGGGGTGTGTATTAGTGTGTGTTTTGGTTGTGGATGAGATAGGATATGTGTCTTAGTGTGTGTGGTGTGTATGTAGGTGGGTGTGTTTGGTGAAGGTGTGGGTGTGTATGTGGTGAAGGGATATGGAAATGAGGATGTAAATAATAGTGCGTGGCACCTAAGTAATAAATTATGGATTGTTTTTTCTTCACCATCCGCTTGGTGGCAAGTGAGATTTTGGCAGTCTCTGAAGTTTGTTTGTAATTCAGTCATGGGTGCAAAGTCCAAATACAAAAGATACTAACATGAATTATGCTAGGATGGATGACTCTACCAAGACATAATCATGAAACCTATGATTGTTCACAACACAACTTCAAATGAATGGGCATTTCTTTGACTCACTCTGTAAATTGATGGTGGTATTTAATAGGTCTCCATCGCTCCTCTTTTTCCCGGAGATTCCCAAACCATTCACGGGGTTGGGAAAAAATTGTCAACTCCAAGCCCCCCCCCACCCCATACCTATTTCTGCCATTTTTAGTTTTTCTAATTTGGGGCGCCTTCCTTTTTACCTTGCTAATGAAGACCCTCAGTCGTACCCACATCCCAACTAAACGCGTCTGAGGTGTGGGGTTACTGGTCTTTCAAAAGTTAAATCTATGTTTTTAAGATTAAAAACTTTGAACTTTTGTCTATCATTAATTTTTTTTCTATAAATAATATTTCTTTTCTCGCCCCCCCTCGTTATACAGGAACAAGTCATACAGTCTATATTTCTATGTGAAGCTCTTGGGTCAATGGTGATAGACGGTATGGAGGGAGGATTTCGAGTCCAGTCTGCTTTTTATGGCACAACGATCCTGCTCTTGTGATGATGTTTGTCCTGGCAGAAGAGTCTGGAGAAGTCCGACCTAGTTTCCCCCTTTGCCGGGCGGCGGACACGGGAAGAATCTGATCACGAGCATGTTGCGAATGGAAGATGTCGTGCACTGTATGCTGCGGTGGACAGCTTTGTTTGGAAATCCCTGCAGGGATTACAAAATTAATTACTCAATCTGTTTACTTCATAGATTTTGATTAACCAAGGTATTTCATTTGTTTTTTGTTTTTTTTTTTGTTTTGTTTTTTTTTTTTACTATAGTTCTGATATACAAGCAAGGTGACCCGACCTTCCACTTTTCAATAACCCCAAACTAAAGTATTGCTTTTAAAGCCTACAAATTTTACTGTACATACGTCACCTTAAAAGAGCCTTTTGGCAACTTTTGATAAAAAACAATTCCCTTTAATAAAACCACAAATTTCCGTCGTTTGCCTAGACGACCTCAGCATTTAAACAACAAAGCAAAGTAGGTCTACAGAATCCTATACCCCTGTTGAGGCAAATCTTTTGAAAAAGGTTTTGTGGAAGAAAATTTTCTATAGTGGGGGTGCTTAGATTGGCAGCCAATGACTTGATGCCACATTCCTTGTAGCAAGAGTAAAAAGCAGCGCGTAGGCCTGTAGTCAGGTAGTTGCAGTAGTTAGGTAGTTGTAGTAGTAGTAGTAGTAGTAGAGTAGTAGTATTAGTAGTAGTATAGTAGTAGTAGTAGTAGTAGTAGTAGTAGTAGCAGTATAGTAGTAGTAGGTGGTGGTGGTTGTGGTGGTTGTGGTGGTGGTGCTGGTGTGGTGGTGGTGGTGGTGGTGGTAGTAGTAGTAATAGTACACTGTTGGTCGAAAGGTTAGATATTTTTTAATGTGCTTAACCAACATCTTAATGCTCGGGCTTTAATCTTCAAATTGTTTGTCCCTGGTTTCTTTTTTTTCGGATCCCCGGCTATATCTTGGACTTTCCCGAACCATTCCCGGGGAATGAAAAATAAGAATAAATGTTGGCCCCCTCAAAGCCCATTTTTGCCATTTTTGGGGTTCATTTTGGGCCCCTTTTTGTTTACCCGGTTGACCAAGGTCCCTTAATCCTAAAAACGTGATTGAAGTTTAGGGTTGTTATTGGTCTTCACGCTAAATTAAATTTAAGAATCAATGGATTTTGTCACTTGTCTAGTGGAGGGTCAAAGTCTATTTCTATAGGGGTTCAAACTTGTTTTATTCATTTTTAAACCATGGAATTTTTCTATCATCCAAAAAAATGTATTGTAGAATCCAGCCCAACATAAATCACAATGAAATAGGCTATTTACAACCTTAATATTACCAATGCATTAAGGCTGGAAAAAAATTGGGGGGGAAAATTATAATAATGAAGGGTTTTATGGTTGTTTTTTAATTTCCGTTCTTTTTACCATATAGGTCGGATAAAATATTTCATTTTCACCCATTTTACTTTTGACTTCAATCCTTCCGTTGACAAGAGACCAAAGCCTGTAACCTTAAGCTTTGATTCACCGTAAAGACAAATTATAACCCTACACTTGAGATCGTTTGCGTGGGTAGGATGGAGGGGGCCTTGGTCAGCCGGGTAAACAAAAATGGGCCCCAAAATGACAGCAACAAAAAATGGCAAAAATGGGGCATAGTGGGGGCTGACAAAACATTTTTTTTTTCATCCAAGGGCCAGGTTGGGGTAGCGCCAAAAGTTATGGCCAGGAATGAAAAACAAAAAAATCAAATTAAAGCCGGAGAAAAAAAAAGATGTTGGTGGAGCACGAAGCAAAATATCCAACCTTTCTGACAAACAGTGTAGTAGCAGTAGTAGTAGTATGGTAGTAGTAGTGGTAGTAGTAGTAAGTTAGTAGTAAGTAGGAGGAGGAGTAGTAAGTAGTAGTAGTAGTAGTAGTAGTAGTAGTAGTAGAAGTAGTATTAGTAGTAGTGACAGGGCCCCTTGGGAAGGGCCCTTGGAAGAGCAATACTCGATAATTGAAAGGGCCACCCTGTATAAAGAGACCTGAATTAAATAAATAAATAAATAAATAAGAATAATAGTGGTATAGAAGTAGAAGTTAGTAGTAGTAGTATAGTAGTAGTAGTTAGTAGTAGTAGTAGTAGAATAGTAGTAGAGTATAGTATTAGTTTTAGTTAGTATTAAGTAGTTAAAAGTTTAGTAAGTTAGTAGTAGTTAGTAAGTTAAGTAGTAAAAGTAGTAGTAGTGATAGAGTTTTGAGAGTAGCCTGCTAGTTGTAAAGTAGTCAGTGAGTAGTAGTAGTAGTAGTAGTAGTAGTAGTAGTAGTAGTAGTAGTAGTAGTTAAGTAGTAGTAGTAGTAGTATAGTATAGTAGAGTAGTAGTGTATAGTAGTAGTAGTAGTAGTAGTTGTGTAGTAGTAGTAGTAGTAGTAGTGAGTAGTAGTAGTAGTAGAGTAGTAGTAGTAGTATGTAGTAAGTATTGTAGTAGTAGTAGTAGTAGTAGTAGTAGTAGTAAGTATAAGGTCGTAGTTGTTAGTTAGTAGGGTAGTAAGTAGTAGTAGTAGTAGTAGTAGTAGTAGGTAGTAGTAGTAGTCAGTAGTATAGTTAGTAGTAGTAGTAGTAGTAGTAAGTAGTAGTAGTAGTAGAGTAGTATAGTAGTAGTATAGTAGTAGTAGTAGTAGTAGTAGTAGTAGTAGTAGTAGTAGTAGTAGTAGTAGTTAGTAGTAGTAGTAGTAGTACAGTACGGCTGGCATTACTATTTCACTGTTAATATAGCATCGTCATTGCCATTTACAACTATTGATCATTTTGTTCTCCCCAACAGATTCGCCCAAAATCTTGACCATCCCATGGAGCATGAAGACTTCTCAAATTCCAACAACATCGCCTATTCCACCAAGATCGTATACCGAACAACGGATCATCTTTCCAAGTAATACACAAGATTTAAATGAATGGCGTTTTGTGCCGGGGGTTTGTGAAAATGGATATTAGAGAAAACAATCAATATAATATAGCAAACATCACCTTAGATTTACTCTAATTAAATCAATCATTGATAATTAAAGAAAACTTATTCATGATAAGAATGATACCGTAGGTACATGGTCGGTTTATCTATACCGCGTGTACCATTAAACTCTACACTTTAGCTCCTCTAGCTTTAAAATGTATATATTTTGTAACTTTCACTCTTTTGTGGAGAAGATGCTAGTCATCGTGAAAGCACAATAAAGCGAAGAGAAGATAATGAAATGTCTCACGATGTCAAACTTTGAAAAAAATTGCAACGTTTCGGCTGCTACTGCCAGACGCACCCTCGCAGTATAATAGTGGGGCACCAAAGCGTCATGATATGGGCTTCGTTTTGCAAGTCTTGTATGTTTGGAGCATCTATGAATATGTTCTACTTGATCACACAAATCAGAAAATTATGTCTCCATTTTTTAACTGACCTTCTGTGACCCAAAATGGAGGTCAAAGGTCAGGCTTCATTAACATAAACATAATTTTCTTCAAATTGTGTCAAATTTGGTATGAAATTGTAGTTAATTTTTATAACTAGCAATTAAGTCTATTACATTTTTTCACCTGACCAGCCAGTTTTAGCAATATGCAAATTACTCTATTTATGCATATTAAATGCATAATTGTGTCAAGCTTCACTATAATCAGACATAACATATCCATAAACAATATTCATTGGCAACTAATCAAGAATACAACATAGGTCATACTAGCCTGACATTGCTGTCACATTCTGGTGACTCTTATGACCTTAAAGTTAGGGCAAAGGTCAATTTATATGATGATTAACAACTGGAAATGGCATCATGTTGGCAAAAAATTCAGTTTCTGTGAACTTTGAACTTATTTCTAGGTCGATTGTGTTAACTTAAAAATATGACAACATATATATTTTGGTTGATGGTATCAAGTTAAATATATTATGTTTATTACCAACATAGAGAAGCTTATACAACGAATAGGTCAAAGGTCAAAGTAAAAGAAAGAGTTCACAGAAACTGAGGGTGTTTGCTAACATGATGCCATTTCCAGGTTGTTAATCATCATATAAAATTGACCTTTGCCCTAATTTTAAGGTCATAAGGGTCACCAGAATGTGGCAGCTATGTCAGGCTAGTATGACCTATGTTGTATTCTTGACTAGTTGCCATTGATATTGTTTATGGATATGTTTGTCTGAATATAGTGAAGCTTGACACAAATATGCATTTAATTATGCATAATAGACTAATTTGCATATTACTCATAACTGGCTGGTCGGGTGAAAAAATGTTAATAGACTTAATTGCTAGTTATAAAATTAACTACAATTTGATACCAAATTTGACACAATTGAAGAAAATTATGTTATGTTAATGAAGCCTGACCTTTGACTCCATTTTGGGTCACAAAGGTCAATTAAAAATTGAGACATATATTTTCTGATTCGTGAGATCAAGTAGAACATATTTATAGATGTTTCCAAACATTAACATGACTGGCAAACGAAACTACATAGATGACCCCATTATATCCAACGTTGCAATTTTTCCAGTTTGACATCGTGAGACAACTGATCATCTTCTCTTCGCTTTATTTCACTCTTTTGTCCATATTTAAGAGTAACTTATATCATGGGCCCATGTGATAGTGCTACCTATTTGTATACCTATATCCTACCAATAATGAGCACTTGAGCTTTAAAAAAACGCGTGTCAAAATCACCTTGTACCAAGTTTGAGAAAAGTCAACACGTAGCGTCCTGGTAATAGAGGTAAGCCTCGTTGGTCATTCACAAGGAAAAATGTATTTAGGGATAATGTAATGTAATGGTTGTTATTACCAAAACTTGGTACAACGCGATTTTGACATAACAGGTTTTGTATGTATGATGATGATACTTGTCTATACTATACTTCAGATAATATTGATGATTTGTGTTCACTTAGTTGGAATGCTCACGTAAATTTTGTGAAAACAAAATAAACTATACAAATTGTTTCAAATGTACACACGCTGTTCACCAAAGGAACCATCCAACTCTTGTTTAAAGTCATTACACAACACCTGTTGTTCAAATTTTAATCAATGTTTTTTAAAGAATCTTACACAACTTTTTTCAAACAACTCTTTTTAAAACGACGTTTTAAAACAAATACAGGTGTAATCAGATATTTGTTTTGTATAATTGTATTATTAGTTATTGCAGCTTGCTCTGGGTTGACAAGTATAGACCTGAAAAACAAATTCATTGGTTCATTGAATTATGATGCATGCATATAGCAGTGGAGGGTTCAGAATTTGAAAAAGGGGGCACCGCAAGAAAATTTGAAAGTTAGGAGTGCATCCGAAAATTTTAATACCGTACAACTTAGGCCATATATACTTTATTTTAAGTATTTCTGTGTCCCATGAATCAGTGAATCGGGCGGTCTGTAATAAAATTGAACATTCATAATAAATTATCGCGGAACCTTGGTTCTGTCACGGCAAGGGCGGCGATTTCATGTCAAGACTGGGGGGGGGGGGACGGAAACCACGGAAGGAAATTAATAATACGCTCAAACGTAATAAAGCGTCCCAAAGATACATATTTGTACATTTAAAATTCGAAATAGAATGACCTACTTCGCACATTATGCAGAAACTAGTGACAATGTTTGTGAGCGCGAAACACGAGCCGAAAATTTTGCCTTATAATAAAATTTAGCATTGTTTGACATACATTTTGCCTCTTTAATTATCTTGACTAGCCAATGTGTCATGGTCATGATCATGTCTTACCTTGTCCCAAATGTTGATACTATTATTTATGTAAAACTTCATTTGTATAGCTTCAAGAAAAAACAGATAATCCGTAGGTTTTGCCTGCAAATAGGCCATCGTCTTATTATTAATGCATTTGTTAAATAATTGAAATCCCTTCTCTTTGATCTTTCCACAAAATGACCCAAAAACTCCATCACAATGTCATCCAGTGGCTCGTCGTGTTTCCTGTGTCCCTCGTTCTTCAAAATTACTCCTGTGTTTCATCAACTCCGTTGGTTTCCTCTCACTTTTCGCATCATACAAAATTGTTTTTCTTGCTTCCAGGTCATGTCCATTCCTTCATATTTTCTGAACTCCTCCTGAACTATATCAGCTCAATAAGCTTTTCAATCTCTCTTTTTTTTAATATCCATAATCATACTTATGTAATATTGTTAATTATATTCTTTCTCTTTATATCATTTGCTATGGAGTTTCATAATAATCTCTCTTTACAAAGTGTCGCTCAGCTCTGTGAAAATGTTTCAAGTTATGATTGAAACTCGTCTTCTAAATTCATGAATCGTCGGCCACCCCCTCCCCTCTTATTCCTTATTAATTCATGATCTGATGAAGATGACGTAGATTATTAGTAGATTAATTTGGAGTGCAAACATCCTCTCTTTGTTTCCAGCTAGTGTATACATATAGTATTTTTCTTTTGTCTCAACCACTTAGAGGTAATTTGCAATTTTGCGGTCAATATAACTGTTATTATTGATTTTGTTTTTGGTGGTAAAAAAAAAGTTTAGAAAATTTTGAAAAGTAATCACTAATTTTGTTGTTGTTATTATTACTTATCATTTTCCGTCGTACTCTCTAAGATGTACAAGAATGAAAAGTTCTAAATAAAAAAAGTAGTGAAATTCCACTCTAACAACAAGTTAAACCTCATTTTCTAATGACCCCCCCCCCCCATGGTGAAAAAAAAGGAGACGAAGTTGGTCCATGGCCCGCTACACGTCCAGACAATAGAAGGTTTCACAGTGCACCAAACACAGTCTGTGTCACTACTTTTTTTATTTAGAACTTTTCATTCTTGTACATCTTAGAGAGTACGACGGAAAATGATAAGTAATAATAACAACAACAAAATTAGTGATTACTTTTCAAAATTTTCTAAACTTTTTTTTTACCACCAAAAACAAAATCAAATAATAACAGTTATATTGACCGCAAAATTGCAAATTACCTCTAAGTGGTTGAGACAAAAGAAAAAATAATATATGTATACACTAGCTGGAAACAAAGAGAGGATGTTTGCACTCCAAATTAATCTAACAAATAATCTACGTCATCTTCATCAGATCATGAATTAATAAGGAATAAGAGGGAGGGGGGGGGGGGGTGCCGACGATTCATGAATTTAGAAGACGAGTTTCAATCATAACTTGAAACTATTTTCACAGAGCTGGCAGCGACACTTTGTAAAGAGAGATTATTATGAAACTCCATAGCAAATGATATAAAGAGAAAGAATATAATTAACAATATTACATAAGTATGATTATGGATATTAAAAAAAAGAGAGATTGAAAAGCTTATTGAGCTGATATAGTTCAGGAGGAGTTCAGAAAGATATGAAGGAATGGACATGACCTGGAAGCAAGAAAAACAATTTTGTAGGTGATGCGAAAAGTGAGAGGAAACCAACGGAGTTGATGAAACACAGGAGTAATTTTGGAAGAACGAGGGACACAGGAAACACGACGAGCCACTGGATGACATTGTGATGGAGTTTTTGGGTCATTTTGTGGAAAGATCAAAGAGAAGGGATTTTCAATTATTTAACAAATGCATTAATAATAAGACGATGGGCCTATTTTGGTCAAGAAACCTACGGATTATCTGTTTTTTCTTGAAGCTATACAAATGAAGTTTTACATAAATAATAGTATCAACATTTGGGACAAGGTAAGACATGATCATGACCATGACACATTGGCTAGTCAAGATAATAAAGAGGCAAAATGTATGTCAAATACAATGCTAAATTTTATTATAAGGCAAAATTTTCGGCTCGTGTTTCGCGCTCACAAACATTGTCACTAGTTTCTGCATAATGTGCGAAGTAGGTCATTCTATTTCGAATTTTAAATGTACAAATATGTATCTTTGGGACGCTTTATTACGTTTGAGCGTATTATTAATTTCCCTTCCGTGGTTTCCGTCCCCCCCCAGTCTTGACATGAAATCGCCGCCCTTGCCGTGACAGAACCAAGGTTCCGCGATATATTATTATGAATGTTCAATTTTATTACAGACCGCCCGATTCACTGATTCATGGGACACAGAAATACTTAAAATAAAAGTATATATGGCCTAAGTGTACGGTATTAAAATTTTCGGATGCACTCCTTAACTTTCAAATTTTCTTGCGGTGCCCCCTTTTTCAAATTCTGAACCCTCCACTGCTATATGCATGCATCATAATTCAATGAACCAATGAATTTGTTTTATCAGGTCTATACTTGTCAACCCAGGAGCAAGCTGCAATAACTAATAATACAATTATACAAAACAAATATCTGAATTACACCTGTATTTTGTTTTAAAACGTCGTTTTAAAAAGAGTTGTTTGAAAAAAGTTGTGTAAGATTCTTTAAAAAACATTGATTAAAATTTGAACAACAGGTGTTGTGTAATGACTTTAAACAAGAGTTGGATGGTTCCTTTGGTGAACAGCGGTTGTGTACATTTTGAAACAATTTGTATAGTTTATTTTGTTTTCACAAAATTTACGTGAGCATTCCAACTAAGTGAACACAAATCATCAATATTATCTGAAGTATAGTATAGACAAGTATCATCATCATACATACAAAACCTGTTATGTCAAAATCGCGTTGTACCAAGTTTTGGTAATAACAACCATTACATTACATTATCCCTATAATACATTTTGTTCCTTGTGAATGACCAACGAGGGCTTACCTCTATTACCAGGACGCTACGTGTTGACTTTTCTCAAACTTGGTACAAGGTGATTTTGACACGCGTTTTTTTAAAGCTCAAGTGCTCATTATTGGTAGGATATAGGTATACAAATAGGTAGCACTATCACATGGGCCCATGATATAAGTTACTCTTAAATATGGACAAAAGAGTGAAATAAAGCGAAGAGAAGATGATCAGTTGTCTCACGATGTCAAACTGGAAAAATTGCAACGTTTTGGATATAATGGGGTCATCTATGTAGTTTCGTTTGCCAGTCATGTTAATGTTTGGAAACATCTATAAATATGTTCTACTTGATCTCACGAATCAGAAAATATATGTCTCCAATTTTTTAATTGACCTTTTGTGACCCAAAATGGAGGTCAAAGGTCAGGCTTCATTAACATAAACATAATTTTCTTCAAATTGTGTCAAATTTGGTATCAAATTGTAGTTAATTTTATAACTAGCAATTAAGTCTATTAACATTTTTTCACCCGACCAGCCAGTTATGAGTAATATGCAAATTAGTCTATTTATGCATAATTAAATGCATATTTGTGTCAAGCTTCACTATATTCAGACATAACATATCCATAAACAATATCAATGGCAACTAGTCAAGAATACAACATAGGTCATACTAGCCTGACATAGCTGCCACATTCTGGTGACCCTTATGACCTTAAAATTAGGGCAAAGGTCAATTTATATGATGATTAACAACCTGGAAATGGCATCATGTTAGCAAACACCTCAGTTTCTGTGAACTCTTTCTTTTACTTTGACCTTTGACCTATTCGTTGTATAAGCTTCTCTATGTTGGTAACTAACATAAATATATTTAACTTGATACCATCAACCAAAATATATATGTTGTCATATTTTAAGTTAACACAATCGACCTAGAAATAAGTTCAAAGTTCACAGAAACTGAATTTTTTGCCAACATGATGCCATTTCCAGGTTGTTAATCATCATATAAATTGACCTTTGCCCTAAC
The DNA here is from genome assembly GCA_940671915.1 of Paracentrotus lividus. NCBI lineage: Eukaryota > Metazoa > Echinodermata > Echinoidea > Camarodonta > Echinidae > Paracentrotus > Paracentrotus lividus. The sequence continues at coordinate 27,771,609 of CALNVZ010000218.1, forward strand.
TTTAAGGTCATAAGAGTCACCAGAATGTGACAGCAATGTCAGGCTAGTATGACCTATGTTGTATTCTTGATTAGTTGCCAATGATATTGTTTATGGATATGTTATGTCTGATTATAGTGAAGCTTGACACAATTATGCATTTAATTATGCATAAATAGAGTAATTTGCATATTGCTCAAAACTGGCTGGTCAGGTGAAAAAATGTTAATAGACTTAATTGCTAGTTATAAAATTAACTACAATTTCATACCAAATTTGACACAATTTGAAGAAAATTATGTTTATGTTAATGAAGCCTGACCTTTGACCTCCATTTTGGGTCACAGAAGGTCAGTTAAAAAATTGGAGACATATATTTTCTGATTTGTGTGATCAAGTAGAACATATTCATAGATGCTTCCAAACATTAACAAGACTTGCAAACGAAGCCCATATCATGACGCTTGGTGGCCCCACTATTATACTGCGAGGGTGCGTCTGGCAGTAGCAGCCGAAACGTTGCAATTTTTTTCAAAGTTTGACATCGTGAGACATTTCATTATCTTCTCTTCGCTTTATTGTGCTTTCACGATGACTAGCATCTTCTCCACAAAAGAGTGAAAGTTACAAAATATATACATTTTAAGCTAGAGGAGCTAAAGTTAGTAAGTTTAATGGTACACGCGGTATAGATAAACCGACCATGTACCTACGGTATCATTCTTATCATGAATAAGTTTTCTTTAATTATCAATGATTGATTTAATTATGAGTAAATCTAAGGTGATGTTTGCTATATTATATTGATTGTTTTCTCTAATATCCATTTTCACAAACCCCCGGCACAAAACGCCATTTCATTTAAATCTTGTGTTATTACTTGGAAAGATGATCCGTTGTTCGGTATACGATCTTGGTGGAATAGGCGATGTTGTTGGAATTTGAGAAGTCTTCATGCTCCATGGGATGGTCAAGATTTTGGGCGAATCTGTTGGGGGAGAACAAAATGATCAATAGTTGTAATGGCAATGACGATGCTATATTAACAGTGAGAATAGTAATGCCAGCGTACTGTCTACTTCTAATTACTACTACTACTACTACTACTACTACTACTACTACTACTACTACTACTACTACTACTACTACTACTACTACTACTACTACTACTACTACTACTACTACTACTACTACTACTACTACTACTACTACTACTACTACTACTACCACTGACTACTACAACTAGCAGGCCTACTACTACTACTACTACTACTACTTCTTCTACTACTACTACTACTACTACTACTACTACTACTACTACTACTACTACTACTACTTCTACTACCACTATTATTCTTATTTATTTATTTATTTATTTAATTCAGGTCTTCTTTATACAGGGTGGCCCTTTCAATATCGAGTATTGCTCTTCCAAGGGGCCCTTCCCAAGGGGCCCTGTCACTACTACTAATACTACTTCTACTACTACTACTACTACTACTACTACTACTACTACTACTCCTCCTCCTACTACTACTACTACTACTACTACCACTACTACTACCATACTACTACTACTGCTACTACACTGTTTGTCAGAAAGGTTGGATATTTTGCTTCGTGCTCCACCAACATCTTCTTTTTTCTCCGGCTTTAATTTGATTTTTTTTTTGTTTTTCATTCCCTGGCCATAACTTTGGCGCTACCCCCAACCATGCCCTGGGAATGAAAAAAAAAATGTTTGTCAGCCCCCACTATGCCCATTTTTGCCATTTTTTGTTGCTGTCATTTTGGGGCCCATTTTTGTTTACCCGGCTGACCAAGGCCCCCTCCATCCTACCCCCGCAAAACGAGTCTCAAGTGTAGGGTTAATATTGTTCTTTACGGTGAATCAAGCTTTAAGGTTACAGGCTTTGGTCTCTTGTCAACGGAAGGATTGAAGTCAAAAGTAAAATGGGTGAAAAATTGAAATATTTTATCCGACCTATATGGTAAAAAGAACGGAAATAAAAAACAACCATAAACCCTTCATTATTATAATTTTCCCCCCAATTTTTTTTCCAGCCTTAATGCATGTAATATTAAGGTTGTAAATAGCCTATTTTTCATTGTGATTTATGTTGGGCTGGGATTCTACAATACATTTTTTGGATGATAGAAATTTCCATGGTTTAAAAATGAATAAAATCAAGTTTGAACCCCTATAGAAATAGACTTTGACCCTTCCACTAGACAAGTGACAAAATCCATTGATCTTAAATTTAATTTAGCGTGAAGACCAATAACAACCCTAAACTTCAATCACGTTTTTAGGATTGAAGGGACCTTGGTCAACCGGGTAAACAAAAAGGGGCCCAAAATGACCCCAAAAATGGCAAAAATGGGCTTTGAGGGGGCCAACAATTTATTCTTATTTTTCATTCCCCGGGAATGGTTTCGGGAAAGTCCAAGATATAGCCGGGGATCCGAAAAAAAAAGAAACCAGGGACAAACAATTTGAAGATTAAAGCCCGAGCATTAAGATGTTGGTTAAGCACATAAAAAATATCTAACCTTTCTGACCAACAGTGTACTATTACTACTACTACCACCACCACCACCACCACCACACCAGCACCACCACCACAACCACCACAACCACCACCACCTACTACTACTATACTGCTACTACTACTACTACTACTACTACTACTACTATACTACTACTACTACTACTACTACTACAACTACTACTACTGCAACTACCTGACTACAGGCCTACCGCTGCTGTTTTACTCTTGCTACAAGGGAATGTGGCATCAAGTCATTGGGCTGCAATCTAAGCACCCCCACTATAAGAAAATTTCTTCCAACAAAACCTTTTCAAAAGATTTGCCTCCAACAGGGGTATAGGATTCATGTAGACCTACTTTGCTTGTTGTTTTCAAATGCGAGGTCGTCTAGCAAACGAGCGGAAATTTTGTGGTTTTATTAAAGGGGAATTTTTTATCAAAAGTGCCCAAAGAGGCTCTTTTAAGGTGACGTATGTACAGTAAAATTTGTAGTGCTTTAAAAGCAATACTTTAGTTTTGGGGTTATTGAAAAGTGGAAGGGTCGGGTCACTTGCTTGTATATCAGACTATAGTAAAAAAAAAAAAAAACAAAACAAAAAAAAAAACAAAAACAAATGAAATTTACCTGGTTAATCAAAATCTATGAAGTAAGACAAGATGAGATAATTAAACTTTGTATCCCTGCAGGGATTTCCAAACAAGCTGTCCACCGCAGCTACAGTGCACTGACATCTTCCATCGCACATGCTCGTGATCAGATCTTCCGTGTCCGCGTCCCGGCAAAGGGGGAAACTAGGTCGGACTTCTCCAGACTCTTCTTGGCCAGGACAAACATCATCAAGAGCAGGATCGTTGTTGCCATAAAAAGCAGACTGGACTCGAATCCTCCCTCCCATACCGTCTATCACCATTGGACCAAGAGCTTCACATAGAAATATAGACTGTATGACTTGTCCTGTATAACGATGGGGGGGGGGGGAGAAAAGAAATATTATTTATAGACAAAAATTATATGATAGACAAAAGTCTAAAGTTTGTAATCTTAAACATAGATTTAACTTTGAAAGACCAGTAACCCCACACCTCAGACGCGTTTAGTTGGGTGTGGTACGACTGAGGGGGTCTTCATTAGCAAGGTAAAAAGAAGGGGCCCAAAATTAGAAAAACTAAAAATGGCAGAAATAGGTATGGGGTGGGGGGGGGGGGCTTGGAGTTGACAATTTTTTTTCCCAACCCCCGTGAATGGTTTGGGAATCTCCGGAAAAAGAGGAGCGATGGAGACCTATTTAAATACCACCATCAATTTACAGAGTGAGTCAGAAGAAATGTCCCATCATTTTGAAGTTGTGTTGTGAACAATCATAGGTTTCATGATATGTCTTGGTAGAGTCATCATCCTAGCATAATTATGTTAGTATCTTTTGTATTTGGATCTTTGCACCCATGACTGAATTACAAACAAACTTCAGAAGACTGCAAAATCTCACTTGCACCAAGCGGATGGGTGAAGAAAAAACAAATCCATAATTTATTACTTAGGTGCACGCACTATTATACATACCCTCATTTCCATATCCCTCACCACATACACACCCACACCTTCACCAAACACACCCACCTACATACACACACACACACATAGACACATATCCTATCTCATCCACACCAAAACACACACTAATACACACCCACACCCTTATCAAACATGCCCACACACACACACACACAGACACACACACTCTCACCCTCACCCTCACAAACATCCTCACATACACTCACAAAATAACCCTATAACCCTATATTATGATAAGCATGATAAGGGCTGCTTTCCCTAGCCCCACACTGTTAGAACGCGGTTTAAAAATTTCGCTGTTTAAAAAACTGTTGGTTTAAATGTTAAACATTCTTGTTCGATATTTAAATATTATTGTTTAAAACCGGAAAAGCGAGGTTTTATAGCCTTAGACCTGTTTAAAGATTATAGTTTAGATACTAAACAGTTTTGTTTAAACAGTCCGAGGCAAATGTCACGTGATAGTCATGAGCTAATGGCATCACTCGTTACATGCAAAGGTAAAATCGGTGCAACATTTCAGTCATTGCGAAGGACTAATGCCTCACACATTAAATAAGTGTATGTACTGATGAGTTGGCTCAGTGGATAGAGAGTTCGATACCCGGTCGCGTTAACCAAAAGTTGGAGCGTTTTTATTTTTGGAGAGAAGCGTTAAACAATACTGTTTATATTTTAAACAACCGTTAACAACAGGTTGTTTAAACTTTTAAACAACAAGAGTGTTAAAGGTTTAAACAACTACAGGTTGTTTAATTTTTAAACAACGCTGTGCGATTCACCGGTAAACAACTTGTTTAATTTTTTCTAACAGTTGCATGAAGAATATGAAAAGAAAAATGATTAAACTAGGTATACTTACCGTTACTTCTGGCGAACATAATCCAATACCGACAACTAGAAAAAGTAGTGAGAGCTTTGGGACATGTTTGACAGATCAAATCTACTAATAAACAAACAAACAAAACAAACAAACAAATCAAACTATCAGGGGACATATAGCTATGCATTAAGATAAGTAGGTTTGACTCTATGATGATAATCAAGAGTCCAATTCTGTAATCTGAATAACTCATTACCGACACACAAGATCAGGCCCGTAACTAGGATTTTTACGGTGGGGGGGGGGTTCAAAATCTGAAAAAAGTGGACCTTTTTTAAGGAAATGAATGTTTGTGAGCGCGAAGCGCGAGCCGAAAAAAATTTGATTTAATAATGATCTAAAGCGGAATATTTTATGCAAAATATTTCCCCTTATTGTTGTTTTTGTTTTCTTTAAAAAACTGTGATGATCACCTCCCTTTTCAAAAATAAATTGGCGAGCGCGAAGCGCTGAGCGGAAAATTTCATATCACATCATTGCAGTTTTTGATGTTAAGAATAAGTAAATGGGCTTTTTTTTAAGAGAACTTTGCGAGCGCGAAGCGCGAGCCGAAAATTTGGGCTTATAATGACCTGAGCTGAAGGTGTTTTGTATTTAGACACATTTACTTCTTACTTAGCATCATTTTTGTTTTAATTCCTTTAAAATCTGATGACTACCTCCTTAAAAAATGCGAGCTAGAAGCGCGAGCTGAAAGAAAATACCCACAAAAACTATTAAGCACTTCGTAGGCCTACATCTGGGCGTCAAGAATCAAGTAAATGGTCATAATCTGGAGTTGAACCTTGCGAGCGACCGGAAATTTTCCTAAGTGTTTTTTTTCACACATCTTGCCCATTATTTCTTTGTTTGAATTTTTTCAAACAAGCTGATGATAATCTCTCTTTTTTTAGAAATTCGCGCGTAGCGGAGAAAGAAATTTGTATATTTTGCTGGAAAATGAATTCGATATAACCCTTTAAAATATATAAACATGCGAAGCAAAGCTCGAGTGAAAATTGTTCTACATACGGACCTCCGACGGACCTGCCTTGGTTTTTGTTTCCTTTTTTCAAATTCTAGCTCACCTGTGAACAAAATTGCATGCATGATGGCCTTTTCCCTCAAGACCCAACAGCGGGGCAAATTAAGAGCTTTTGAAACAAGGCTTATTTATTTATGTTATCATCTTATTAAAATTGAAGACCAAACCTCATTTGAAAATATGAAATAGAGCCCATGCAAGTAGAGACAGAAAACATCCCAGTGAGATGATTTCATTTTCTTCTGAAAGTATAACATCCCTGAAACTAAATGTTGACGGAGCGCGAGCGGCGGCGAGCGTAAAAATTTCCATGTAGCGGGGACATGAACAAGGTATTTTTAACCTTCGTGTTTGCCATTTCTCTATTTTTAAGTACAATAATCGGCTGGCATTTCTGCCTAATTAAGTCGGGGTTTCACCTTTTTGTTCTTTTACCCTTTTTTTTCTTTTATCTTTGTTTTTTTTTTTTCTTTTTTTTTTGGTCAAGCGGACCCTACTCGCCAGCGGGGAGGTTCGTTCGAACCCCCCGAACCCCCCTAGTTACGGGCCTGCAGATAAGGGTGCTATCTCACTCGCAGAGACGTCTCCGCGACGGAATCGTTTCCGCCACGGATAAAAAAGTATTAGAGACGTCTCCGAGACGTCTCTGCGACAATTTTCAAAAACTGTCCCAAAGTAGTTTCCGCGACTCATGAAACGTCTCGGAGACGTCTCCGCGATGTCTCCGAAATCCGTCTCAAAGTTGTTTCAAATCCGTCTCAAAGTTGTTTCATATCGGTCTCAAAGTTGTTTCAAAGTAGTTTCCGTGAAGTGAGATACGACCCTAAGAGGTTCTTTGGGGAAAATAGTTTGATGAAAAAAAGTCCTAGGTTGGTAGGAGCCTTTGACAAACCAGGGAGGCAAACTACGCCAAAACATGGTGACATTTTAGGACAACTGTAACAAAATACTGACGAATATAATCAGTCTATGTCAAATAAAATGGTACAGTTGGAAAACATTTTTTTTATAGTGTGACGGTTAATATCAACGTGGTAGTTTTTATTCTTGTCATAAAGCAGGAATATCACTCTTTCTTCTGCAAGTTTTTTCATCACATTTGGTGCAGTATTTTTTGAGATATGACTAGTTTTCTACAATCAAGGAAAATCCATTTTTCGCACGCCGTCCCATGCCTTTGTGTACGATTTCGCATAATGACCGTGAATTCAGAGCTCCAGAACAATAGAAGTGCGTAATTTCGATTTGTTTCTCGTCGCACAAAACTTAGCATAACTTTTGTTTTACAAAAGCAAATTATACAGGACAAAGCGCATCAGCAAGAAAAATCTTTTGGCTTTAATTTGGTACCACAAACACACATTATATGAAGAGATTTCACACCTAAATGATTTTTTCCCCGACTGTACCATTTTTTTTTACACAGACTGTATATATACGCCTAATAATTTGTACAATCTTCCTTTTATAAAAATTATTTGCTGGACTCGCTAATGATGGTCATAATAATCCCTCTATGGTCAGCTTACTAATAATTATTCATTACTCCCCTGAAACAAACAAATGAATTAATTTGCAAAAATAATGATTAATACTTGCAAATGGAAGAAATGCATAATTCGAAAAACGGAAGGTTTTACAAGATTTTGATTGTTAAACTGTTTAATTATATTGATACAAATTAATGCTACTTACGTATACTTTGTGTCAGCAGGAGCGTTGTGTGTGTTAATGAAGCTCGAATCAATTAGACAAAACAGACAAAACCCTGAAAACTAATTATTTCCCAACCATGGGTAAGCCCACATGAAACGAACAAACCGCATTGGAAACATTAATCATTTTGATAACATGAAAATTACACAAGCGTATCACATACAATATTGACAATACGTAATGAATCATGCATGCATGTCATATTTTCATAGTCTATAATGCTGCAGTCACACAGACATTTACGTTGAGTTACGTCCGGTTGCGTCCAAAAATTGTTTTCTTATGCTACAGGGTACACACGAGTAAATGATATGCACGCAAGGTTTTTTGGGAAGGCGTACCAAAGATGAGGTCATTTTTATTGATGGAAAATGGTCATATAAAATAATTTAATGGTTTTATGTTGCTGTTTAATGAATAAATATGTGCTATAAGTCCTACTCTTTCATAATTTACCATTTAGTTGAAGATTGGGCACTTTGGCGTATTTTTTAGGAATCTTTTTCGCAATTTCGTACATCTACTAAATCACGCGTACAAAAGTCGTCTCTTTTGTCATAGTCTCGCTCAAGGATTCTTGATTTTTGTTTGAGCTGACAAAATTTTCTATAAGTCCCTTAACTACGAGTCCTTTAAATTTTAACTTTGCTGTGATAATTAAAACGATATCCATCTACAGAATTTTGGAATGTCTGTTTTTGAAGAGCGTTAATTTAACACGTGAGCCTATGGGCGTCTATTTACTCGTGTGCCCCCTACAGTCACACAGACACTTACGTTTAGTTACGTCCGCTGTGTATAGATTTAGCTCAGTGGACGCAGCATGAACGCAGCATGTACGCGGTCATCCGCAAGGAACGTAAGTATACGTATCTGTCCGAAACTGAACCGTATTGGTACGCACAATGACGGCGCCAAGCCTGCGAAATTTTGAAATGTTCAAAATTTCGCAGGGCATCTTTACGGATGCTGACTTACGTAAGTAACCGTAACTAAACGTAACTTTCCGTAAATGAACGTAACTATCCGTATCTAGGACGCAGACCATCCGGGGAAAATTCTTAAATTCTGTCCATTTGCGCTGATTTGCGTCCACCGTAAGTATTCGCAATTATCCGTAATTAAACGTATACAAAGTTTAAGTATCCAAAACAATACACTTAAGGGGCTGCGGACAAACACTTAAGCATTGCGGATAATTGCGTCCTATCACGTTTTGGAGCTCCCGAACACCCGTTCTTGTTTGCACATGGATACGGGTTATATAAATGTAATAGCTTAGAGGGGGCAGGTCCAAAATTTCCTGGAGGGAGGGGGGGGGGACGAATTAAAAAAAACATAATAATTCAAGCGAGCTTCCACTCTATAAAAAGAATAATGGAAAACAGGATGTTCGAAACCATATTTGATTGAAATCCTCTGCAATTAATAATATAATAATGATAATGATATCTTCAGCTTATATAGCGCATAATACCTAAGTCCCTATGCGCTTTACAAAAATTAACAGATGGGTTATTTTAACTAAGACAGTAAAGTAATTAAAATTCAGTAGAGGTACATAGATGAACATAATCAATTGCATAGAAAATATTATAATATAGAATTAAATCAAAATAAATAAAGACATAACAACACGTTATAGAAAACAATTTATAACAATCAAATAATAACAATAAGTAACTAATTCTTAAATAGATATGTCTTAATTAAATCTTATAACTCAATAATCCCCCCTTTTTACATGACAAGAATATATTGAATAAATTTGTTTGAAATTTGTTTTAGTTGCATAATCCCTAGCATAAACATGGTTATGACCTCTTGAGAGCGCGATGCCCGGTCAAGAAGGGTTATTGATATACATTTGTTTAAATTATGTCATTTAAATCACGGGAGCGCACAGCGCAAATACTCTATTTACCATTTAATAAGTAGGGAAGCAGGACAGTCTTATCCGTTTGGGCTACAATTTCAAATTGACTAAATGATAGAATGCAAGAGTGAACAAAAAATTGCTATAAAATGATTAGAAAGCAAAGCAAGTTATGCACTCGCCCCCCCCCCCCAAAACAGGGCCAGCGGAGACGGGGGGGGGGGGGCCTGGGGGGGCCGGCCCCCCCACTTTTTTGCCAGAAATTTTAATATTTTCTAAGGGAAAAAAGGAAAAAGAAAGAAAAAAAAAAAGAACGGGAAGGAGAGGCAAAATGTGTTTAAAATACACTACCTTCGGGTTCATTAGAAGCCATTTTTCTGCTCGCGCATCGCGCTCGCAAGGTTCTCTCAATAAGGCACATTGACTGATGCCTTATGTCCCATATTAGTAAAGTCATGTAAATTTTTCTACTCGCACTTGGCCTTCGCAATTTATTTTTTGTTAAAATTGAGGTGATCTTGATCCATAGAAGAATTCAAACAAAAAGAGATAAGATGGAAAATGTGCGTAAAATATACAGTATTATTATGTGGCCAATCATTGAGCCAAAAATTTCAGCTCGCGCTTCCCGCTCGAAAATTCCTCTCAGAAAGACTGATTTCTGACGTCGCAAAGTGAAGTAATAGATGTCAATTAAGTTTCAAAATCTAGAAAACACTACCTTCAGTTAATTATAAGTCAAAATTTTCTGCTCGCGTTTCGCGCTCGCAATTTATTTTTGTTAAAATGAAGGTGATCGTTACCTAGTAACAGAATTCAAACAAAAATAGGCCTACATATAAGAGGGGGAAATCTGCGTAAAATATAGGCTATTTGTGTCATTATAAGCCAAAATTTTCAGAAAGTTTATTTTTATTAAAATGAAGGTGATCGTTATCTAGTAAAAGAATTCAAACAAAAATACATGAGAGTAGAGGGGGAAATGTGAGTAAACTATACGGCCTTTGCATCATTGTAAGCCAAAATTTCACCTCGCGCTTCGCGCTCGCAAATGAGTCTCAGAGGGGATGACAATTATCAAAATGTGTATAGAATATTAGAATACACTACCTTCAGGTAATTATAAGCCAAAATTTTCGGCTCGCGCTACGCGCTCGCAAATGTGTCTCAGACGGGATGACAATTATCAAAATGTGTATAGAACACATTACCTTCAGGTAATTATAAGCGAAAGTTTTCGGCTCGCGCTACGCGCTCGCATATTTCTCTAAAAAGTTGTACTGACCCCTGACTTCGCGCTTGAATATGATCTGCTCATTCACAAATGTGCACTTTTTTCACATTTCGAACCCCCCCCCCGTAAAAATCCTTATTATTCGTTCCGTATTATATGTTCACATGAATTCTTCTAAAACTTGGGCCCCCTCACTTTTGAAAACGCTCCGCCGGCCCTGCCAAAGGAAAAAAGTTAACATTATAATCACATTAATATATTCTCTTTTTGCTTTTCAATTTTATAATAACCTAAAATATACGTGCGGAAAAATGTGGGAGCAAAAAAAGGAGGGCCATTAATTGAAATTCTCTTTCCCTCTTCTATATAAATGAAAGTTAAACTTTTTAAAAAGACCTCTTTGAAAACTATAATAATTATAATCTAGTAATCAGTGGAATAAATAAGGGACTTCGCTGCATGTTGTCTCTTCTGGGATGTTTTATCTTTCGATTGGTTCCTTTATTTACAAACAAAAAACAAAAAAAATCATTCGTTTTCGTCTGTTTATTAGGGACCGAATCTTCTTAAATAGCCTGTATATAGAAGCGAATAAAAAGTGGTTTGAAACCTATTTAGGTTACATTCTTCTTCTGTTTTTTTTTTTCTCTCTGTGTGTTATTCTACCTCCCCCTCCTCTCTCTCTCTCTCTCTTTGGTGGGGGAGGGTGCTTGCCCCCTGGATCAACGTCTGTTGTCCTGTAGCCCTCTTCAACCTTGTCTTTGTACCTACCACTTTGCTTTTGGGGTAGGACTTTGAAGCCATGTAACTAGCAGTGGCGGATTCAGACGGGGACGCAGGGGACGTCCCCCCCATAATTTGAAAATCGCTCATTGACTGTACATGTTAAGATCAGAAAATTTCGGCGGCGCCCCCCCCCCTATCCTGAAATCCTGTATCCGCCACTGACTAGCAGAAATAGGAAAGGTGATCTATTGGCGAAGGTTTAAAAAAAAAAAAAAAAACCACACTCATTGACCAGAGAGATATATAATTTTTCATTACAATTCCCAGTTATCTGTATACGTATGTAAATCCCCGCAAGTGTTCTGAAGTGTCCGGAAGTTTCCGAAAGTCGGAAAAAACAAAGACCGAGTAGAATAGGTTATTCGTAAGTGGACGCATGTGTCCGTATCTGGTCGTAACTATTCGTATCATTCGCATTTTGTCACGTATACATTATAATCATTGAGGCGTGTCGGGAAGGTATCCGTGGGGATTCGCAGAAAAAATGACCTTTTTGGACGCAGCGCTGGACGTAACTCAACGCAAGTTCTGTGTGACTGTAGCATAAGTCATTATCCGTGGCTAGAACGTGTTGAACGCAAATGCGTGCCCGTTTCCCATTAAAAAAATCTAGACCTTTTTGCCAGACCTCATGCGTCTTCGTAACTTCAAGCTGATAATGAATATACAATGCTCGTTTGTAAGACGTCCTAGCACATCTTTAGAACGATTTAAGTACGGCAATTTCGTTTGTAGTACGTCCATCTCGTTTCAGGTACGTTGCCACCACGTTAAATTTTAGGACGAGATGGGCGCCCGATTTTTTAAAACACTTTTTTGAAAATCTGACCGAGCTAGTCCATGAAGTTCGTAAACAGATCGTAAGAAGTATTTACTACGTCCACTCAGTTTACCCACAGACTATGCCCGTTCGGCAAAATTTGCAAGGACGTAGCAGGAACGAGCTCAGTGTGACGGGGGTATAAGCTATCTTGCATATAACGATCGCCTGCTTGAAAACATCGCTCTCGCCAAATGCTGGCAGGGATTGATGCGCGACAAAACTGCCGATATTTAGGGTTTTGAGACTCCAAAGTGGTAAAAAAAAAAATCTATAATAATGCTACTTTTTCTCATTTTGCGTGAGATCGTGAGACGGACCCGAAATGCGTGATTCTCACGCAAGATGGAGAGAGGAGGGAAGGATGAATTGCGATCGCCGAATCACAGGTGGAGCGCGCTAGCGCGGAGGCTAAGCTAATTTTTGTCCAAATAGAGACGGCTGGAAAATATAATAAAACTTTATCATTTAACGGCGGCCATTAATATATTTAAAAAAAAATTAAGATGTTGGTGCAGAGCTGAGCGCCAATGGATATATGCTCAAGTAAGGATATAATTTGGGAATAGGGGCTTAATGATGTCTGTATGATCCCCTCCAACACACAAAAACCCAAAAATACAACAAAAACAATAATGAGAAAATCTTGGGTTATACTATAATGGCGATCGCCGAATTGTGTACACCATCAAAAATATTTAGGGGGAGGGGGGCGGCTCAACGATATCTGAGCCCCCAATATTTTTTTTTTTTTTGGGGGGGGGGCTGCGCCCCCCCCCAAGCCCCCCGAAGCCCCCGAAGCCCATGCATGGCGAGGAGTGATCATAATTGGCAGAGCTACAAGTCTCACGGCATGG
>CALNVZ010000218.1:27784933-27821278 GCA_940671915.1 Paracentrotus lividus
GGTAGGCCTCCAAAAGGGAACCAAAATGACCTTAGAGGGGCGCCAAATGGAGTAAAAATAATATAATATAGAGTAAAATAAATATAATAAATAATAATAAAATATATATATATATATATAAATATATTAAATTGATTTGAGCCGATTGAGCCTCTTAAACCTACCCCACAGCTGATAGATATTGACCTTATGGTTGGCCGAAGTCCACGTTTTTTTTTCAACAACCTACCCTCCCCCTCCCCCCCGCGCCGCCCCCCCCCCAAAAAAAAAAAAAAAAAAAAAAAAAAAAAAAATCAATTATTCAACATCGGGCCCCGGTGTTCAAATCCCGATACGCGCCTGATAACCCCCCCCCCCCCCCCGCCATGAAAAATAAGGAAAGACGAAATGGTCCATGCCCGCTACATGTCCTCATGTATACAGGCCCAACCCACTTTTTAAAAAAAAAAACAAAATTCAGCCATCACTAAAAATCTTCGATATCGAGGCTAATTCTGTCAGCGATAAGACAGCAAAAAAAAATTAAAAAAATAATAAATAAAAATAAAAACAATCAGTAATGAACATTTATGTTAAATAAACAAAAACAAAAACAAAAGTATAAAAAACCTGATTTCACTTTACCACTCCTTCACTAATATACTAAATTATATTAATAATTACTCTAAAAATGTACAGCAGGTAAATTCAATCGTTTAAATTTAGAAGATGAAAAAACAGGGAATCTAGAGAATAGGAGGTTTACATCCTTCAGGATCTCATGCTACAGTCACACACACACACTATGTTGAGTTAAACATTTTTGTTGTTTTAATCTTAATTTATCTCTATTATATCAATTTTTATGTATTTCTTTGTTTTATTGGTATAAGGAAATTATCACTATTTCCCATCTGCTGGGGGGGGGGGGCCGGGCCCCGAAACCACCCCCCCCCTCAGAATACGCGCATGGCCATTAGAAAATGAGGTTTAACTTGTTGTTAGAGTGGAATTTCACTACTTTTTTTTATCTACCGAGTGAGTAAAAAAAAACTTTACACCTAGAAAAATGTCGATAAAAAGAAAACCAATTTATAAACCCTAAATTAGCTTACATATTCTGAAAGAGTAACTCCTCCCGCATCTTCTGGTACCATTTTTGTGTGGTATATCTTTACGCTTGGATGAACATGACGCATTGTTTGCGAACATGCAAATTTTGAATTGTGCCAGGGTGGGGATGAAATGGAAACAACAAAAGCTGACAAAAAAAGCATCTTCATTTATTTATTTATTTGTCTTATTTACCCAGGGTAGCCTGTTCAGTGATTGAACACTGTTGTCAACCAGGGCCCTGCACATATACATACCATAAACAATCATAGGAACACAAAAGTATAAACGAGAACATGTAAACAAAGATATGAAATTGACAATATTACCTTACAATGCAATTACAATGATAGACATGGAAGAAGTGAAATGATATGGGTAATTTGAAAAGAACCAGTATTGGTATTCAGCATAATTCAAGGAAATTTTGGAGGTGTGCAATTTAATAAATCAAAAGTAATTATAAAGTTAAGTTAGATAACCTAAAATTTTATCTCTAAAATACTATTTGATTGTTATAAAAAATAAGGTATAGAAACACACAAGGGTCTGATTTGATTTGATTTAATGATCAAATCAAATCAAATCATAAAGAATGATGGTGATTTTGTTGGTGATTATAATTATTCAAAATTCATTGGCCTAATTAAACGTATAATTCTAGTTACGTAACAGTTATTTTCATTTTCTTTTCATAACATATATCTTTAAACATATTACATAGCATAAGATTACATATAATTAAGATTCATTAAGAATTTCACTACATAATAACATTTTTTTTATACTAAGGTTTGCCTATCCCTCCAATAACTATATATATGCCTATATGCACGGTTACACTCATTGGCTAGCATCAGAGGACAAAATATACGCAATTAAAGCCCTTCATGAGTTTTTGCTAGTCTCCAGAATAGAGTCGTGAATGCTTCTTTAGTTGGTGCATTCTTAAGGGCTGAAGGAAGCCCGTTCCAACAAAGTGACCCTTCGTGGGAAAAGCTTTTTTTCCCCATTTGTGTTTTGACCATTGGCACCAGCAAACCTTGTGAAGTGGCACCCTCGTGCGGTGAGTATGAACACTATTACTTTGGGTAAACATATCAGAGATATAGTTAGGGCTTTCTCCATTGATTGCATTATATAAACAACTTACATTTGTGAAATTTCCATCTTTGTTCAATGGTTACCCATTTCAGTTTAGACAGTACATCAACAGTAGGTGTCATAAAATTGCATTTGAGGACCAGTCTCGCCATTTTTTTATGTTGGGTAATGAAAACGTTCTTTATGTATTGTGAACAGTTTACCCAAGAACAGCTGCAATAGTCAAAATGGGGTGTTATCAAGGCATTAGCTAGAAGTTTGGCACTATCGACAGTTAAGTACTTTCTCAGTCTACTTAATAAGGCAATGCGTGAGCCAATTTTTTTGCTGATTACAACTACTTGCTTTTGCCAGGTGAGCGACTCGTCCAACCACGTACCCAAATATTTGAAATTTGTGACTCTTTCAAGGACGTGATTATCAACCTTCACATTTAGAGGGTTTGCATTTTTCAATTTATTAGAGGTACCAAATAACATGAATTTTGACTTATCAGGGTTTAGTGTAAGTCGATTTGATATTAACCATTGACTTATTCTTGGAGATCTGCATTGATTTCTGTTACAATTTCTTCGGCACATTTGGCGCTAAACACTAATACAGTGTCATCAGCATAGAGCATGATTTTACATTTCTTCAGAACATTGGGCATGTCATTCACCATTATAGTAAACAGGAGTGGGCCCAAGATTGCCTTGGGGCACTCCTGCTTGTACTTCTTTCAATTCGGAGGAAGATGTTTTTACAGAGGTACACTGCGAACGATGTTTTAGGTAATTCTCAAACCAGTTATACTCTGTTCCATGAATTCCATACAAGGTAAGTTTATGAAGCAATAGATCATGGTCGACTGAGTCAAACGCCTTTTTGAGGTCTAAAAACACAACTCCCGTCAGTCGACCATGATCCATTTGCTTGTACAGATGATCACTTAAGTAGTAAGAACAGTGCTTGTTGAGTGGTTCTTCCGAAAACCAGACTGTTCACTAGCTAACAAGTTATGTTCTAAAAAGTAGTCCCGAACGTGGTGTGGACTAATCTTTCGAATATCTTCATAACCACGGGGATAACAGATATAGGTCTGTAGTTATTAGGATCATGTTTCTCACCTCCCTTGTGAAGTGGAGTGACTTTGGCTTGTTTCCATTCATCAGGAATGTACCCAGTATCTAGTGAGCGGTTAAAGAGGGATGTGAGGTGAGTAAAATTATAGGAGAGGCTGCTTTAAGAAGCATAGTATCAAGACCATCTAATCCCTTTGCCTTGGTTATTTCGAGTTTCTTCATTTATTTGATACATTTTGTTCCCCAATTGGTTCGAAGACAAAGGTAGTACCTGGAATAGGCTTAGCTATATGGGTAAGTATCTCATTGATATTACATTCTTCCCCTTAGTAAAATTTGAAGCCAATCGGCCCCGACAGATACAAAGAAGTTGTTGAATTCATTGGCCATGTCAAGGTATCAGACACTTGATCTCCATTTACAATGAGCTGATCTGTGGCAAGTTTAGTATCACAGGTTGTCAAAGTTTCAATACTTCCATAGTCTAGCAGAGTTTTTTCTGTTTTCTAAGATACTATTCTGGTAATAATCTTTCTTTAGCGTTTGGCGTAGGTTGTTAACATAATTTCTAACTGAACGATACTGCCTCCAATCTGCAGATGACCACTTTTTTCTGCTTTCAATTTGAGTCTATCTCGATTCCTTGACAGGTCAATGAATTCTTCCAGTAACCCACGGAGTCTTTTCACCCTGACTCTTCTAGTTATACATGGGGCATGCTTGTCACACACTCTAAGGAAACCAGTTTTCCATGAGTTCCAAGCTGCATGGAAATCTGAGTTGCCCAGGTAGTAGTTCAAGTCAGCACTTCTTAGGTCATTGATAAAATCAGCTTCTTTAAACTTCTTGTATGATCTGAACTGCACAATTTTGGGTGGTATTTTAGGTTTAAACATCTTCCGAACCGCAATCCAGACTATGGTCACTCAAACCTTCGGAGAGCACTTTGCTCTCACATACATTTTTGGGGGTATTTGTTAAAATCATGAATAAAATCATGAATAAAATAGCATAACTTTTTAACGAAAATGTCTTCCGCTTAATAACTTGGCAGGGGTGTTGTTACACATATCGATTACATTTTGTATGAAAATGAGATAAATCTGTAGAGTCAGGCATGAGTGAGCACACGTCAAAGACAAAATAATCTCTTTTCAAAAGTATCAGGAGGCCTTTTTAGGTCTGTCAGTGGCAATTTACTCTTTGATGTGTACTCATTCGAGCATTACTTGACGAGTCGATCTAATTTTCATACAAAATGTAGTCAATATGTGTAACAACACCCCTGTCAAGTTATTAAGCGGAAGACATTTTCGCAAAAAAAGTTATGCTATTTTATTCATGATGAAGTTGCTTTTTTGTCAGCTTTTGTTGTTTCAATTTCATCCCCACCCTGGCACAAATCGAAATTTGCATGTTCGCAAACAATGCGTCGTGTTCATCCAAGCGTAAAGACATACCACAACAAATGGTACCAGAAGATGCGGGAGGAGTTACTCTTTCAGAATATGTAAAATAATTTAGGGTTTATAAATTGTTTTTCTTTTTATCGACATTTTTCTAGGTGTAAAGTTTTTTTTTTTGACTCACTCGGTAGAACTTTTCATTCGTGTACATCTTAGAGAGTACGATGGAAAATGATCAGCAATAATAACAACAAAATTAGTGATTGCTTTTCAAAATTTTCTAAACTTTTTTTTTTACCACAAAAAACAAAAACAAATAACTGTTTTATTGACCGCAAAATTGCAACTTACCTCTAAGTGGTTGAGACATAAGAAAAATAACTACATGTATACACTGGCTGGAAACAAAGAGATGATGTTTGCACTACAAATTAATCTACTAATAATCTACGTCATCTTCATCAGATCATGAATTAATAAGGAATAAAGGGGGGGGGGGTGGCCGACGATTCATGTAATTAGAAGACGTGTTTCCAGCATAACTTTAAACTATTTTCACAGAGCTGGCAGCGACGATTTGTAAGGAGAGATTATTATGAAACTCCATAGCAAATGATAGAAGAGAAAGAATATAATTAACAATATCATATAAGTATGATTATGGCTATCGAAAAGAGAGATTGAAAAGCATGGGCTGATATAGTTCAGGAGGAGTTCAAAAAGATATGAAGGGATAGACATGACCTGGAAGCAAAAAGAACAATTTTGTAGGTGATGCAAAAAGTGAGAAGAAACCAACGGAGTTGATGAAACACAGGAGTGATTTTGGAAGTACGAGGGACAAAAGAAACAAGACGAGCCACAACGTTCTGGATGACATTGTGATGGATTTTTTAGGTCATTTTGTGGAAAGATCAAAGAGAAGGGATTTACAATTATTTAACAAATGCATTAATAATAAGGCGATGGGCTCCATTTTGGTCAAGAAACCTACGAATTTAGCTGCTTTTCCTTAAGTCTATAAAAATGAAGATTGACTTAAATCAATTGTATCAACATTTTGAGACAAGGTAAAATAATCGTGACAAAACCAAGGTTTCGCGCTGTATTATTTTGAAGGTTCAGACCGCCCGATTCACTGATTCATGGAACACAAGAAAAATTCTTACAATAAAAGTGTGTATGTTCAGTCTTAGAATCATTTAAAAGAAAGTTTGTTCTAAAATGACAAAGTTTCGATATTCTTTAAACAACCATCCGGTTTCTAAATCAGCTCAAGGGCAAGTAATTATAACATCATATAATTGCCGATTAAAAGGGGCACAACAGGCGAGAGTCCCTTTTTTTGGAAAAGAACTTATTGACTGTACGGTATTAAAATCGGAAATTTTTCGAATGCGCCCCGTATTTTTCAATTTTTTTTTTTTTTTTTTTTTTTTTGCAGTGTCCCCTATTTCCAAATTCTTATACCCCCGTCACACTGAGCTCGTTCCTACTACGTCCTTGCAAATTTTGCCGAACAGGCATAGTCTGTGTGTAAACTGAGTGGACGTAGTAAATACTTCTTACGATCTGTTTACGAACTTCATGGACTAGCTCGGTCGGATTTTCAAAAAAGTGTTAAAAAAAAATCGGGCGCCCATCTCGTCCTAAAATTTAACGAGGTGGCAACGTACCTGAAACGAGATGGACGTGCTAAAAACGAAATGGCCGTACTTAAATCGTTCTAAAGATGTGCTAGGACGTCTTACAAACGAGCATTGTATATTCATTATCAGCTTGAAGTTTTGAAGACGCATGAGGTCTGTGCGTTTCAATTTTTTAAACAGAACGGCATGTCATAATTCCCGTCACACTGAGCTAGTTCTTACTGCGTTCTTGGTAGTTCTTGTTGAACGGGCTCAATCTGTTTACAAACGGACTGAACGTAGTACAGACCTTTTAGAATCTAGTACAGACCGTTTACAATCTGTTTACGAACTTGGCGAACGGGCCCGAACGGAGAGAACGGAAAGGCATTCCGATTTTTTTTAACATGTTAAAAAAAATCGTACTGGCTTCCAGTTCTAAAATTAAACGTAGTGACAACGTTCTTTAAACGGGTAGGACTAACTGTGAACGAGAAGGACGTACTACGAACATGGTACCTAACTTTTATCATGCTGCGCATAGGCACTTTTAGTGACGGTTTGGACGTGCTACGAACGGTATAGAGTGAACGAGCTGTTTACTCGGTCTGAACTGGATAACAACGTATTGCGGACGCGATAAAGACGGAATTGACGTAACGAGAACTATTTATGAACTGCCTAGTATCGTATTCAAGAAATTATTTTTCAAAGTTATAAGTTCCAACCCGACCGAAGCTCGTTTAGCAATTTTTTTAAGAACGGGCAAAAACGTTATAGAACGTTATAGAACGACCTCAGTGTGACGGCCCCCTTAAAGGGATGCAGTAACATTGAATGATATTCAAATCTATTTTATTCGATTTAGCGTATTTTGCCAACATGATTATAAACACTTAGGTCAGTCAGTCTGGTATCTCTTCAAAATTGCACAATAATTGCTTGCTTTACCTTCAAGATATCAATGATTTCATACTCAAATTTTATAAACCAACACCGGATGGTTTATAAAACCATGTGCTTTTGCACATAGCACAAAATACACCTATTTTCCTGTTGTATAGTACCCGTCTCTAGCGGCCTGGTGAGCTTGCAGCAGAGGGTACGGGTGTTCGGTTGTATGCTTGGCATTGTTTGTTACACTGTTTTAAGGTAGCAAATGACTTCCATTTGAACTGAAACTTTCAGTAGTTTGTTTTTACTGTTGGAACAATATAATTTTATTAATCTTGTTCTGATTGCTCTTGTTTTTGAAAGTTACTAAATCCCTTTAATCCGCCACTGCCATATACATGCATTATTATATGGTATAAAAGCAATGAACCACCGACAGAGCCTTGTAGGAACCGCACCACAGGGTATGTTTTAAGTTTTCACAAAATAGCCACAGACCGGAAAGAAAGTTCCATCAAACCCAAACCGTGAGGGTAATATTTTTTTCATTTTTTCTTTTTTTAGAGTGTAAAAGTACCAATATTGTTTCTTGTATCAGATCAAGCCCACGCAACATATCATTCAGGGCACTGACTTTAAACAGTATGACTGTTTTTTCCCGGGGGGGGGGGGGGGTCACTCAAATAAAAAAGTGCTACCCATGCGTGTCCCCGCACCCTGAAAATGGACCCTTAACGTCTAATTGCATGAAGTCAAATTTGCACCCCTTTTCGACGTCACACTTATAAAAAAAAACAGAAGATTTTACAGAGAGAAAAATGCAAAACCGTTCTGTATTTTGTATGATAATATAATTCTGTGTACTTTTATTACGGGAAATTTTCTGAAATTTAACAGACCAGTGGGGTGTAACACAAAGACTTACGATTGATTAAAAGATATGATTGATTTTTTCTTAGCAGCCTCATTTGAAAACCAGGTACAGTCATGGATTAGGATTTGGATATGATTAAGAGTAGAGTTAGGGCTAGGGTTAGGATTAAGAACATCAACTTTGGAGCATCCTATCCAGGATGAGGCTACCAAGAAAAAATCAATCGCATATCAATTCTACTCCACGTGAAATGTAAATCTAACGTATGACATTAAATCTTAACATAAAGACGCGTCCATTATTTGAGGAGGGGAAACGCAACATTACATTCATGAGTTTAGTGGAAATACATGCATGAGCGGCGCAGAAAATTATACGGCTCTACATTAATGTCAACAAAACCCGCGCTAACGCGGGAGCGACCGATTGACAACTGCATGCAATTATACTTAGCGTACAAAAACTCACCTAAGAAAACTCCCTGTCGGTAAAATGGTATTATCAGTCGATACCGTTCGAGGAACTTCGTCATGGACAGGAAATAAATAATTGAACTTTTATCATAGTTTTCGTAGGTAGATGCTTCAGACCAGAATTGGGAAAAAGACATTTTGGCAAGCCTATAACACCTATGTGCCTAAGATGTAATCAGAATCTTTATTCACATAGATTGGATGTTCCTAACGATTATTGATATAAATAGTGATCTTGTCACATCTTGCGAAGACGCCGTCCACATGCGAATGCATGTGATATGCGGAAATATTCACCATCGAGTAAAGATTCGTTTGTTGAAAATGTTCAAAGTGACAGGATTTTTTTTAACCAACGAAATGAATGTACCATATTTGGAATTTGAGAATTCAAGCTTTTAAAAACTGCTTGATCATTAAGGTGTAATATAATTATGCGTAATCGAGAGAAGATAACTATACAGCGTATGAGCTAATTTGAGTGCAAAATTGGCCATATTGTACAGGAATTTGATACTAGGATTCGAATTGACTCAAGTGACAGACTTTTTTCCCCTTTGCAATAAGTTATTCCTATTTTTGAAAATATCAGACTCTTAGCGTACTTATTCAAGTTGATCATTTCTTTTGAAAAGGTAGTTGCTCGCCATAATCAAGAAAACAAAGTGAAAAAACTGTGTCTAAATTTACAAAAAGTCTATGGCCGCGTTCGCTTTGCGTAGAGTGATAGCGCCCTCTTCCCCTTAAGTTTACAACTAGAATTGATATGTATCTTTTAATCAATCGTAAGTCTTTGTGTTACACCCCATTGGTCTGTTCTTAAAAAGGAAAAAGGCTTTTTATTACAGGAAATTTGTAAATTTACATACCCCCATATACCATCTTTCTGTAATTGTACTGTTATTTTACTGTAAATTGTGTTACCAATTGAGCAGTAAGATTACTGGTGTTCTGGAGACTCTGCTGCAGGAACTTTTTCTGTTTTTTTAGGAGAAAAAAATACAGAATCATTCTGTATATGTATGACAGAATCATTCTGTATATTTTTATAACGGGAAATTTTCTGCAAATTAACAGGTCTGTTTGAAGAAAGAAAATTTACCCATTTTCTGTAATTTCACTGCAAATTTGTGCAGTAAGATTACTGGTGTACTCGAGACTCTGCTGCAGGAACTTTCCTGTTTTTTAAGGAGAAATTTTCTAACAGTGCAGACTGGAAAAAAACATAGCCTAAATGGCGTAAACACCGTGAAATTTTTATCCCAAAGCAGTAATTTCCGCTGAAAACACCCCCTAAATGGCATAAACCCCGTAAAATTTTTACACCAAAACAGCAATGTCCGCTGAAAACACCCCTATTTTTATGATAATGGCGATTTGAATTAATAAACACCCCTATTTTAAGGAAAGCGTCGACGCCTTCGAAAGGCTGAATATAGACCCCTTTCGACGCTTTTTGGGGACACGCATGCGTAGCATATCATGTGGTGAATGACCCCCCCCCCGGGTGTTTTCTATCCTGTATATGTAAACTGAGCTCTTCTCATCATGCTCATTAAGTTTGTTTACTGACTATGCACTCTGTCTGTGAGCTTAGATACAAAATCTGGAAACATGACGATTATTACTTAAAACTTTGGCATCTGAATTATGTTCTTTCACAAAGGCCAAAGTAAAGCCCCCTTTAAAAAAATGGTTTTTATACAAGTCAATACACGAGCTGTACTAACTAATAATGATCTTATACAAAACAAAATATATCCAAATTAAAAACCTGTATTTGTTGTTACGTGTTTTATTGACATAATAATGTAAATAAGATTGAATAAATATGTTACATGTTTCGCCTGTACAACTGAATAAGTCGCATATTGTACCATACAATACCATAACACGAATAATCATCAAAAAAATTTCGCTCGTACTAAAACATTTATTATGATACATTTTGAAGATAACATAAAATATGAAACATTATTTAACTACAGTAAATCAACAACAACAATAACAATAACAGTTAACAATAGCTTACTAATGAATCAAACTTTAAAAAAAAACTTTCTAAGACGCTCCATTTTACAATTTAAGAATTGAAATGACCTCAAAATCTAAGCATAAATGTCATTGACGAGAACTGTTGAATATGATTACGTCGGTTCCAAATTGTTCTCAAGTCACCATTTTATGATGACTTGAGACATTTTTCGGAGAAACTGATATAATTAAGATAAGATGATTGTAATTTATAATTCATATTATTTTTTTTGTTCAAAAAAGACATGTGAAAGAGTATTCTATTTAGAGGTAATAATAAATTCATTTCTGTGTAACCACGAATGGCTGAGCACCAGGGCTTTATAAAACCTGATTTCCGTCACACCGGGAGGGCAAAAAGTTACATAAAAAAAAATTCACGTTACACTGGCCGTGCAATAAGCCGGGGGGAGGGGGGGGCGGGCGGGGGGGCTAGGTGTTAAGAATGTCATCATGTATCGGCCATAGGGTAGCGTTAGATTGGTCAATTAGGACGGCAATCCATATTTTATCCCCTCCCCCCCCATTTTTTTCTTTTGCGCGGGGGGGGGGGTGGTGCTCGGATCCGTGCCTGTACCAAGTTTTAGTAAAAACAACCAAATATACATTACAATATTCGTTTTGTTTCTTGCGAATGGCTCGCGAGGGCTCACCTCAAACAAATAATGAGCAGGACGTTTTTCAAACTTCGCACAAGGTGATTTTAAAACGATTTTTTTTTTTTAAAGCCCAAATGCTCAATCATCCTGGGTTGGATTTACATTCTGTCTAAAAAAAAATGGTACAGTCGGGGGAAAATAAATGAGGTATAATATCCTTTATGTTATGTGTACATATATGGTATCAAATTAAAATAATGTTATGTGTATATATATGATATCAAATTAAAGTCTATATATTTTTCTTGCTAATGCAATTTATCTCAAATAATTTGCTTTTGTAGAACAAAAGTTATGCTATTCTTGTGTGAAGACAAGAGAGTTAACTCTACCCAAATCCATTGTTCTTTTACGTTCATTTTGGCGGCATATCTTCGAAACCTACAAAAAAAGTCATGGCACGGCGTGCGCAAAAGGAATTTTTATTGATTGTAGAAAACTAATCATATCTTAAAATCTACAGCACCAAATAAGAAAACAATTGCAGGAGAAAGCTTATTTTCCCGCTTTTGAAAATATCAAGCATTACCAGGCTGTATGTTCCTCAACTCTATACAATTTCATTCGATACAGACTGTAGTTATGAAATAGGTAGGCATATCTCTAAGGTCCATGATTACTCTTAAAATATGAACAAAAGACTGAAAGTTAATTTTTGTTTATACATTTCAAGGTGGAGGAGCTCAAAGTTAATGGGTTTACGTTATACTGTGACACAAGGTATACTGGGTGTATCGAAAAAAAGAGGAAACCCAGGTTTGATCATTAATAGTTTAAAAAATATGACAGCGGTGATTTTGAGATCGATATCATTGTAAGGTTCAACTCATTACCATTCTAATGATACCTCTCCCGTCTCACCAATATGAGGCATCACTGAACACCATTGTTCTGAAAATAAACCGACCATGTCATGATCTACAGTCTGTGTCAAAAAAAAAAAAATGGTACAGTGGGGAAAAAAAATATTTAGGTGTGAAATATTTTCAAATAATGTGTGTATGTGGTACCAAAATAAAGCCAAAAGATTTTCCTTGCTGATGCGCTTTGTTCTGTATAATATGCTTTCGCAAAACAAAAGTTATGCTAAATTTTGTGCGACGAGGAACAAATCGAAACTGAGCACTTCATGGCCATTATGCGAAACCTATACACAAAGGCATGGGACAGCGTCCGAAAAATGGATTTTTCTAGATTGTAGAAAACTAGTCATATTTCAAAAATTACAAGACCAAATGTGATGAAAAAATTGCTGGGGAAAGTCTGATCTTACTGCTTTATGAAAATACCAAACAATAGCAACCTGTGATTAATCTTCATACTATAAAAAAAAATGTTTTCCACTTGTACCATTTTATTTGACACAGACTGTATACAGTGCGTCCCAGAAAAAAAATAAAACCAAACTTTGAGAGCCTCATACTAAAATATTATAGCTTGTGTGACCTTGGAATTTATTTCATGATAAGAGCAACTTATATTCTAATCAATCATACAAAACTTATACCTGTGTTGTGACGGATGAATAAGCAGTTGGGCTTTAAAAATAAAAGTAAAAAGTGCCCCGTACCAAGTTTTAGCAAATGCAGCCCTTGCATTTCAATAGCCCAAGTTATTGGGCTCAGACCAGGAAGGCTGACCTCAAACAAACAATGAATGATAAGAAAGCCAGTGCTGCTTCTGAGAAAATTTGGTACAAATGGTTTCTGACCAAAGTAAAAAAAAAACTTGAGTGTTCAGTCATCCATTACAGTAAAGGTGTAATTTTGGCATCACTGGATAGAATATGAGTTACTCTTTGTCATGATATAAAAAATAATGACACACCAGTTATAAAATTTTAATGCGATGCTCTCACAGTTTGGTTTACTTTTAGCTGGGACGCACTGTATAGGCTGAATAAGTTTTCGTTGATGATCTATGATTGATATCATATTATGAAGTAAATCTAAGGTGACGAGTGTTATACTTTTATATTGATTGTTTTCTCAAATATCCATTTTAACAAAACTCCGGCACAAAACACCATTTCATTTAAATTTTGTGTTATAAATTGGAAAGATGATCGGTATATTGTTCGGTATATGATCTTGGTGGAATAGGCGATGTTGTTGGAATTTGAGGAGTCTTCATGCTTCATGGGATGCTCAAGATTTTGGGCGAATCTGTTGGGGGAGAACAAAATGATCAATAGTTGTAATGATTTCTATGACGATGCTGTATTAATAGTGAGAACAGTCATGCCGGTGCACTGTCTATAATAATTACTACTACTACCACTGACTACTACTACTACTACTACTACTACTACTACTACTACTACTACTACTACTACTACTTATTGACTACTTACTACTTATTCTCAGCTACTACTACTACTGATACTACTACTTCTACTACTACTACTACTACTACTAACTTACTTACTACTACTTACTACTACATTCCTACAACTTCTCTACTACAGTACTTGACTAACTTATACTACTACTACTACTTACTACTACTTATCTACTATACTATCTACTACTTACTACTACTACTACTACTACTCACTTACTAGTACACTACTGATTACTACTACTGTACTACTACATTCACTATCTACTACTCTACTCTACTACTACTACTACTACTACTACTACGACTATACCACATTACTACGATACTACTCACTACAGTAGCGTACGCAGACCGACGTCATACAATGAAAATACCGGGCCATGCGTAAAATAATAGAGCCACTTTTGTCCCCAGTACAATAACATTGCGCGCCGGAGAAATGCACTTCAATTCGGTTTTCCTTGGCATCCGCGCCTGACTACTACTACTACTACTACTAACTACTACTTACTATACTACTACTACTACTACTACTACTACTACTACTCTATACTACTATACTACTATACTACTACTACTACTACTACTACTACTACTACGTACTACTACTTACTGACTACTACTACTACTACTACTACTACTACTGACTACTACTAAACTACTTACTACTACTTACTACTACTACTACTACTGACTGACTACTACTACTACATTACTAATACTATACTACTACTACTACTACTACTATTACTACTACTATACTTACTACTATACTACTACTTACTACTTACTACTACTATTACTACTACTCTACTATTATACTACCTTACTCCTACTATACTACTATACAACTACTACCTACTATACTAACTACTACTACTACTACTACTACTACTACTTGTACTACTCATTACTACGACTATCAACTACTACAGGTAGGCGGTACGCAGACCGACGTTATATACAATGAAAGTACCTGGCCATGCGTAAACATAATAGAGCCCTACTTTTGTTCCCAGACAATAATTGGGCCCGAGACTAATGCCATTCAATTCGGTTTTCTTGATCTCGCGCCTAGACTACTACTTACTGTTACTACTACTACTACTACTTATCTACTACTACTACTACGATACTACTAATACTACTACTACTACTACTACTACTACTATATACTACTACTACTACTACTACTACTACTATCTACTACTACATATACTACTACTACTACTACTACTACTACTACTACATACTACGTACTATTACTCTTCTACTACTACTACTACTCTACTACTTATATACTCTCAACTACTACTACTACTATACTACTACTACTACTACTCATTAACTACGACTACCTACTACCAGTAGCGGACGCGAACGCGGACAATACATAACGAAAGTACGGGCCCATGCTCGGTAAACATAATAGAGCTACTTTGTCGCCAGACAGTAATATTGGGCCCGAGTGAAATGCACTTCAATTCGTTTTCTTGGATCCGCCTGCTGCCACTGTAACTACTACCTTATACTACTACTACTACTCTAACTACTTACTACTTACTACTACTACTACTTACTACTATACTTCACTATCATCAATACTACTAACTACATAGTGACTACTGATAACTAATACTGACTACTACTACTACTGAACCGTACTACTACTAACTACTATACTACCTAACTAACTTACTACTTACTCTACTACTACTACTACTATACACTATCTTTCACCTCACTAACTATAACACTTCTACTACTACCTACTACTACTACTGACTACTACTAACTACTACTACTTACTACTACTATATATTACTACTACGTTTCTACACTACTACACTATCTACTACTACTACTACTACTACTACATACTGACTACTTACTAAGCATTAACTACGACTACTACCCTAACTACCAAGTAGCGCGACGCAGACCAGTTCATACAATAGAAAGTACCGGGCCCATGCGTAAACATAATAGAGCACATTTTGTCCCGCATGACCAATAATTGTGCCAGAGAATTGCATTCAATTCGGTTTTCTTGGATCGCGCCTGGAACTACCTGACTACTACTTACTACTACTACTAACTCACTCACACTTACTACGTACTACTACTACTACTACTATACTTACTAATGACTACCACTCACTACTACTACTACACTACTGACTACTACTACTACTGACTTACTCACTACTACACTAACTACTACATGACCTACTACTAACTGAAACTACTGACTACTACTACTTACACTATCTACTACTGGACTACTACTACTACTACTACTACTGACTACTACTACTACTACTACTACTACTACTACGACGACGACGACTACGACTACTACCAGTAGCGGACACAGACCGACGTCATACAATGAAAGTATCGGGCCCATGCTTAAACATAATAGAGCCACTTTTGTCCCCAGACAATTGGGCCCGAGAAATGCATTCAATTCGGTTTTCTTAGATCCGCGCCTGACTACTACTACTACTACTACTACTACTACTACTATTACTACTACAACAGCAACAACAACAACTATAGGCCTACTGCTCATGTTTTATTTTTGCTACAAGGGAATGTGACATTAAGTCATTGGGCTGGAATCTAATGCGGCGGTCACAACTCGTCGTAGGCTACGGGGGAACGTGCCATCAACATAGCCTGCGTTGCATGTACAATGCACGCACAGGTCCTGGGTCAACTTCTGCGATTCCTCCGTTTCTGTAGTAAGGGTATTGTAAAAACTCCTGCTAGTCGTACATGCATTGTACCTGCAAGGTACCTCCGCTGCACGAATTTTCTACGAAATCCATCGTAGGGAGTTGCAACGTCGAATACGGCGAGTTGTGACCGCTGCATAAGCACCCCCACTATAAGAAAATTGCTTCCAACAAAACCTTTTCAAAAGATTTGCCTCCAACCATGCCAACAGGGGAGTTGAATTCATGTAGACCTACTTTGCTTGTTGTTTTCAAATGCGAGGTCGTCTAGCAAATGAGCGGAAATTTTGAGGCACGTGCCATCAACGTAGCCTGCGTTGCATGTACAATGCATGCACAGGTCGTTGGTCAATTTCTGCGATTCCTGCGCTTCTGTAGTACGGGTATTGGACAAAACTTCATGCACGTCGTACATGCAACGTGCCTCCAAGAGGTACCTGCGCTGCACGATTTGTCTACGAAATCCATCGTAGGGGGTTGTACGTCGAAGGTACGGCCAGTTTTGACCGACGCATTAAGTACAAAAGAGGCTTTTTTTTAAAGGTGACGTACGTACTGTAAAATTTGTAGTACTTTAAAAGCAATACTTTAGTTTTGGGGTTAGTGGAAAGTGGAAGAGTGGGGGGGGGGGGGGGGCATTTGCTTTAATATCAGACTATAGTAAAAATGTTAACATTTACCTGGTTAATCAAAATCTATAAAGTAAGACAAGATGAGATAATTAAATTCTGGATCCGGGCAGGGATTTCCAAACAGGCTGTCCACCGCAGCAACAGTGCACTGACATCTTCCATCGCACATTCTCGTGATCAGATCTTCTGTGTTCGCGTCCCGGCAATCAGGGACCGTTACGACTTCTCCAGGCGGTAGACAAAGATCTCTAAAATCAGGATCGTTGTTGTTGCCATAAAAAACAGACTGGACTCGAATCCTCCCTCCCATACCGTCTATCACCATTGGACCAAGAGCTTCACATAGAAATTTAGTCTGTATTATTTGTCCTATATAAACGATGGGAGGAAAATGAACGGAATATGATAGACAAAAGAAAAACTGACAAAAGACCAAAGTTTGTAATCTCAAACCTAGCTTTAACAACCCCACCACTCAGACGTGTTTCGTAGGGATGAGTAAGAATGAGGGGGTCTTCATCAGCAAGGTAAATATTTAAAAAAGAAGGGCCGAAAAGGAGAAAGAAATAAAAATTTGGCAGAAATGGGTATTGTGTGTGTGTGTGTGTGTGTGTGTGTGTTTGTACGTGTGTTGTATCAATCCCCGTGGATGGTTTGGGGAATCTCCCGAAAAGTGAAAGTGGTGACTAAAAAATTCAAGAAATTATGTTTCAGTCAATTTTGTTAAAACGGTATAAGTGTTAGAAAGGGGGATAAGAAAGAATAGTGTTTAGAGCGATGGAGACCTAAATCCCTCCGTCAATTTACAGAATGATTCAGAAGAAATGTCCCATCATTTTGAAGTCGTCTGGTGAACAGTCATGGGTTTCATGATATGTCTCGGTAGACATAGCCTACCACACTCAAAAAAATGAACATCTCGTCCAGTAAATTAAACTTAAATTTCCCGTTTTATATTACCTAAAACTACGTGCTTGTTGTCCATATTCATAATTCTTTTGTGTCAGTCACTCAAAATGATGTGAAGTAAGTTTTACTTATTTATTTTAGTCATATTAACACAAGAATTTAGGATTTTTTAGTTGTGGCAAAAAGGCGAAATTTAAGTAAAGTTTATTTGCTTCACATTAGTTGACATTACTTAATTACGCAAATTTGTTGAGTGTACTTAATATTTAAAGTATATGCTAAGTAAATATTTGAAAGATTATTACAAATATCAACAAGTAATTATCACTGAACATATTTGAGTCTTATGAACGTGTATGGAGTAAAAAAAAACTTCGGGAGGAATTAAGTTGATAAAAACGTTCAAACCAGTAAACAGTCAGTGAAGATAACTTATATCATACTAATTTATATTACTTAAATGTAAGTTTTTAAGCTGTGGTAATGTAAGTAAAGTTTATATGCTTCACATTAGTTGACATTACTTAGTTACGCATATTTGTTGGGTGTACTTAATATTTGAAGTATATGCTAAGTAAATATTTGAAAAATTATTACAAATATCAACAAGTGATTGTCACTGAACATATTTGAGTCTTATCAACGTTTATGGAGTAAAAAAAACTTCGGCTGGAATTAAGTTGGTAATAACGTTCAAACCAGTAAACAGTAAGTGAAGATAACTTGGATCATACTAATTTATATTACTTTAATGTAAGTTTTTGTTGTTCTAACTCAATATTTCGATGAAAATGCTACTCGCAACTTTTTTTTTGTTGTGTGCTAAAATTTTGGCGAAAAAAAAAAAATCGAAAACGAAAAGTCGAAAAATAAAGATGAACAAAGAAATACATAAGAAATAAAAAAAAAAATACATAGGAAATTAATTTTGATACCTTCTTTTTTATTTGTACAATTGTTAGGAATGGTACAAAGAATATCTACACCAAAAATTAGCATTCTAGGAGCTTTAATTAGTGATTTAGAGCCAAAAATATGATTTTATGCATAAATTAGCATGATAGTTTAATGATCTACCCAATAGAAAAAAAAAAAGGATTTTTTTTTTCGTAGCACATTTCAGTTTACGCGATACTCGACGCGTGTGCCAAATTTCCGCCAGTCGATCGCGCGATCTGCGGCCGAGATCAGAGGGGGAAGCGGCAATAAGCCCCCCCCCCCGGCCCGATAATTGCTCACCCAAATATCCGGGGTGGAACGCAGTTGAAACCACGTTTACGACTTCGAACTGATACAATTTATTCAAGTGTCACCTCACACCTACCTCATCTCGATAATTTTAGCAATAAAAAATTAAGAATTAATACTTACTTAATTAATCCACGTACGTGTTACCGAGTTAGAAAATACTTTGGTCGCGTTACTGAATAATTTTTAGTTCGAATTACAAATTCCCGAACTGCGCATTGCGCGTCTCGCTACCGCTCCCCCGCCATGCCAACGAAATGGCAATTCATTTGACTCTGGAGTTTGGTGGGTCGTCTTTTTTGTCCAATACGAAAGGTAGAATTTCATTATGTTTTAGTAATTTTTAATTTTTCTTTCATGAAGTCATGAACAATAAGTTCAAGTATTGACTGAATTATTTATTTGTATTATTTCTTTTGCAGAATCATGAAGTACACGCTGAGAGTAATTGTTTCGCAAGATGATTACAGAAAGGTGGTGTTGCATGAAAGTGAGGCTGCGAAGATGTTTGATAGACTTTGACTCGCTGCATTGTCTAAAAAACCTAGATTCAATATCAGAGTTTAATTGCAGTATCAGGACAAGACTTTTGATAACGATTTCGTCAACTTGGCAGATGTAAAAGATATTCAGGACAAGTCATACTGTAAAGATAATCCCATGTCAGTTTTGGAGAGTGGACGATCTCGTGACTCACATAACAGACGAGTCCATACTGGATGGGTCTTTCTTGACCATCGCAAGTTAAAGACTTGGATAGCACTGCAGGGGTTCATAAGTTACATCAGATGCCGAATACATATCGGTAATACAAGTTCACAACATGGAGAAAAAATTCGTGCCTAAGGATTTTTAATTCCCAAATTTCAGCTACAAAAGAACTTATTAGCCTACATCACGATAATAATGAATTCAAGAAAAATGGTACCTCCATTTTACAGCTGCACATTCAACAGATATTTCTTTGAGTCAGTACAAAAAAAAAAAATCTTTTCACGGATGGTAAGCAGCCTTCGCCTAAGTCCAAGGATAAAAAACTGACTACTGTCATTGATGTTTGGATAGCAGGAGGTTATTGGTCTGATTGCTTGAACGAGAACTAACTGTGGTGCGATCTAAGTAATTCGGGCCGAATATATTTTAATTTAGACAGTTATGTTTTTTTGGCAAGTGATGATTGCTTTTCTCATCTGGGTGGCAATTTTGCAAAACTGTTTTTTAAAACAAAAACTATTTACCAGTAATGAAACTTTGTGATTTGTGGGTCATTTGCCCATTTACAGCTGTTTTTTCAATGGATTTAAAAATTATTGCCCATATCAAACCAGAAGTGTGTATGCAGTTATTTAGGGGAAATCCAGTATATTTTTAGAGTTTATTGAGTTCATCGATGTTCTAATGTTTGCAAGCCACTCATGTTTTTCTGGCAGGTGATATAATGGTGAAACCTATTGTTAGTATTTAGGTGGAATAAAACTGTCAAAACAAAATAACTGAAAGTCTGAAATCGTAACCACAGGTAGAGCATGAAGCAGCATTTTCTTTGTGCATGTATCAAATTATTTTCTCTACTTCTGTGATAAATTTATAGAACTCTATACTTTGCAATTTTACAGGGAACAGGACTTTTTAACATTCTTTGGGGGGGGGGGGGTGCAGCTAATTGGAAGGCTTTTTAAATTTTCCCCATTGATTATTCGTGTACCGTTTGTTGGTCAATTAAAAAAAAATTATTATTATTATTATTATTTTACTTTAAAAAAAAAAAAAATTATGCTTATCCCCTTAAGATCTAATAGTGCATTTTTTACTCTTCATTAATCATCATTTCTATATTCTTTAAACATACTACATTTATTTTTGTTATAGTATTGAGCATTTCAGAATTTTTAGACCATTTAGACCCTTTTCTAGCTCTCACAGACGTGCAAATTTTAATTACTTGTTCCAACAGGAAACATTGAAAATTTTCATGGCATTTTGGGGAACCAAAAAAAATCAGACCCATGCAGGAAAGATGTCTATGTGTCAATCATTTGCTTTTGGTCAAACTTTATGCTACATGGTGTATTGACCATGATGAGTAAAACTCTAACAAAACACGGAAATATTTTTCCTGTTATTGATGAAATAAAACAATCTTTTTTGGGGGCATGAAATTGCCACAAGGAAATATTTCTGATTTCAGATGTGAGATTGACATAAAAACATCTTTCCTTTATGGATCCTGTCTTTTTTGTTCACCATTATGCCATGGGGTGTTTCGAAGTTTCCTGTTGGTAAAAGTCATTTGCAAGCCATTTGAAAATACATGTAGTTGAAAAATATTGGACAGAATTGTGTGATTGGTCAGTGACAAATTCTTTGGCGGAATGATGGTATTATTTGCCTTTAATCTCCTTTAGTCTCGTGTAGTTTGGGCACGACTGCATCAGGAGATCTTGCTGTCTCTAAAACTTATCAATTATATACCACGTCCATGACGTCTTCGTTTTATCAAAAAATCTTGGCAATGAAGACACTTTAAAAAAGATAAATTAAGCCTGTAAACATAAATGCTGGTGTATTCATCAAATTCGGCTATGTTGTAATACATGACTGGGGAAAGTACATGTTCAAAGTGTAGCAATGGAGTCGGATGTACTTACATGCATGGAAATATTAAATTTTTGGTTGTTTTCATCTGTTTTTCTATCGCTTTAATCATGTTAATCTCAGTTATCTTTTGATGTTATATGTTTAGTGCTTTGCTTATTCACTTAATAAGTACAGTTCTTTGTTAAATTGCATTTACATGTTATTTATTAATGTGTGTACATACTAAGAAGAAAACTTTGTCAGCTGAAGTAACCATCCAATGAGTACAATGCAACTTATAACACTGCTTTAACATTGAACTTTAAAAAATGCGTAACATTTACTCAAAGTTCTTTTATCCGATTTTATCTAATGACAGATTTAAAACTTGCGTTTATCGAGTGATGATAAACAAATACACATGTCTATTTATGTAGTTTTTACTCTTAAGATAAAGTATTCACAACTGAAATAAATACTTTAATTGCTACAACGGACATAAACATGACAGTAAATATACTGCATGTTATTAAAGTTACAAATACTATCAAATTTATACAATTAAGTAGCATGGAACAGAAAAGATTTTGCA
Organism: Paracentrotus lividus; assembly: GCA_940671915.1. NCBI lineage: Eukaryota > Metazoa > Echinodermata > Echinoidea > Camarodonta > Echinidae > Paracentrotus > Paracentrotus lividus. Next base: position 27,807,204 of record CALNVZ010000218.1, read on the forward strand.
CTGTGAACACTTAAAAAAATATGAAACTTCAGACAGTTGAAAAGTATATGAAACCCAAATTTTCTGAGTAACAATAACTTTTAAAAAAATGATTACATTTCAAAATAAAGTTAAATTTTAAAGTAGATTGAACATATATTTACAAATCGCTGTGACTTAAAATTAGAAAATATATAATTTGTTTTTATTCTCTTTCAATTAAGTTGCATGTACACAGCTTTATCACTGTTGATAACTTAAAAATGTTAAGGAATTTATCTTGCTTAAAAATTATTAAGTAAATTCGGCAAAAACAATGATCAAATTTAAGTATACGTAACAAAAATTTACTTAATTTTAATAACTTTGAAATTGATGCCATTATCTTTCACTCATTAAAATTAATTACCTAAAACAAATTTCTTTCACATTGTAAAAACTCAAAAGTTGAGAAAAGTTTATAGTTCATCAAGAAGAATTAAATTACTGGAGCAGTTATTTTGAGTTGTAAGAAACAAAACATTCAGACAGTATTTGAAACTCAATAATGCCACATATTAAAGAAAACTTAATAAAATTAAGGCAACCGTCTTGCCTTAAATTTTATTAAAGTAAATTTTACAAAAAGTATCAATATTTTTTTGAGATGGGCAAGCATCATCCTAGGCATATGTTGTGTACTCTTTTCACTTAGATCTTTGCATCCATGACTGAATGACAGACATCTTAAGAAGACTGCAAAATCTCACTTGCAACCAAGCGGATGGGTGAAGAATAAACAAATTCAAAATTAGGTGCACACGCATAACGACAGCAACACCCCATACATACATTCATTTTCTATAGCCGCCTCACCACATACAAACCCACACCTTCACCGCACACACGACTCCGTACATTCGCACACCACACACACTCCACACACACACACACACACAAGGACACCCATACACACACACACACAACACACAAAAAAAATACACACCCACATCCTTTCAAATCCATTCCCACACACACACAGACACACACCGAAACGCACTCTCTCTCACCACACACATAACACACACTCAACCCTCACAACATCCTCACTTACACTCATAGTTCAAACAATTTCAGTGATGGTCTTGGTAAACAAAATATCCATGCTTAATCATTAAAGGGGAAATGATATTATGAAATGTTTACTGTGTTTGTGGGTGCGTGTGTGTGAGAGAACATAAGGTATGTGTGTGTGGTGAGGGTCCTGTGTGTGTAGTGTACACATATTCTTTCAAAATTTGTTTTAATCTTTTTTTATTCAATCAACTTGGCACAATCTAAATTTTGCAGTCCTCTGATTGTCTGTACTCGTTCAATGCGTGCAAAGATGCAAGTGTAAAGGGCAGGCCTACCAACAAAATGTTGGAGGATGACACTACCCAAGACATATCTTTGAAACCCATGATTAAATGTTCGTGCCTTCACACAGCTCAAAATGTGGGACTTTTTTTGTTTGTTTACTCACTCTGTTTATAGCATGTATATATATATATATATATATATATATATATATATATATATTATTATATATATATATATATATATATATATAGTGGTAAAGGCACCGGCGTTCAAAGCTGGAGGCCCGGGTTCGATTCCCGGCGGAGACATTTTTTTCGATCTCACCAAAAATTATCCTAAAGGGGAGGATAGCTCTGGGGAATTTTGATTTGAGCTACGTCAACTATTATTCTCTTCATCCATTTCTTTCACAGCTTAAATAAAAAAGAGTTTGCCCATTGCTGTTGTACGTGTATAACTCTTACACTTGTATAAATTGTTTCTATACATGTACATGTACAGTATCTAGCACTGCTTAGATCCAGCTGAAGGCTTGACGGCTTGTCATTGTTCAAAAACTCATCTACCTCCGATAAAGGAAACAATTGGTGAGGTTGAGAATCTGTTTATCTGACGGTCAATCGGAATTGGGTCCGCCGAGCCACTAACCAGTCTCTGTGGGTCTAGTGGTAAAGGCAACGGCGTTCAAAGCTGGGCCCGGGTTCGATTCCGGAGGAGACATTTTTTCGATCTCACCAAAAAATTATGCCTAAAAAGGGAGGATAGCTCTGGGGAATTTTGATTTGAGCTACGTCAACTATTATTCTCTTCATCCATTTCTTTCACAACTTAAATAAAAAAGAGTTGCCCATTGGCTGTTGTACGTGTATACTCTTATACATGTATATATATATATATATATATATATATATATATATATATATATATATATATATATATATATATATATATATATATATATATATATATATATATATATATATATATATATATATATATATATATATATATATATATACATACACATGTATATACATGTATAGGCAATACTTCCGACATTTTTTTCACGATATTTACTTTAAGCAGCAACAGGGAGCTGGCGGAGGTATGGTTCCATGCATAAAACTTATTATTATTATTTTTTTAAGCGAAATCGCATGGCGATCGAGTGGAAGATTTTGTGTTGTAAAATACATTATAAAGCTAAACAAAAAGTAAAAAAAAAGTATAACTTTAAAAAAAAAGAAAATTACTTTTTAGTATTGAAATAGGCACTTTATGGTGCATGAAAAAGTGGGGGCACTGTACCCCCATATTTTCCTTAGCCTATATTTTTATGTTGCTACAGGTTGACCCCATTCAACGCCCCAAAAGCCCCCACAACGTCCCATCCCATCTTCACTACCCCGGCACATACCAAGAAAAAAGCCCCTCCCCTGAAAAAAAGAAGTGAAATGAAATGAAGGAATAAATAAAACTAACTAACTAACTAACTAACTAACTAAGTTTAGTAACTAACTAACTAACTAACTAACTAACTAACTAACTAAATAAATAAATAAATAAATAAATATATAAATAAATAAATGAATGAATGAATGAATGAATGACTAAATGAATAAATAAATAAGTACATAACTAAATAGATATAGTACGGCACTTACCGCTACACCTGGCGAACATTGTTCCAATAGCGACAACTAGAAAAAGTAGGGAGAGCTTTAGTGACATGTTGGATAAATCAATCTAAAAGTAAAAAAACAAAACAAGGAATAATAACAACAACATCAACATTAAAAAATCAAACAAACAAACAACCCCCCCCCAAAAAAAAAAAAAAAAAAAATAAATCAATAATAAATAAAGTTCTTATCTATGAAGCAACATGGTGCGTTTTTTTAGTCTAAATCCCTCGTTACTAAAAAAAATGAATTGAAGTTTTTTTTTTTTTTTTTTTTTTTTTGTTTGAGCAAAATAGGGGGGGGGGGGTGCTTCGTATGCGGGAGCCTTCGCAGAGAATGTTCTCTTTCTTGCTAATTTTTCTTGCAAATTGATTACTTTGCTGGATTCGGTGGAGTAAAGGCCCGTATAAATAATAGCTATAATAAGAATTAGATCAGTCTGTTATCACTATTTGGTAAATTTGGACCGCATAAATGAGGCAGCTTATATCAGCATGATCAATAATTGCTCAAGATTCCCTTGAACCCCGTAACTATAGTTTACAAAGATTCCTAATCCCAAATAGAAGAACAATTCGAAGAACAAAATGTTTAACAAGCTTTTGATCGCTTAACTTTTTATTTATATTATTAGAAAGTAATGCTATAACTTACCTATACTTTGTGTGGCCAGGAGCAGTGTGTGTGGTAAATTAAATGAAGCTAAAAAAAAACAAAACAAAAACTGACAAAGCCCAGAAAAATTTATAACCATGCTGGTATGGCATGTATGGGTAGGCCGGGGGTAGGCCTACATGAAACGGACCGACCACATTAACATGAACCAGGATTTGATAATACTATATTAGGAAAAGGATACAAAGGTAGTCAAGTACAATATTGGCAATGAATGGTCCATGCATGCATGTCATATTTCATTGTTCATTGGTGTCGATGCAAAAGGTACTGAGGGGTGTGACCCCCCCCCCCTGCCAAAATAAACTCAAAGTTAAACGAATACGGGTAATAAGAGGAAAAAGTAGACATAAAGCTCCAGCTCCCCATTTTTATTAGCAAAGTGTACAAAAACACAAAAATGATCATAGATTTGTAATTTTTAGCCTGTCCAGCCCCCCACTTTCGGCTCAGCCCTCCACTTTCAAAAACGCTCCGCGGCCCCTGTTATACCTGTCACACTGCTGCGCCTCAAAAAAATAAGAGCTTAAAATAATCACTCCATTTTTAGATCACACTATTCTGAAATGGGTCAAATTTCATTTCATTCATTTCCAAAAATAGATGTGATACAACAAAATGGGTGGAAAATAACAAACGCATGCTTCTTATCGAGGCTAATTCCCAAATAATTATGATATTAATCTTAAAGGGAGGGAGGACTGTCGTTTAAAAAAAAAAAGGGTGATTAGAAATTAAGGATGTTTATGTATTATGGGATGAGAGTGAATTTAACAGGCCTGGAACTGTTTTTATTTATTGATATATCGTTTTGCTAACACTATAAAGGGATGATTTGCAATAAGACCTATTTTCAATTCACAAAAAAGCGTTATACAGCTGCGATAATCATAATTATGCCAAATAATAACCAGGAATGGTTTAGGCCTGTGGTCCCAATATATTTTTTAGTGAGTAACAGTCATACAGACTGCCCCCACCCTCATCCATGAGTCGCGTTACGCCATATTTTGTGGATTATAGAGAGAGGATGTGCGTGTTATCGAGCAGAACTATCAATATTTGGCTTTGTTTTGTTTTTAACAATTTTTTATTAGCCTTACATGCATGACACATACCGTAATTGGGAAAAGCATGAAATAAGAGCCAATTATAGTGATTACTTTGCAACACCTCAGTGAATAGAGCAAAGAGGATAGTTGAAATGACCTCACTCTAAACAAATTTAAAACATCGACCACACTCATCTTTTTTCAAACAAATACTCTTTGTTAAAAGGCATAAGGAAGATAACTCTAAATAATTATCATGAGTTCAGGCTTTTCTGGCGGTCACCATGATGTTTTACTGTGCCATGTATGTATGGGTTTGGTTTTTTTCGACCGCCCCCTCCCCCACACTGCAAAACTGAATCAACAAATTTTGAAAATCTCCACATGTTAATGCAATTTTTTAGTAAACATGCTCCATGTCACTACAAAACTCCAACGGTTATACAAAATATATAGTGTTGGCGGTAACCGTCATGTTGACGTTTAAAAAACAGCTAAAATGTGTTATAAAGTGTAATTCATTAGTAACCATAGTGATGCATGGTGACCATTTTCAACTTGTCTCTTTTTATTCCAGCAAGCAGTAAAGGACCAGACCCGGTCATTTCTGGAACCCAATGGATGGACAAAATAACAAAGGCTCCCGAAATGAAATTCTTGTAAATGACAGAAACCAAGAAAGGAACCACAAACGCAGCGGTGGATCCAGGATTTTAAAATAAGGGAGGGGGGGGGGGGAGGGCGCCTCCGAAAATTTTTAATAAGTGGCTTTTAAATTATTATGGGCGCACGTCCCCTGCCCCCCCCGCAAGGAATCGTTTATTCGGGATCAATTCATTTTTATTTGTTTTTTTTTTATTATTTTTTTTTAAATTTTATTATTTTTTTAAAGTATACATTACAGTATTCTACCGGAAATTCGTCATGGATTAGATCACTCACGTATACGTACATAGCTCTTGTAAAGGGCAAGTCCACGCTATTTGTTCCCAAGGTGGTGATTTTTCGACTTTTTGTTTCAAGTGTGTCAGTGGGTTTGTAAAGGTATACATAATGTGTCACATATCATCATAAAGGGTATGAAGTGAACTTAATGCAAATGAGGTCAAAAAGTCATTTCAAGGTCATATATAGTCACGGGCTCATTAATATTCATTAAAAAATAATAAAATGCATACAAAATTTTCAACCATTTAAAAAGAAGTTTGTCATAGGAGTACAACCAAAAAGTAAGTATTTTCTGTTTCTATATTTTCTTGGCTAAGTCTGGTGAAAATATCACGAACCTAGCACGTAGCTTTTCATATTTTTAGACTTAAAATATTGAGGTCTCAGAAACAGCCTCACAAAAGTTACTGAGCTGATGTAAAATCATGCATTTTTATTACTCACCCTCCAGCCTTTAGAAATGAAACAAAATAAGAATTTTTACACTTGTATGTTTCTTTTGTTTTAATCAGAGAACTTTTTTTAAAAACAAAATATGTTGCTACGCCTTGGCTACACAAATCTAATGAAAAATATTATGGGGAATATTATTGTCCCGTGTGTTACCTGTCCCGTGTATTACCTGACATGTTTTTTAAAACTTGACCTTGCCAGAAAACTCGAAGTTGTATTAACGTTAAAATATGTCCTTACAATGTTTATTAGGCCTACATGTTTAAGAGGATACGACTATGCAACTTTAGATCTACTTTTTAAATTCAGAGTTACACTCTCAAAACTGAAGTGCTGTTTTTAGCTCTTCAAGGGCTGAAATCAGCACTTTTAAGAGCTTGCATAGTGACTGCACTCAAAGTGCTGTTTTAGCACTTACTGAGCTGAACTTTCAGCAAAAATGGGCAAATGGGTCCCCTGCATGAGAAGCACTGACGAGCACGTTAGACCAATTCACATCTCACGGTTGCTAGCAGATCATAATTATTGTTGCATGATAAACTTTCTTCAAATTTGCCATAATCATCTACTATCATGCTCTCATAATTAAAGCCAGTTAGCGAGATCTCCGTTGGTCTATTGGTAACGTCAGGGGTACTCTTCCATGATTGTCTACACTGTAAAAAATATTTGTATTTTTTTTTTACAGCAAATCATTCTGCTGTCAGCAGAGTCGCCATAAAAAGTGAAATCTAAAACATACACACAAAAAATGAGAACTTGCATATATGAGTGATCACACTCAAATATCCATGTATTTTTGACAATATAGTGACACACCAAAATGAGTTTATTTAATTAACTCATTTCATTGAGTAACATAACTAATTGTTTTGAGTACATTGCACAAACTAATCTAGTGAGTAACGCTTTACATACTCAGAGAGTTAGTAAAGCTCATCAACTTGCGTGTGATGAGTTTGTGCAACCTTTACTTACTGACTCTCTGAGTATGTAAAGCGTTACTCACTAGGTGAGTCCTATTCCTTTTTGTTTGTTTGTTTGCCTGTTTTTATAATGATATTTGGAATGTTACGACGATATACACATCAGTGCATCAATTCTCTCAAACCAATACACTGCATTACTCACTTCAGTGCATCAATTCACACAAACCAACACATTGCATTGACCAATGCATCAAATTACTCAAACTGTGAACATGACTGACAAAGTAATGGGAAATCCATGCATGTTAATCTAGTTGTTAGTGTTATCAGACGATGTATATCATCGGAACATTCCAAATATCATTATAAAAACAGGCAAACAAACAGACAAAAGGGAAAAGGACTCACCCAAAGACAATAAGAGCATGCAGGCTCTCCGCTCTCGGATCCGTTCTGCTCACAGAGTGTAACTCTATATGGTTCCGCTAAACATGTACGCACTTAAGGGGGTATCTCACTGGTTGCGAACCCAGGCGAATTTACAGAGTGTTATATATATAGAGGATCTACCAACGTTCTTTTGTGCTGCTTTGTTAGACAAGCATAAAGGGGTTATCTCGTTGTATCAAAGAATGGCATGTTTTCTTTAGCGATGCTTTGTAAGCCAAGCTCAAAGGGGTTTTCTCGTTGTATAAGAGTTGCATATATTCTTTTGTGCTGCTTAGTTAGGCAAGCTCAATAGGGTTATCTAACTGTATCAACATGGCATGTTTTCTTTTGTACTGCATTGTTAGGCAAGCACAAAGGGGTTGTACTGAATGATCATGGCATGTTTTCTTTTGTAGCCCTACTGCCTTGTTAGGCAAGTACAGGTGGGTTATATTGTATGGTATTGGCATGTTTTCTTTTGTACTGCTTTTTTATGCAATCACAAAGCAGGGGCCGTGGAGCGTTTTTGAAAGTAGATGAGCTGAGCCGAAGGGGGGGGGGGGGGGGGGCTGAACGAAGACGTGTCGTAGTTTACTCATCTAGTGAATTACAGGCTACTTATATAGAATTTCACAACAATTCTCACTTTACTCGATTGTTAGTGTTTTCACCCGATCATCCACCAAGCCGTACCAAGTTGAAGAGAAACTCACTTGCACAATTATTTTACGTAATTGAACATGTAAAGTTACTAAGGGATACTCAAGAAAAAAAGTATATATACTCAATAATTTTTTTTCTTGAGTATCCCTTAGTAACTTTACATGTTCTGGAAGAGCGGGTGTGTACTTTTAACAGAAACACAGATTCTGAAGTAAAAATACGTGATATACGAATAAAAGCACTCACCTGCAAGAGTAGCAAACGGGTTTTACTCATGGAAACTAGTTTTTGTTTTTTGTGTGTAGTTTTGTTGTAAATTTCTCCTGCAAATAATTACGTGAGAAATACAAAATATACATCTATTGATTTTTTCCCCCTTCTCTTTCATAAATTCTTAGAGGAGAAATTTACAACAAAACTATTTTTAATCGAATGAAAGTTAAACTGCATTGGTGATAAATCCACAAAATTAAACTTCCGGCAGCGTTGATCAGACGGGTCATTTCCCTGAAGAAGACTGAAGTGTTCAGTCGAAAATTTGGAGGTGAATATATTTTGCCTTTTTTCAATTTGCATTTGGATCAAAAGTTTAATTTTGTGGAAAACTATTTTTAAATTACATTTTTTTTTATGGCGACTCTGCTGACATCACTTTGCTGTATTTTTTTATTTTTTTATTTTTTTTATTTTTTACAGTGTAGGTGAACCCGGTTCGAATCCCATACCGACCATGAAATTTTTGTTGTTGATAAATTAGCACTTGGGTAAGTGCTAAAACAGCACTTCAGGTGCTGATTTAGCACTTCAAGTGGAGTCACTATACATGTACGAGCACCATTATTTAGCACTTCAGTTTTTAGAGAGTATATGTGAACAAAGTCAAAATTTGAAAACACCATTTTTTTTCTAGTCCCGTTTGTTACCGACGAATAAATGATCATAAATTAATTATTAATTGAGTTATATTTCATCTATTTTTCATGTTTTTGTTGAAGTCTGACCTAACCCTGCCCCTAAGGATTGAGATTTCATTTTAAGATTTTTCAAACAAGCCCTATTTTGGGCTCTCAATGTCCCGTTTGTTACCGCGCAAAATAGCTTGGACTTGCCTTAAAGACACCGTCGAAACCTAACTTTTTTAAATTTTTTTAATTTGGAATACTATATCCTCATCATCAGCATCTTGCATACTAGTCTCGTTAAAGTTACCTCAAATAACATTAACACCAGTCTGATATTTAAATTTCGTTTCTAAGATATCTATTACTTGAAAAGCAAACTAACTAGAGACTTTAATTTTCTAAAATTCAAACTGCAAATTCATTTTATGTATACTTACGCTTTAAAACTCTCGAGTAATATGACTACTGAAATTCATAAATATTTTGGGTCTGGAAAAACAGACTATGCTGATAATTGATTGAGCGAGTTTTTGATTGACTCCTCAGCATATCGAGCTACGTTGCTCCATAAACAATACGTCAACCGCATAGATACCAAAAGCGTGTGAAGCAAATGGAGACCTAATCAAAACTACACAAGGATTTATCACTTGTTTTAGCGTTTTTATAACTATTTACTGAATATAGAACTTGGAAATCAACATAAGGTGAGATTCATACGTACATTGTCATTATTGTCATATATTATTTTGTATTATTTTGGTATCAATAAGGTAAATTATTCGTTATTTCGAAGGACGGACAAAAATTTGTCCCACTCGTTAGTTTTTGTGTAGTGATCACCCTGCAGTTCGTGAATTTGAGAAAGTGAGAGTGAGAAGTAAGTTAGATAGTCTATAAAATAACTGCTGACTTGATGTGCTGTGTATGAGCTGCATGTAAGCAGCACCCTTTTTTTATGTCTGGGAATTAACCCTCATAAGAGTACATAGATCTACTACAGATAAAGGGGAAGTTCACCCTGAAATTTTATTGGTCTTAAAAAATGAAGAAAAATAATAGAAAAATATTAGTGAAAGTTTGAAGAAAATCGACCAAAAAATAGCAAAATTATGAATAATTAAAGTTTTGATTCTGTGACGTCACGTGCGAGCAGCTCTCCCATTGGTTGTGTATCTAAATTCCATAAATTTGTCTTTTTGTCGTGGTTCTTGATAAAGGAATGGGTGAATTTGATATAGTCATACTCATACATGTATAGATCTATATGAACATATGTTTGATGGTATATCTACGGCACAGGTGACATAATTGATTTCTCCTGAAAAAAAATGACATTTTATGGAATTTACACTACATAACACATAGGAGATCTGCTCGCATGTGACATCACAGAATCAAAACTTTGAATAGTCATAACTTTATCATTTTTTGGTCGATTTTCTCCAAACCTTCACTCATATTTTTATTTTATTTTTCTGCATTTTTTAAGACCAATAAAATTCCAGGGTGAACTTCCCCTTTAAAATAATAGGCCTAATGTTTAATACTCGTTAGATATCTAACGTTAGATTCTCTAAATCTAGGCGTATTGTCATGACTATTGTAGCCCCGGGACGCTGCCACGAAGTGGCAGCGTCCTGAGAGAAACCCATCAAAATTTTTTAAGTTTAATTTGGAATGGTTAAAAATACCACTAAGAATGGGTAAAATATAGCTAAAATATAATTTGTGTAGATCTAGATCTAATGCCACTTACGGACTTACCTACACAGACTAGACGCAAATAAGCTATTCCTTAAAATTGTGTATCTGAAGAAATCTTGTATTTTTCAGTCCATTTCAAAGTCTCGTCCGATCTCCATCAAAATACTAGCGTGTAGAACATACAGCAATGTCGATGTCGCGCATGCGTGTTGCAAACTAAACACCGCGAATGTGACTTGTTTCACTACATTGAAACTGCAATTTTGACTCCATTTTTTCGCTTTATGATCATCATGAAAAACGAGGATAGTCATCCGGATAGTATTGTAAGTAGAGTCTACATAAACTAATAAATAAAGTAGTTTTGTCAATCTATTATTCCATAATCTTGACATTCTAAATGTAGCCTGGAAAAGCGAAGGCACCTCATGTTTTCAAGCCAATAACTCGCAGCCCGTACACTTTGTGTACGGACTGCCGCAGTAAGGCCTATTGCAGGTTTTGCAACTGGTCCATGGCCCAGGCCATGGCCTATTTTGATTGAAAACAGAAACAATAAAAACATTTTGATTGAAACAGAAACAATAGGAACTAGATCTACATGTAACAAAGACAACAGAAAAACTTCCACCTGAATATCTTCAATAGTAGAGCTGTAAAGAGGGATCAAATTGAAAATGTCACTTGGGGTAATTATGGCCCATAATGCATAAACAGTGTATAAGCGTAGATGGGGAATTAACTTGTATGATTATGTACATACATTATATGTATTGCTATGACTGCAAAATTTCAACACTTTGGCTGAACCAATTATTAAATCATTGTTGGTGGTTGATAAGTGTACTAGGAATACCCAACAACATTTATTATACGTTACCATAATTAATTAGCATAATATCTTTGAATTCATACAGTCATTACAATAGGGGCCATAAATACCCCAACCCGTGGGGGTAATTATGGCCCCACAAAGTTGTTAACATAATGGTTATTAATATGCAAATGAAAAGTCACAGGTTTATACTTTCCTTTGTATATTATAGGTATAGACTGACTGTATTTTTACATAATTATAATATTATTGGACTTTTCATTTAATGGTACATAATAGGAAACGTGAAAAAGGGGGCCATAATTATCCCAGTCTCCCCTATATATCCCAATAGAGGAGAGAAATAAAATTAAAAACAGCAAGAATAGTTAGTAAAAGGAACTTAAATGTCAATTTTCATTACAAAGGAATGTGTCAATGTCTTTAACACGCAGTCCAGGATGATTCAACAAAAACCCTGTTTACTGTTTTGTTAAAACATACATCTATGAAACCGATGTGTTGGCTCAGTGGATAGACCGTCCGCCTCATAATCGGGAGGTCGTGGGTTCGATCCCGGCCGCGTCATACCAAAAGACGTTTAAAATTGGTACATGTAGTTGCTGCTTCCCAGTTTGGCGTTCAACAAGAGGGGGATAGAGCTATGTTCTTCTGGTGCTGCTCAGTGGCTGCCGTGCTCATGAGAAAAGGGGCAAAACAAATATCCGGTCATCTTTGTTTCGGACAATAAAATTTGGAGCATTTACTTCTGCGCTCACGAAACTCTTTCCGTAGTAATGTTTTAATTATTATCAGGGGATGTAGAGGGGAGCTAGTCTAGAGTGTAAAACCTCTTCTTTATTCACTTTTAATCACAATGTTGGACAACAACAAACTTTGAGATTTTTATGAACTATTGGTACTGTACAATGTAGAGCTCTGCAATAATAGAGTGAGAAAAGGTTTTTAGGCTTACAAGTTTAATGTAATTTCGAAAGCTCATGAAAATTGCTTGCAGACATTGGACAGTACGCAACCGTTTCATCATTACTTTGATCAATGTATAATATTTAATGTCCATATCAGGGTATGGCCATCGGGTTGGGGTAATTTTTCACTTGACATTCATTTATTTAAAAATAGTAGCTTATTTGGTTTCAATTTTGTACTCTCAATACAAATTAAGGGCTTTGTATCTTACAACCCTCAATAAAGTTACAATTTCTTCTAGGTGGGCACTAAGTACCTTGAAATTTCCAATAAGGCTATCACTACGTGACATGGACTTCGCGATGTCCATGTAACATAGTTATTTTAATAATTTCTATTATGGCAACACTTGTATTATGTTTTATAAATAAAGATTTATTTTGAATTACTGTCAGTACAGGGGATGTTATTTCTTATTAAAATTTACTCAGGATGTCATCAATGATGTCATTAGGCAGAGTTTTTGGTTTCCACTACGTTACATGGACATCAAAGTCCTTTACTACGTTACGTTTTGTGCATTTGATGGACTTCTGTCACATAGTGATAACATTTTTTTAATTTTCCTCTTAAAAATTAAAGCCGAGCAGCCCGATACTTGAGATATTTGGCTAACTGATTAATCAAGTCAATAATGCATATTTTATCACATTTTGGTCAATATAGCTGGTGGAATTTGAGTGTTATGACCAAATATCAACAATAACTATGTTACATGGACATGAAGTCCATGTAACATAGTTATTGCATATTTTGTTTCAATAACTTCTATCAAAATTTAGTCTAAATGGTCCATATTTTCCACGGAACATTTACATGTAGGGTCATGATACTAATGTAATGCCGACATGCTTAAACATATATCATATTGTAGTTTTTGAGTTATGCCTGAGATGTCACAACTTTTTGACCCAACCGATGGCCATACCCATCATTTTATTTCATCATTAACGTAACTTATGTAAAGTAAGTAACTAGTAACATAACATAACTTACAGTATGTACATGGACATGTAATTCTATTACACTCACTTCAAACAAACTTTTGGAACTAATCTGTTTTTTTAATGTTTAAGGGGAGGAGTTTCATGCCAGTATTTAAAGAAAAAAAACAAAAAAAAAAAAAAAAAAGAAAGGAAAAAGAATAGAATAGCATGGATCATTATTCCAAAGGCTTTAATATTGAAATATTGATAGCTATTGATTACTGGTGTATCCAAAACACTGAATCATTATTGTCTAATGGTAAAAATAATCATACTTTATATTGAATATACGCAACTATGTTAAATGATTGTTATATTTCTTTTTCTTGGTAAGTACTGTTTTTGTTTTCATTCAATTTTCTAAGAATTTTTGCCTTAGCATTTTGATGGAAAGTGCACATACCACATCTTCTGGACGATGATTGACTTCATAGTTTGAAAACTTTGATGTACCCTTCAATTGTACACTATACATGGCCAATGCTAGTGATGAGAGATCAATGACACCGAAGTGGTACAGATAAT
>CALNVZ010000218.1:27821802-27863659 GCA_940671915.1 Paracentrotus lividus
TTCACCAAATCTTCACTAATGTGCTTATTTGATTTTTCTGCATCCACAGTAAGCCAACTATCTACAAAGGGACAATTCTCCTTTAACAAACTGAATTTTATACAAAAGCATTGGAAATTTATGACATGGGCACATAATAAATGACATACATGTACATGTAGTTGTACTGTAAAAGTGTCTACATTTTTTAAATATTATTTTATGTTAGAGACATTAAAATTAGATTTGCCTTTATTGTTCCAATCCTTGGGCTGGACCAAACTCCCAGTGCAGGGCTTAATCATTTTGAATTAAGATAATTGAAATTTGATTGAATTCATTAAGTTGTCAGAATTGCATTAAATATTTGCTACATGTATGTAAAAGTAGAATAAGGGCTATCATTTGCTAAATTTCATTAAAAATGTAGTGTAAACAATTTTGACCATGAAATTGAAGCACAAACATGAACTACATGTATTTCAGAAAAGGGCATCTTTTTTCTGTTTTTGCTTTTGACTAACATATAATTCAGCTGGTACATGGAGCAATATAAAATTTACTGAATTTGAAGCTGCTGTACTTTCTCCTCATATGGAACATCAAGCAAATAATTTGTGAAATTTATTTTTTCTTCCCTGGCTTCGGACGTAAATTTTATTTTTGTGACAGCCATGTTTAGAACAAAAGGTAAGCTTTGTGTGTGTGCAGGGTTTTTGATGAACCTCTGTGTGGTTTATGTGATGGGTTTCTGAGCAAAGAATGGTTTATAGATGGTCTCAATTTGATGTTCATTTTTAAATCCTTCTGAATCATTAAATAAACTGTAATTTTTGTGGAAAACTGTTTGTCTGAATTATGACAACTTTTCACATCATGTGCATACAAATGTATTACAACATTTGCACACTATTGTGGCACACATGCACCCTTGAACATTATTTATATTGTAAACTGATGTTTAAATAGGAATAATACAACATTACAATAGCTCACTATGCCTTTGAAAACCTCTCTTTTGTGGAGAGTCTGCAAACAGACTTTTAATCCCTCACTCTATAGCCGAGCTGACAATGATTCAATTCAATAGCTTTTATTGACTAAAATGAAGCTGTTGGTTCATGGAAGTGTTTGAAAGCTATAAGTCCTTCATCTACATGGATGTCTAGCACAAGGAAAATAATTAAAAAAACCCTCCAAGGACAATTTTAAAGTTTTGTTTACCCTAGCAACGCTTGTTGCTAGTGAAACGAAGTTTGATCCAAGTTTTATATCTGGTGATTCTGCCCAATATATTCTTCTGAGACTACTGTTTAGATAATTTTTTCCCCACACCTAAATGCTCAAATGAATAAAATGACAAAAAAAAAAAAAAAAAAGCTTTACACACAAACTGTACGTGGTGCCAATTTGATTAAAGGTCAATACATTAATTTACAATCCAGCTAATTAATAATTCCATTTTTTATTTTATTTTATTTTTTTAATTAGAAAATTGGTATGATTCAATATATACAATGTACATTGTACACCTGTCCGTTCATTACCTGTAAAAAACGCGTTCTGTGCAAAATTCCAATATACATGCATGTATGTTCACACATTGTACTCTCATTCATTCTGTTATTTTTTTGTTGTTTATTTGATTATTTATTTATTTTTTTTACATAATATACATACTATTCATGTATGTTCACCAATATTTGTAGTGAGATGTGCGTGAAGAAAAAATAAAATTTCAGAAAAAAAAGAAGACTGTTAGAGACTTTGATCGAATTGTCAGGCTCGTATGCAAGATGAATTATGAACAATCTAACAAACCCATAAAGCCAATAACAACAGCTGGTAAAGACATAATTTTTCTCATGTTGAATGAAATGAAAAACACACAAAATGCATACCTCTGTATCTTGTCTGCTTAGAACCAAAGTCTATTAAACCATGCACTTTTACAAAAAAAATTTAACACCCTTATGACTCTGATACTGCTCTTCGTGATAAAAGAGAAGATTAGACAAAAAGGACATAGAATAAGTGTTAAAGAGCATAATGGGTTGATCAATGTCTAGGCAATTATCGTAATGCCTAACCTAGTATTAAATAGCAGGATGAGTGTTTTCTGGATAGTCGGGTTAGAACACAATTTAGTTAAAATTTAAAAATATTAACAAGTCAAAATTTGTTGATGTACGTATGTCCCATACTTTTTTTTGTCGGGGGGGGGGGGGGGGGGGGTGATAGCAGACAGTATTAACTCTGTCACACAGTGTTAGCTGGTTGCCGTAGCAACATAATGACATCAGTGCATGTACATAATGTAGTTCCCATATGCGGTTTAATGCCTAATGGCAACCAATAATTCATTTGTTATCACCCCTCATCCATGGAAGGCACAATGGCCAGATATTAATCAGACTCCTATAGTGAATAGGTATTGGAGCCTTTTTTTTATTAGGAAAGGTTTTGGAGGACATATATATTGATTCAATCTGATTGATTTTTTAAACTTCATGGGTGTGTGCACATACAAATTATGAAGAGAGACGACTATTTTACTCTTTTCCCCTTCTAGTTGCAACCTTTTATTGCTTTCCTGTGGTTTTGTTTATGGGAGGTTTTGCACATTGATGGATTCTCTTTCAAAAGTGTATTTTGAAATCAATTAATGACAACATTTTCTTTTGATAATAATACGATGGTTAGCATCATGTATACATGTAGCTATTGATGATTCAACACTTCCTTCTTATCAATTACACACAAATTCTGGAAAAAAAATAAAGAGGATTTTTTTTTTCATGATTGATGACATTTTAGGTGGTTTTGATATTCAGTAAGTTTTAAGTTTGCATAAAGATATATAAAAACAATGTATAATGTTTGACAATCTTTTAAATATTCACACAAAACTACATTGTAAAATTCTGAATATTTTTAATTTTTTTTAAAATATTTTTTTTATAGACCCCAGATGAGAAGGAAGCCAGACTAGATGCCCAGCAGGCAGTTATTGATGAAGAGCTGAGGAAGCTTCGTGAAGAATTGGAGATGGACTCCGCCTCTCCAGACGACATGTCTCCGGAATATGACATCGCTGCTCGGGTCAGGCAACTCAACGAGGAACTGGCTAAGGAAGGGCCAATCGAGGAGAAGAAAAACCGCAAGGTTAACTTCCCAGAGAACATTGTCAGCATGGCTGTGCCACCAGCGGAGTATGAAGAAGAGAAGGAGGATGGGAAAGAAGATGAAGGAGGGAAAGAGAACGAAAAATCAGAACTTGTGAATGGTGAGAAGGGGCAAGAAGGACCTCAACAAGGGGTGAAGGAAGGGTGGGGGACCACGGAAAACAGGGTTAATGGAGGCACGGGAGAAGAACTGAGGCATGATGGAGGTGAAATCCAGAAGCGCCTTGGTGGTGGTAGTAGTGGGCAAGAAGAAGTGGAGCTGGTGTCACCTAGTCCTTCAGACAGCCTTCCAAACAGGACAGATGATGTTGATTCTGCAGGTAAACCAGTTGATGTAAACATTGTTACTGAACAAAAGAGCGTTACTCAACCTCGGGCTGTTGTTAGTCATGAAAGCATGGAGGATGGTCCCATGCCACAGGATGACCAGAGAGATTCCTCATCAAATGTTGCTGTAGATGGTGCAGGTTCAACCGAAGCTGGTGGTAGTGTTCGCAGTGATCCAAATGATTTGGAAGTTGAAAGATTAACACTGAGACCTAGGGTAGAGAATGGTAGAATGTTGAACCAAAGTGCAAGCCAAGAGTGGGAGTCCAGCGCTTCAAAGGAAGGAGGGGAAGAGGAGTTTGTTCTCGTTGAGCGTGGTGGGAAGTTCTTTCATGTACACGTCAATGACCTCAGTCCAGAAGAGAGACATTTCCTGGGACTAGAGAACACCAAGTCACAATCAAACACGAATGGGTCCCAGTTACCACCAGTGCAGCCAAAGCCACCTCAGAAGCCACGCCCGTCAACGGCTACCGGAGGCGGGGCAAGGCCTGGTGTTAATCAAAGACCAGCACCTCGCCGAGCCACCTCGGCCAAAACCCAGAAGGAGTACGATCGACAGGAACGACAGGGCGCCAGCTATGAAGAACCATTCGGGAATGCTAAGTCGAAGTATGGAATGACACCGGAAATGAAGGAGCACAGACGAGAGCAGGGTCGTCTGAAGATGCAGAGGATGAGGGAGGAGAAAGAAAGAGAGGAGCAGGAGAGAAGAGAGAAAGAAGAGATGTCAGAGGCTGTCTTCAAGGCTTGGGTGGAGAATAAGAAGAAGGAGATTTCCAGACAGAAGAAGGAGGAGAGGGAGAGGAAAAAAGCAGAACATGAAAACAAGGTAAAATTACTCAATTCAAAAGAATATAAAGCTTGATTATTCATTTGAACAAACTATCTTTATACCCTCAAGGAAAAACAGAGCTACATACATGTATGTCGTTAATTGCTCTGAATAAAATTTAAGCCATTTGCATCACTGTTTCACTGTATAAAAGTCATTTTGTGTGTGTTTCTTATGGCAAATACAACTTTTCCCTTACATTTTATGAAACAATAATTAACATTTTTTGTAGCAGAACTGGAGGAACGTTTCATTCTCACATTGTACATCATATTCTTTTCCGAATTAAGCTACATGGATGGGTTCATTGAACTCAAATAATAATAGTATTAATACCAAAAGGACATAATGATGAAGACTTTCGTTCACAATCCCTCCTTAATCTATAAAGACAGGAGATTTCCTTCTGCCTTTTGATTCACTTTTTACAATGTTAAGAGTTGGATTTGAGCTGTTCACATTTATTTTAGGGGGTTTTCAATAACATGAAAGGTCAAAATTTGTTTCAAATATCTCTTTACACATCTCTTTTGATACAGGAGGAGAGATTCCCAGAGGAGGCATTTAAGGCTTGGTTGGACAGGAAGAAGACTCAGAAGAGATCAGAGGAGAAAGTGAAACAGCAATTGACTGAGGAGCAGAGACAGGCCTACTTCATGCGCAGTAGAGAGGACTGTGAGAGAGCCTTCAAAGAGTAAGTATATAGGGTGCTTAAAGGGAATCTAGTGTAATTGGAAAGATGAACAAGATTATTGTGAGCTTTCCTTTTATTCTAATGCTATTTATAGGTAGAATATTTAATTTAAAAAGGTCCTCTGCATTGGATTGCTCTTCAAATTCAAAGTCTTAACAGAACATACACACAGCAACAAAAAAACGTTGAAATGTTTGAGGCTGAACACTTGTGTGAACTCCTGCACATGCATTTCTGCGTGAAGTGCTTGTGACTCAGATTGTTAGAATTGAATTGATTTCTTATTAATTTGGCAATTTTGAAACCTTACCACATACAACAATTCAAAGGAGCATTGTAATAAACCTTTCCCTATCACTTTTTGACAGTTCTTTAACAATTGAATATCATAACCAGAACTTCAAAGTTCAAAGTTATCTTCAAAGGGGTATCTCATGAAGTAGGGAATTTTTGCAAAGTTTTCCCAGGTGTATATTTTCATTGGAAACTTATTGTTCAATTTTCTTTGTGAACTGAAAGCTACTATTCCGCAAAGAGTCTACACCTTTGCAAAGAAATTATGAATGCATTAAAAACATGGAATAATTGTTTGTGAATGTTTATACCACATTGAAAACCTTTTACAACTCTAGACAAAATCTGGTGAACCCCCAAATTTACTTTATTTTCAAGCATTTGCCAATGCTAAAGGAAAATTTGGCTAACATTCATCACTCATGGTATTTCTGAAAAGGTCAGGGAATTTCACAATACCTTTTCCAGAAGTAAAAGGACAATGCCAGTCAGGGAATTTATCAATTTCTTTTTCAGTGATGGGGACAAATATTTATCAAAGATACATGTGATCAAACAAAACTCTAATCCTTTCCTTTAACATTTTTTTTCTTTTCTCAGATGGAAGAAGTCTAAGAATGCTAGCCTTCGCCAGACACATTCGCTGAGCCGTGCTGCGGCCTTGGAAACTAAGAAAAGGGCTCGCTCCTCACGCAAGTCCCGCAACCTCGCCAAAGCTTTAGAAGTGGCCCAGAACTACCGCTACACCGAGTACTATGGATACAGGTTATAGGCAATATATTACTTTAGAAAAATTTTATACCTGGAAATCTTGCAAATATTTCAAGTGATATCAAATCACTAAAGAACCTCATCATCTTTTATAAAAAAGGTTTTGAAAACTTTCCTTTTTCATAATCACAAAAATTTATGTGATTTAGGTATCAATCAATTGGGGCTGCTTGGCAGGGCAAGTTCCTCTTTTTGCTGGCGTATGGTATGGTATGGTATCAAGAGGTAATACGTCAGTGCATGGACGTATTACTTTTACGTCCATGGTCAGTGGCATCTGTAAGCAAGAGACGAAAGTGAGTCTTTGGCTTCCTCGTGCCCTATGTCCCTCGACAGCACCAGTGAGAGCTAACCGTCTCCAGAGTATTCTTGCAGAGTGCATGGCCCAGAAAACGGATCTGTTTGAATTTAGGTAAGCTTCGGCCATATGAATTGGCTTCACCAGACCGATAGAGCATAGCGGAGTTTACCCACTTCTCATCAGAGATGGCGCTGTTGAAGTACTATTAGCAGAGCCCCTTAATTATTTCCAGTTTGACCCTCCTCTTTATGGACTTATATAATGTATTTAATTCTATTATAGATTTCTGTGTGTGAACTGTGATTTAGACAATTATGCTTTGTACTCTATGCTTGTGAAATATGCAGCTGTAGAAGACATCTGTCACTCTTTGAACACTAACTTTAGTAAGAGCAATTGGGGCATTGATCAATATACTCTGCTGGTAAATTGCCACCTGGGTCATTCCATGTCAAATCACCCAAAATATCTGAAAATTTTAACCCGACCATTTCCGATTTTACTGAAACTTGGTATACATGTTGAGAGTCATCTCACAGCACCAAATTTTAAATTTCAGGTCAATCGGGTGAGGGGTTCGGGAGATACGGCCCACCGAATTTCAAGATTTTCGGTGAAAAGGGGCGTGGTAACCTACCTTTTAACCTCTTTATCTCGGGAACTACTGGGTCATTCTTCACAAAAGGAGTATTTTTGGAAAGGGCATTCATCAACGATTCCAAATCTGCCATCGTTATGAAAATCGGTACACGTTCAGGGACCTTGACCTTTTGACCTAAAATTTGACCTTGAATTTGACCTTGTGGATCACGTGATCTTAACAATTTTTTTCCTGGAATAAATTGTTTGACATGTTCACTCAGATATATAACAGTTTCAAAGATATAATATTTTTTGTTTAGGAGAAATATGGATCGCAAGTTGCCACACTCGCCATTTCCCCATAGACTTGTGTGTTGTAGCAACGAAATACATAAATGCTACATACGTGAACATCATATATATGAAAAAGCTGATAACTCAAAAAGCATATAAGATAAAGTTATCAAACTTTGGGAAACTATTTCATATCAAATGCCCTTACTAACTGGAGAGTTTAAAAAATTTTGGTATCCCCATGGCCGAGATCCCAGGGGAGCCTCACCCACCCTAATCCTAACCCTAACCCAAAAACTAACCCCGCTAGATCTTGGCCACTGATGGTTCGAAACGTTTTAAACTCAGCAAGTAGTTGGGACATTTTAAATTGAATAATTATGCAAAATTTGATAATGCTATCTCCAATACTTTTTGAGTTAATGGCATTTACGTATACATGTGGTTCACGTCATGGTCATTTCTGTATTTCGTTGCTACAACACACAAGTCAATGGGAAAATCGCGAGTGTGGCAACTTTCGATCCGTATTTCTCCTAAACAAAAAATATTATATCTCTGAAACTTTTATATATCTGAGTAAACATGTCAAACAATTTATTCCAGGAAAAAAATTGTTAAGATCACGTGATCCACAAGGTCAAATTTAAGGTCAAATCTTAGGTCAAAAGGTCAAGGTCCCCGAACCTGAACCGATTTTCATAACGATGGCAGATTTGGAATCGTTGATGAATGCCCTTTCCAAAAATACTCATTTTGTGAAGAATGTCCCAGTAGTTCCCGAGATATAGGGGTTATAATTTAGGCAACCACGCCCCTTTTTGCCGAAAATCTCGAAATTCGGTGGGCCGTATCTCCCGAACCCCTCACCCGATTGACCTGAAATTTGAAATTTGGTGCTGTGAGATGACTCTTAACAAGCACATCAAGTATCATCAAAATCAGAAATGGTCGGGTTAAACCCATTGGGTGATTTGACATGGAATGACCCACCTGGTCTAAATCCAATTTTGCTCTAACTTCAATTTATCTATAACCAGTTTGTCTAATCATAACTTTTGGGTTATTACCACTTTGCCATTTCATCTTATGTCTTCTTCGTCTCACACCACTTCAATAATCAATTACATGTACCTGTCACCATCTGATTTTATAATAGACCAAATATTCATGTGGGAATTACACAAATCGGCAATTAGACCAAGTGGACATTAGACCAAGTGAGATTGTACCAAGTATAAAAGTGGAAATTGAACCAAATTGTTATTAGCCAAACAGGTTTAGCCCATGTGGTAGACAATCAGAGAATTGGACTGATCAGTGCCCCTCTTGTTCTGACGAGATAATATGATGTGTATTACTTTGTAAATTCACCTGTCAGGAATTTGATCTGTTATTATTGACTTTAGAACAAATATCAATTATCATCATCAAGTGTATAGAAATTTCAACTATATATATGTTTAGGGTGGTATTTCACTTCGTGGAGACGTCTCCGCGATGGATAAAAAGTATTAGAGGTGTCTCCGAGACGTCTCCGCCACATTTTTCAAGAATTGTGACAAAGCAGTTACAAAGAACCGTCTCAAAGTTGTTTCTGCTACTCATGAAACGTCTCCAAGACGTCTCCGCGACAATTTTTTAAAACTAGACGTCTCCGCGAAGTTTCATGAGTCGCAGAAACTAATTTGAGATGGTTCTTTGAAACTGCTCTGTCACAGTTTTAAAAAACTGTCGCGGAGACGTCACGGTGACGTCTCGGAGAGGTCTCTAATATATAAATAGTGCATGCTCTACAATGCAACATACTAGATTATGTGCACGACAAATACTAAATTATCCCGAGGGCACATTTATTTCACCGAGGCCGTAGGCCGAGTTGAAACAGATGTGCACGAGGGATAATTTAGTATTTGGAGTTCACATAGTCAGTAATGTTGCATTAATAGAGCATGCACTATTTATTATAGTAAATAGACCCCTAAATCTTTGACCTTGCCTTATCTGGTTTTATCTTTGTCAATGTTTGTCAAACTTTTGGTGCTAATTAAGCTATTGTGACGTATATTGTTGCTCCGCGTATCTATTGTTGTGCGCACCATTTTACTGTTATTACGCGCTAGTGCAACAAGGCAGTCGATTTCACCATTCATTTTAACACAGGTAAAAACCGTTCAATATAACAAAAAAAACCGTTCAATATAACAAAAACCGTTCAATATAACAAAAACGTGAATGACACGTGACATCATTTCAACCAATCACAACTCTTAAAATACGACCACTATTTACTATTACTTTTTATCCATTGCGGAGATGATATTTCGTATTCCCTCGCGGAGACGTCTCCGCGAAGTGAGATACCACCCTTATCTACCACTCTGTCACCTTGAATGTACATGTATATTTCTTTTGTATTCAAAGTAGGTCAGTGCTATGTAAAATGACCACATTTTAATTCAAGTGTTGTAGATCAAATTGTGTATAAAACAAATTAAAATGTGTAAAGCATACATGTGGGTAATATATGTATTTGATTTATATATGTATACATACATGTATAATATATATGTTGTTGAATAATTAAATGTTTTATATTAATACACGTACTGGTAGTGTATGAGAAGGCAAAGTCTAAGTACATTCATCATTGACAAGTCCTACATATTGTTGGACTAATTGTAAGTTTAAAACGAATTGTAAAATCTTTATGGTGATGCATAGGCCTTCCCCCCCCCCCCAAAACAAGTTGTTTGATGAAAATTTTTTTTAGACACTTTCAAGTTATGGCCCTTTTCTATATTTAAGTTTCCAAATTCTACCAGGGTTTCAAGTTTGACATCCCCAAAAGAACAAACAAAAAACAAGTTGTTTGATATTGAAAAAAATTTCAGACACTTTCAAGTTATGGCCCTTTTCTATATTTAAGTTTCTAAATTCTACCAGGGTTTCAAGTTTTGATGTCGAAAATCAATTACTGATACACATATTCAGGGATATATATAGGTAATTACAATTTTTTTCTTTTCAAATTTTGTCTTTCTTCCCCCCTTTTTTTTGGGGGGGGGGGGGGGGGGGGGGTGGGGGGATTGGGGTTGGGGCTGGGTGCGTGGACTGTGGAACATTTAATGCCATAGTCATGCAGTGAAGGGTCATGTATGTTTTTATGATATTTTTCTGAAATTATGTCGTCTTCCAATTAATGTAAGAAATACAATTGAATCATGTACATTATATTTTAAGCAATTAACATTCTTCATAAAGAACACTTAAAGCCAAGCTAGAGTTCTTACAGCCAAAATAATTTGAGACAAATCTCTAAGATATGTCCTCACATTGTTCCATTAACATATACATATGCCTACACAAGATTATATTCACGTTTCGATAATGATTTCAGAAGAAATGTTGAAAAAATATCGAAACAGTCCGTCAAATTGAGACTTGGAGTAGACCGCTATATCGCCACAAGTCAGGGCACAACATACACACACAGATCCGGTGCGAATCGCGTGCACATGATATACCCGTAGACTTTCCACGTGGCCGTGTTAATCACGCATGTGCTTGGACGGGCCGTCCAGATACAGAAATTATGCTTATTTCGCTCTTTTCTCAGCAAATACGCAATTTTTTGTAAATTCCTTTGGTGTGTAGTATTTATTTCCTTTGCTTGAGATTCTGGTATGGACAAGAATGTTTTGATTTATTTCATCATGACTACTACTCTAGATTATCTTTAATACAATCAACTTGTCTATGTAATGCCATTGTGTGGCTGGTGAGAGTTTGCAAACAGAAATCGGTAAAATTTATCTGAATTTTTAATTTTTTGAGGAAATTATAATGGAATGGTCCCGGGAGTGAGAAAGTTGAACAGTCCTGTGTTATTTATCACAAAATGTAAAATTCCAATAATTGGACCAAATTTGTGTTTTTGCCTTTTTAGGGGGCACACAATGGAACTTTAGAAAAAATGTACCATGAACAATGAAAACTTCATTTAAAAAAAAAGTCCTTTTGCTGACTTGGTTATCATGATAGTTCTAAAGGTAAACATTAAGAGACATTCCTAGATATCGAATATAAGTAGTTATCGATCTTGACTTTTCAAACTTTGTTAACCCACTAGATACATACTCAGTGTGTTGCCTTTTTTTTCATTTACAAACCATAATGTTTAGAAACCACAGTTTACTGTTTAAAGGTACATGTATCAACAGTAATGATATTGACTATACAGATGATGAAATATACAACTCCGTTATTTTTAGGATTAATTTTTATACTTTTTCATGTACAGATATGAGTGCAGTGTTATAAGTAATATCAATAATATAAATATTGTTTTAATATTTTGAAGCAGAAGATTAGGTATGGGTGTAATGTAAAAACATATTGCTTTTTCCTGTCCATGTAGTCCTAGATTGACTTGCAGGAATTTGATAAATGTAAGCAGTAATTGCCTTAATTTTTCATTTCATTTCATTAGTTCAAACCATCATATGATATAATCATATTTATTTTTGTCAGAGATACATGTAGAAGTGTTTTTGCTCGTATCATTCAAGACAAAGTTAACTTCTTGCGTTTCTTATATCATCAGCCTCATCCCAAAAGGCTACATTATTTTCATTATATACTGTACAAATAATAGAAATAATAATGCCATTTTGTTAAAAGGCAAACAATATGACAATGTGGCCTCTCTAGGTGTGTGTAGAAAGAGAATTGTAATTTTTGTTCTGGTGTAAATATAGATCTTGAGAATTTCTTTTGTAGGAAAGGAGAATAACATTTTGATTGTTTTATGTGTATGTCTTACTGTATGAAGAATTTGGTGACTGACACACATTACGGGTTATTTCCGCTTGGTCTAACAGCAGATGGTCCAATCCAAGGGCTAAACCCATTTGGTCTACTAACAGGTTGCTTTAATACCAAATGGACTTTAGAAGAAATGGACTTTTGATGAAATGGGAATTGGACAAAATGTAAATAGGCAGTGTGGAATTTAAACCAAATGGTAATTAGATGAACTGGTTGTAGACGAAATGTAATTAGACCATAATTATGTCATGAGACCAATTAGCAATTTACCCATACTATATATGACCTTGAGCTTAGGATTGGGATTACTTGTAGGTTTAGGGGTAGGGTGTCGGGTCGGGTCATTCAGGTTGTAGAAATGACTGGCTGGCTGTGATGGTGATTTTGGTGAAAACGAAGATGAAGAAGGAGAGAGAGAGAGATTAGGAAAAGAGAGAGAGAGCAGAGGAGAGAGAGAGACGCAGAGAGAGAGAGAGACGAGAGGATGTGGAGATGAGGGAGAGGGAGGGGAAAGAGAGGAGGAGGAGGGGGGGGGAGGGGATTGATATAGAGAGGGATAAGTTGGAGAGAGAGAGAGAGAGAGAGAGGGAAACAAAATTAAAAAGATACATTTGTGTAGATAGAGAGACAGAGAGAGAGAGGGGAGGGATAGGGATGAGATGGAGAAAGAGAGAAAAAAAAAATAAAGAGAGAGAGGAATGAAAGCAGAGAGAGAGAGAGAAAGAGAGGAGTGAGAGAGAGAGCGATGGAGATGAGTACTATATGCACTGGCGTAAATCCGTCAAGAATGCTTTTCATCAGGGGGGGGGGATATTACATAATAATACAAAGCGCCATCCCCCCTGATGAATAGAAATCGCAAATGGATTTACCCCAGTGACTATATGCCTGGAACTACTTAGTATGTATCATATAAGAGAGAGAAAAAAGGGAGAAAGTATAGTAGGACACAGTTGAGAAAGTGATAACAAGATGAATATTTTGGAAGATACACAATATAAGGAAAAGGAAAAAGAAGGGGAAAAATTATGTGATCAAAGATGGAATGGAAATGCATGAAACCAAGGACGTTTTAGAGATATCAGAGGGTAAAAAGATAAGAAAAAAAGGGGCGTGGCATAGCCATAGGCAAAGTTGTGATGTGTTACATGAAACCGTCCTAATACTGAATACAAGTGCGGAGACGTCAAGTACGGTACCGTGTACCGTGCATGATCTACCGGTATATGTGTAGACACGGAGCTCGGAGGTGTGGAAGAGAACTTACGAGTATACCGGTAGTGGTAATGTTGTACGACCGTTTTGTGACACGCGGCCTACGGTAATACATAAACAACCTGTGCGCGGCCGTGGGAAGTTCCACTTCTAAAAATAGATTGAAATCTTCAATTTACCGTACTAGGGCCCTTTTTTCTTTCTGATTGTCGTCAAACAATGGTCGCCATGTTTTGTCCCAGTACGTAGTTACCCGAGTTTCGGCATAAATATTAAAAGTCGGCGGAAATCAGCACCATCCCAGCTCAGCTGAGCCACATCGCGCATCGCCATCGAGAATTGTAACCTGCGTTCCGCCAGAAGTCCTCCGTCAAAGCGTCGGGACTGATAGCCAGGTAAATATCTGCCTCACGTCACACGTTTTCAATTGTGTGTCTGTCGTGTGTAGTATGGTAGGCAGATAGATAGATATTTATTTGTCTTTCTTCAAAAAAAAATCACATGTACATTTTACAAGATCATAATGATAATAATAAAATAAT
Organism: Paracentrotus lividus; assembly: GCA_940671915.1. Taxonomy (NCBI): domain Eukaryota; kingdom Metazoa; phylum Echinodermata; class Echinoidea; order Camarodonta; family Echinidae; genus Paracentrotus; species Paracentrotus lividus. Next base: position 27,835,652 of record CALNVZ010000218.1, read on the forward strand.
CCATACAGTACTATAGATCAGTTCACATTTCATAATATATATCATGGAGAAGAAAGACGAGGTGACCAAGAGAAGCAACGCTTGTAAATTTGGTCCCTCACACAACAACTAAAAATAATAAGCTAATACTAATGGCAAGAGAGAGAGGGAATACATATACATGAAAAAACTAACTTACATGGGACAGAAAGAGAAAAATGAATATATATACATGCAGAGGGCAGTAATAAGAAAAAAAAAAATCCAGGCAAGGTGAGTCGACTGAGGGCAAAGACGTATTTTATAGACATATTAAAGAGAGAGAGAGAGAGAGAGAGAGCAGCGGTTAGGGACAGAACAGAGAGTAGGGGGAAAAAAAGAGTGAAAGGAGTTTACACAAAAAACAAATGACAGACGAAACAAGGACAAATAACAGACTGGCCACAAAAATGTTCCATGTTGCTAATGAGATTCGAGTTGATGAAAGAGACATTTCCTACAATGGACCTTAAAGCTGAACAGGGTGGTCTTACTTTTTATGTTCTGTGGTAACGAATTCCACTGCTTAATACAATATATATGAAATGAATTATGAGCAACTTGAGTTCTGACGAAAGGCTGATGCACATAATTTTTGCGCCTTGTGTTGTGATTGTGAATTTCAGAGTTTTGGACGAATAAATCTGTCAATAAGCAAGGTTGTGGCCTGGAAAAGAGTTTATATATGAATACATGGCAATTTAAAGAAACAAGTTGATCGAAAGGTAAGATCTGCAGCTGTAAAAATAGAGGGTTACTTGGATGTCTGTAGTGAGAATTTGCAATTACTCGAATCGCTTTCTTCTGCAGAACTTGTAGTTTTGAAATGTGAGGTTTAAAAGTGTGGCCCCAAGCAACATTAGAATATAATAAATGAGGTAAGATGATATTATTATACAAGGTCATTAAAACTCTTTTGGGTAGTACATATCTTAATTTTGAAAGAACACCAACACTTCGAGAAATTTTTACACATACATTTTTCAAATGACACCCCCATGTCAAATATTCATCGATTACAACACCAAGGAATAAGACATTTTCACTGTGCATAATAACTTGACCATTTATAGATAAGGGAATTATATTTAATGGCACCTTCTTACCCTTTGATCTAAATAAAACAATTTTTGACTTTTTGGCATTCAATAAAAGTTTGTTACAGCAAAACCATTCATAAAGCTTCTTGATTTCTTCATTTGCTAATGACATCAACAAGTGAGGGTCTTTATGTGAGAGCATTAAACTGGTGTCATCAGCAAACAGAGAATATGAAAATAATTTTGATGAATTTACAATATCATTGATATATAATATAAACAATAAAGGACCCAAAACGGAGCCCTGGGGCACACCGTATTGTATCTTACATGTAGTGGCCTGAGATTTACAGCCTCTAACAATTACAAATTGTCTTCTATCACTCAAGTAATTACGAAATCATTTTTAAAGCGACACCCTTTTGATACCTATATGTCGAAGCTTTTTCACAAGTATATCAAGGTCATCGTTCAAAAGCTTTTTGATGAAAATCGAGAAAGTTACAAGGCAATCTTGCCTTTTGTCAATCTGCTATTCTACACATTACTTAGATATTAAGAGAACATCCCATAGAAGTAGAGAAATTCTTCTGATCCAGAGAGCTTGAAGATGAGTGATCAAGATATCCTCTTTAGATTTAAGTACTCATATAGCCTTAACTACGGCTGACCATTTCTCAAGAAATCTTTGAAATACAGGCAATTAGTTGCAATTGGTCTATAATTTTCCAACGTTCTTGTTGTCATTCTTTGAAACTTTATGGAACTATATGTTGCGGTATTTTAATTAGCAGGACATGCCTGTGAAAGAGATTATTAGTAATATAGTGCGTCATAGGGTGGAGGTGGTGTATTTGTTGCTCCGCAATAAAATAGTATGTAATCCATTTCACCATTATTCTTGGTGAAATATTCATCCGGGTCCCACATGATTGTGTTGTCGATTAAATGCGGATGGACAATTCTGATGAATTTCTAACGTTAGACGGTGTGGAGTTATAAAAATAATGGATGAACTTCTTTACATTGGTTTGCAGTATTCATTATGAAGATTTGTTCTAGCGACTGACGGGAATTCGATCAGCTATTTCTGAATAATTTAATATTGGGTACAATTCTATCAAGACATATCTATTTCCTGGGGTTTTTGTGTAAAGATTGTGGAGTGGGAGTCTATGGGTGGCTGGTGTTTATTGTTGGGGACTGTGTTGGGAAGATTTTTGGGTTTCATTGCTATTTTGGAGGTTTTTATTATTGTTTTCTCTTTTGATTTTTGATATGTTTGGTGTTGTTTGTTAGGGGTGTGTTTTAGTGTTGTGGTGTGTGTTTGGTAGTGGTGATAGTGGTTGTGTTTGGTTGAATGGAGGTCTGGTAATGAGAGGTCGAGACGTTAGTATTAGTTTGCTAGGTATGTGTTTTGAATGTTTAGCTATTATCTCTGTGTTTTATTATCGTTAAGGGGATTATTTGGTCTAGTGTATAGGGCTTCTTAATGTAGGTGAGGTTGATATGTTGTTTTTTTGTTGTTTCCTTGGAGAATGTAGTTGGTGTGTTTGCTTTAGGGTCTGTTGTTGTGTTTTTGTGTGTTGTGGTGGGGTTTGTGTGTTGAGGGTCAGTTCGGTTGGGGTTTTTGTTTTGGTTTATTAGGTGGGGTTTAGGTGTGGGGTGTGGGGGTCGCTTTGTTGGTTGTTGTGTTTGTTGATTGTTTTGGTGGTGTGGTGTTGTTGGTTCACTGGTAATGATTTTTTGTGTAGTTCTGATAAAATCATTGAAATAGTCACTGTTATTACGTTTATGAGCAAAAAAATTGTACCATGTGATGATATCATATTTCCTCTGGCCGAAGGAAACACTGCTTGCTCCACCCAATAACACTCGTTAATATAAGACCATGTCTTCTTAATATCATTTTTAACATATTGAAATACATTTCCAAAAATATGATTTTTTTTTGATACCCGTATGGAATCTGTTAAGTATTTTTGTAATCCACATACTTCTTCCTATTTCCTCTGTCGGATGTTTGATGTAAAGTGCTATACAACTTTTGCTTGCGCTTAATTGACTTTAACAGGCTGTGTGTAATCCAAGGTTTTCTTGGACCTACATTTACATTACTTTCTTTTAACAGCAGGAATTGATGAATCATATAAATTCAAGATTTGCCTCATGAATTTATCGTAAGCATTGCATGCATGATTTATATCATAAAAACATCTTGCAAATTTATTCCCATAAGCTCTTCTTTAAAACTTTTACATATTCTCTTCACGATAGTACACGCTTAAAGCTGGCTGATCTGTTTGCCTTTGAAATTTATGAGCCTTATCCATCGTCTAAATATCTAATAAATAGGCATGTGGTCAGACATATCAGAGCAAATCACCCCACAATTGAAGGTCCATTTTTGAATGCAGTTAGTAAATTATTATCTAATAAAGGTTGCAGACGTATGAGTAACACGAGTATGGCTACGAGATAATAATATGCTAATGAAAGCTCATGCATGATAATACATCATATTAACAAAATCATTAACACAATCATCTACGTTTGATTGAACAGATTAATATTATAAGTCACAAGAAGCATATGTGTCTCTATTTACTCTATCAGTAAATGATAATTGTTGCCTCAAAACTTTCAATAAACATTTTAATATCACTTATCGGAGCTCTATACACACACCCAACTAAAATCTTTTTATTGTTATTACTTATCTCTACAAATATGGATTCATAGCCAACATTTGGACCAGAAATTTCTTCACAGATACTGAATTCGAGTTCTTCTCTATATGTAAAACGACTACACCTCCGCCAAGTTTACAGGTCTACAGACATTGAACAAGGGAATACCCTGGATAAGGAACATATTGATATTTGTGGTAGGTTTTGAACCAGGTCTCAGAAATTCCAATCATAGAGAACTTGTGCTGAAAACATGACAATTCAACTAACAATTTATCATAATTCCTACACAGACTTCTTTATATTGACGTGTAATAAGGAGAAATCCTTACCAATGTGTAGAGTATTTGCCAACAAATTATCACATGAAATATTAATTACATTTCTTTAGATCTGAAAAGCAAATTTTGATCATCATCATTCAAAATATCATCCATATCAAGTTATTGAACAAATACAAACGAGAGTAGCCAGCACAAACACATACAGACAAAACAAAATTCTTATACGCAAACATGATAAAAGGCAAGACAAGGACAAATCGGGGGAATGGGAAGAATGACAAGAAAAATTGAAAAAAACAATGACACATTGAGTAAATCTGAACGAATGAAAACATAAAACAGTATGTAATATCAAAAAAGACTTAAGTAGAAACAGTAGACTGGAAAGACGTTAATTTGAGTCCAAATTGGGAAGGCCCAGTTTACAGATTTGGCTATCACGAGTTATTTTGATCCGCCCGCCAGCAGGTGTCTTGACGACGATGATTCCATCTTGGGTCCATACCTTGTGGTCTAGATCCTTAGTAGCTCTTCTTATCTGCCAAAACAGATTTGACCTTGCCTTTGTAAGGTTTTCATTTATGAATTATGTAGATACTTGCCTTGGAGAATTTCAGATTCTTACGTGCACTGTATATTTTCTCTCTCGAATAGAATAGGCTGTGTTGTATTAACCACCATTTCAAGATTTCATTTTGCAATTTCTTTTGCATTTAGGCAACGTTGATTTTGGACTATTCACTGGCAGTTAGGCAGCTGGTTTGAAATACAATATGAAAAAATGCCAATGCAATTTAATATAGATGACTGAATCCCTTACTAATTACTTAGTATTATGAATTGACCATGCATAAGTGTACTAAGTGGTATTAGCCTAACGTTAGACTCTTTAACAGTTAGACCTATAGTTTGCCTATTTTAATCTCCATTAATCAATTTTCAGTACCAAAATAATAATACAGAGCTACCAAGTCTCACGCATCTTGCGTGAGAATCACGCATTTCGGGTCCGTCTCACGATCTCACGCAGAACACCCCATTTCTCACGCAAAATGAGAAAAAGTATCATTATTAATATAGATTTTTTTACCATTTTGGAGTCTCAAAACCCTAAATATCGGCAGTTTTGTCGCGCATCAATCCCTATAGCCTGCGAGTGCGATGTTCAAGCAGGCGATCATTATATGATATGCAAGATAGCTTACTATGTGAAACATGTAGATCTATAGCGTGAGCGCGCGCCTCCTTTGTGTACAAATTACTACTGTGCGTGCGCACATGTGGTAACGCGCGCCGCGTGCGCACTGCTGCTTTCAATTCAAACACGATGTGAATAATCTCACGCAAATTTTTTTTGTGAACTTGGCATCTCTGATAATAATAGTAATAATAATAATGCATATGATTTGTAATGCGCCAAATCCACTCTGTGGAGCATTAATTCGAGGCGCAGTGGAGAAAAGGAAAAGAGAAGGAGAGAGAATAGGAAATACAGCCTAGTCTAGTACTAGTAGTGCACATAAGTAAACAAGCTCTAATTATTAAACAAGCATTAAATATGAATATATATAACTTATAAGTTTGACTCGCCTGTAATGTATGGAGATATGGTTACCGAGCTTGTCACGACTGAGAGACAGACTGAGTGCAAGCAAGAGAGAATGATTGTGAGATACAGCAAGTAAGAGAAGAAAGTAAAGGAACAAAATAACATCAAGTGACTAGGAGTGTATTCAATGTCCAGTTTCAAATTTATACGCCAACATGAATCGTGATACAAAACGCAATTACAAAACACAAACGCGATCAGCGGTGCACAGTGTCAAAAATTTAAAGCTGATTATATTCCATCGTCTTTAAATTCCCCGCTCTCAAAAAACAAACGTCTTCTCCTTTTTTCACTTGCACTGGAAACTTCCGTTGCGAGAGCACATTTAAACACGTTGATGATAACCTCAATACTGTTTTCGTTGCAATCGCGATGTTCAAGGTCGTAAAATTGAAGCTGATTGTGTTTCAAAACGCATCTTTTTCGGCGTTTAAATTTTCGGCGTTCAAATTTAATATGATGATTTGAAACACATTTTACTTTTACGACCGGGGATGGGGGACAATGAACACTCACTTTGTTTCTCTTTATATCAGCGTTTTGTAATTGCGTTTTTGTATCATGATTCATTGTTGGCGTTATAATTTGAAACTGGACATATTGAACACACTCTAGGGCTAAAAGTGTCGCAAACTTTATAATTTTGTTACCAGTTCAAGGATACGTTATATCTACCAATGTGATGTCATGTTATATCTACTGATATGGCATCATGCCAATTAAAATATGTGTATTAAAAGTGGTCCACCAAAACATTATCTTCACTGATATGACATCACAGTCAAAATGCATGAATCAGCTGGTGCCCTTTACCCGCTTGTGCAAAATTTACACATGGGTCGCTCTTAAACCTGCATATCTGCATTGTGACATCATATCAGTGTTGAAAGTTGATTTATGTATGGGGAAAATATAATCCCTCATTAGGGAAAATATAAATTTGTCCTGCAAATCAAAATGTGATATTAAACCTCTAGACGTCCAATATCTGTATAATATTCTTCCATAAATAAGACACCTGCTGGATGAATTCATGTCCGCCACTTTTTTGTCACCTGTAATGGATTTAGGTGATTCAAACCAAAATTATGATCACATTATCCTTGGTGCTGTCAGTGGGTAATAAACAACTGGACTTTGAGATTGACCATTTGACTGACTGGAGAATTTCTACCAGTTTTTCTGGCACCACACCATTGGCAGTGACCAGAAGGTGGACACACCTATATATTACCATGGCAACATATTCTTTCAGCCAATCAAAATTCAGTTACTTCTCTAGCTAGGAGGAATCTCCTCACTTTCATTTTTGCCTCCAGTAATTATTCAATTTCACTTTCTGACAAACTTTCAAAGAGACATTATATCATTGCATTTTCATTTTGTGAACTAGAACTCTCTTCATTTTCTTCTTGCATCAATTTTATCTGCAAGGAGAACATTTAATTTGTGAACTGTTTCGCAAATTTTCCATCTTATATCGCTTGTGTTATTGGAAAAGTTGTGTTTGCCTGCGTTTTATTATTGTTTGGTGAGTCTGAAATTCCAACTTCATATATTTTCCCCAAAATGCAATTATGATGAGTTAAAGTTTAAAATGCCAGTCTGAATGTCTTAACTTGTAATATGGGTATAATGAAAATCTTTAGAAGCCAAAATTTGAAAGCGATTTCGAATGGTAATGAATGATACTGATTGATCGATATTGTATCGGCCATTTTAATTTTTATTGTGCTGAGAACAAAAAATAATCAAAATATCTGTTTGTAACCTAATTATATAGCGTTTCATTAAAACATGTTGAAGGTTTTAGAGTTTTTGAGAGGATTTAAAGCTGTCCATATGCTTGACTTCAATCATTTGGATTCCAGGGTGAGAGATAGATAGGTCCAGTTATTTTAAAAACATAAATACCCTTTTCAGACTGCTATTTCTTTACCCCGTATTATCCTTAACCCCATACTATCCTTAACCCCGTACTATCTTTTTTTGCTTTCAGACTGTTTCTTAACCCCATGCTATTTGCTTAGCCGGGGTTAAGAAATTCAATGCTTTTCACACTGGGTATTCCTTAACCCCAGACTATTTGCTGGATCATGAATATTAATGATTTCATTCTCTTTCTTTGTGTTTTTCTATGTTTTCTATCTTTCCTTTTGTTGTTCCTTGTTTTTCTCTTTTTCCTTATGTTATTCCTTGTTTTTTCTATTTTCCTTATGTTATTTCTTTCTCTTTTTTTTTCTATTTTTCCTTATGTTATTCCTTTTTTTCTCTCTTTTTTTCCCTTATGTTATTTCTTGTTTTTTCTCTTTTTCCTTATGTTATTCCTTGTTTGTCTATCTGTCATTATGTTATTCATTGTTTTTTCTCTTTTTACTTATGTTATTCATTGTTTTTCTCTTTTTCCTTATGTTATTCCTTGTTTTTCTCTTTTTCCTTATGTTATTTATTGTTTTTCTATCTTTCATTATGTTATTCATTGTTTTTTCTCTTTTTCCTTATGTTATTCATTGTTTTTCTCTTTTTCCTTATGTTATTCATTGTTTTTCTCTTTACTTGTATTATCAAGTTTACGAATAGTTATGCATATTCACCACCACATTTTCATTGATTGGCTAATGCTTAGCCCCGCTTTTCCTTAGCACGGTTTGGTTTCAGACTGCAACTCTTAGCACCACAATTGCCCGGCTAACTCCGCAATTACCCGGCTAATCCTGCTTTTTAGCAGGGCCAGATAGTACCGTACTATTTACCGTGCTAGCCTACTTTGGTAAAACGTAGTCTGAAACCGAAGCATGCTAAGCTTAACCCCGGGAAATAGGTGGTACTAAGGCCTCCACTTAATAGCACAACCTATTTCCTGGGGTTAAGGATTTTAACTGCAGTCTGCATTAGACATCAGATTTCCCTTATCGATAGAGGCAGACCCAATATTTCCTGCATGGAAGTTGTAGAAAATATTGAATTTCCTTTTAAAGGGGAAGTTCACCCTGGAATTTTATTGGTCTTAAAAAATGCAGAAAAATAAAAGAAAAATATGAGTGAAGGTTTGGGGAAAATCGACCAAAATATGATGAAGTTAAGAATATTTAAAGTTTTGATTCTGTGACGTCACATGCGAGCAGGTCTCCTATGTGTTACGTAGTGTAAATTCCATAAAATTTCATTTTTTTCTGAAGAAAATAATTATGTCACCTGTGCGGTCGATATACCATCAAACATATGTTCATATACATGACTATATCAAATTGACCCATTCCTTTATCAAGAACCATGACAAAAAGACAAATTTATGGAATTTTCATACACAACCAATGGGAGAGCTGCTCGCACGTGACGTCACAGAATCAAAACTTGAAATATTCATTACTTGGCTATTTTTTGGTCTATTTTCTTCAAACCTTTATTATTATTTTTCTATTATTTTTCTTCATTTTTTAAGACCAATAAAATTCCAGGGTGAACTTCCCCTTTAACTGCAGTCTGCATTAGACATCATCAGATTTCCCTTATCGATAGAGGCAGACCCAATATTTCCTGCATGGAAGTTGTAGAAAATATTGAATTTCCTTTTAAAGGAACAGGTGAATTTCAAACTACATTTTATATAGTGTGCAGCATCCATTTGACAATAAGTTTATGGAAACTTGAATTCATCTAGTATGTACTTTATAGTGAAAGGTGTCCCTGAAATCCACTATCCTTCAAGAAAAATAAAAAAAATCATAGAATTTTATACTATTATACTTCACAGAATTTTATACTTTTATAAAAGTATACAGATTATACACTCATGTACATGGCACAAAAACAGTAAATTGAAATGCAGTAAAATTCTGGTAACTGCAAAATGAACTGATGCCTTTAATTGCCTCAGGTTTGAAATCCAAGATTTTTAACTATCCAATATTCTAATTTTGAGAATGCCTGTACAATTTGTTTGGACATAAGTACATGAAATCAACTTCCTGCACTTTAAGTTCATTATTAAATTAAAAAATAAATGTGTGTGTGTGTGTGTGTGGGGGGGGGGGGTCTCATTGGGAAAACCCTAGAGCAAAGAAAACGAAATGCCTTTAAAAAATGTGCAAAACGGGAAGAGAAGCTGAACAGTTACTATAAGTGAGTGCAAATTTTTATGCAAAACATATTCTCTTTTAACTTTACACAACATCAACTAAAATGTCTTTGGGTGTAAAGAACTATAAAGTAAGCAATTTTAATTGTAGTTTACCTTCACACAAAATGGAATTACATATCTGTTTTTGGAATTTTTGTATATGTTTGAACTGTGTAGGAAGAATATTGGTTTTTAAAAATTTGGCGTGAAATGCTTATTGACTTTCTTTTTTTTTAACACTACATGTACATGTAGTAATGTGCATGATTTCAAAGCCATTATACATGTAGATGTTATTGTAAATTGTTAAAAAAAAAAAAAAAAAAAAATGATTGGGGTAAAAGTTCAGATTTCAATTCCACTTCTGATACAGGCCCAGTATATTTCAGCTGTACAGACCATCAAGACAATTAGTAATTTCCATTTTTGATTAGAAGTATTATGGTTTTTATTGTTTTGTATATAACTTCTGGATAGGAATTGAAACTGGCTTCAAAGAATGAGGAAAAAGTTCGGGAAAACCCAGAACAAAGAAATAGAAAGCACTTTTTCATATTTACAAACAGGAAGGAACACTAAACATTGATTTACAATATTTGATTTGAGAATGAGAGATAAGATTTTGTCTCAATTATAGTCTCAAGAAATACTTGCAAGTTGTATGAAGGTAGGGTGTAAGCGAAGGAAACTTTACGGTAAAACTAATATAAGATATAAATGTATGCTTTCTTTCATTTAAAAAAAATAGAGTTGAAATACACATTTTGAAGAAAGAGCGCAAATTCTACCAATTTAGGGTGAATAATTACTGTTCCCTTTTTTCCAACCTCATTTAAAAGCCATTTTAAGTAGAGGTGGGCTATAGAGGGGTAAAAAGAGGGGCAGGTTTCAGAACCAAGTTGGGCCTATCTTATTTTAAGCAGCTCGTTGCCCTGATCGATATGCCACCAATTTTAAGAAAATCGGGTGAAAATTGAGACAGTGCAGGCCAAAAAACGATTTTTAAGGGGGCGTGGCCAAACAATGCTGAGTCATCGTTTTTCAAAATTTGAAAAAGCTGTAATTCTTTTATCAAACGGGCTATAAAGATGATTCTGGTGTCTATTTATATGTTTATCAGCCCGATAAATCCAATGGCAGTGTCAAAATTGCAAATAGTGGTGAAGAAAAAGTACTGAAAAAGGGGAATTTTATAGTTTTAACCCTTTAATTACCGGTAGGGTCTGTGAGGGCACCCCTAGACAAATTGTGTTGCTCAATCGAAACCGCCACGTTTTCAGTAATGTCTTTTCATGTATTTTTTCCTTACAGTCTTACCGATCTTTTGACACCAAGTTCATTGAAATCGGACATTCCACAAGAGAATTACTTGACCTTTCGTGGCCAAAGGTCAAAGCGAAATTTGAGATTTTTGACATTTTGTGTACAAAACCAATGGCAAGGTCAGGTTTCCTATTTTACTCTATAAATCACAGGTAAATCATTCTTTAGACTGGTTCTAGTATGCATTCGGAATTAGATTTGATCCAGATAATAATTTGAAGTATCAGAAAGTCTACATCTGTGATAATTCTTATGTATTTCATTGTTTTATGAATTTCTTATGTATTCTATTGTTTTTACTGTTAGGTGTATTATCTGCGATTTCCATTGTTTTAGGAATTTTAATACTTCAGGCCTTCATTTAGAGTTAGTTTCATTCTCAATGAACGATAAAAGCAGTCTAAAGAATGATTTACCTGTGATTTATAGAGTAAAATAGGAAACCTGACCTTGCCATTGGTTTTGTACACAAAATGTCAAAAATCTCAAATTTCAGTTTGACCTTTGGCCACGAAAGGTCAAGTAATTCTCTTGTGGAATGTCCGATTTCAATGAACTTGGTGTCAAAAGATAGGTAAGACTGTAAGGAAAAGATACACGAAACGACATTTCTGAAAACGCACCGGATTCAATTGAGCAAGACAATTTGTCTAGGGCCGCCCTCACAGACCCTACCGGTAATTAAAGGGTTAAAACTATAATTCCCCCTTTTCAGTACTTTCTTCACCACTGTTTGCAGTTTTGACACTGCCATTGGATTTATCAGGCTGATCAACATATAAATAGACACCAGAATCATCTTTATAGCCCTTATAATAAAAGAATTACAGCTTTTTCAAATTTTGAAAAATGGTGACTCACCATTTTTTGGCCACGCCCCCTTAAAATTGTTTTTGGCCTGCACTGTCTCAATTTTCACCCGATTTTCTTAAAATTGGTGGCATATCGATCAGTGCAACAAGCTGCTTAAAATAAGATAGGCCAAACTTGGTTCTGAAACACGACCTATTTATAGCCCACCTCTATTTTAAGATATAATAGAGAAAGAATGAGCTGGGAATATATATACAGTCTGTGTCAAATAAAATGGTACAGTTGGGAAACATTTTTTTATTGTATGAAGATTAGTAACCACTTTATAATGCTTAGTATTTTCATAAAGCAGGGAAAATGAGCTTTGTTCTGCAATTTTTTTCATCTCATTTGGTGCAGTAGATCTTGAGATATGATTAGTTTTCTGCAATAATTAAAAATCCATTTTGCGCACGCCTTGCCATGCCTTTGTGTAGGTTTCGAACATAAGCCGCCGAAATTGACCTAAAAGAACAATAGATTTGTGCAGAGTTAAATCTCTTGTCTTCACACAAAAGTTAGCATAACTTTTGTTCTACAAAAGCAAATTATTTGAAATAAATTGTATCAGCAAGAAAAATATATTGGCTTTAATCTGATTCCATATATACATAACCTTTAAAGATTTCATACCTATTTTATTTTTCCCCGACTGTACCATTTTTTTTTACACAGACTGTATATGTCAGATTGTAATAATCACATGTGATACAGGCACAATGTTTTCATTATTATACTTAGACAATCAGAGGAAATTGTCAATTGACTATAAGAAGATAACATTTCATCTTATTAATCTCTAAGTGTTTTTTTTAATTATTATATCTAAGTTGAAAATGAGGTAATGGGAATTAAAATTGAACAAATGAACTGATTTTTAAACCAACTTGTTTAAAAATATCTTGGAGTGGAGCATCTTCTGCATTGCTTTTTTGAAATGCCGGATTTCTAAAATCAGTACATGTATATTTGATAGAGAAAAATATTTAGTTTGTTTTTGGCAATAGAGATTGAAATATTGTTTTCTTTCAATGGAAAAAAATCTGTTATAATTTTAAAGGCTGCAAATATTCTTACATTTCTGCTCCATTCATCTCAAATATATTTGTTTCTCTCATTTTGTTGCTGTTTTTCCTGTGAGTCTGGTGCCAGGGTTCATCGACTACTCTATAATGCCTTTGAAAGGACAATTATGGGTTATATTACTTTATAATTATTTCTACAGATAAAAATCTATTTGTCCTTTTTTCATAGCAATTTTAATTTCTCCAGACCTAAATCCATCATTCTTCTTTGTTGTGTTTTTCCCCCTTCAAGATTATTTTTTTCATTTTCATTTTCTTTTGTATTCATTATTTACACAAGCTGCATACAACTACATGTTTTGGGAAATCCCAGGTTAGAAAGGAGGAAAAAAACAGACCAGATCTTGAAAATCAGGAAACGGAAAGGGAAAAAAACATTTTTGGCTGTGGTTCTTCTGAATAGGAAATTCCCTGGGAGGAACAAGATAGATTTAAGCTGCACTATAAGCCTTATTTGATTTTGAGTTGTTTTGAGGTCAGAGTCTGTGTATTTTTATTACATACCAAGAATGGCAAAGGTCGAGTATACGTATATATGAATGAGCCTAGACTGCAACTGATAATTTCAAAATTTGTCCTTACTACAAATTGATAACAAAATATTGTGTCTTTTGATACTGAAGTGTTAACAATTACTTGGCTAAATAAATGTACATGTAGATGCTGTTGCTTTGCTTGCTATTGAAGATGCATTAACTCTTCTGTCGACTAGTAATAGCGAACCTGTACACAGTTACTTGATAACTAAACCTACTAGTGTATGAAGGTTTTCGGAATACGGGCCCAGGGTTCTGAAACCAAATTGATGTAGAAATGCCCTCTGGTATGGCACTTATCTTTTTCCCCAAGTGTTTTAGATACAACTTGAATACAGTACTATTAAAGGTTTCCTGGTCGTTCATTTAGTAGTGTGATTTTCAGAAAACATTTTTATTGTAGACTTCAAAAATACCATTGTGTGAACTTTAAAGTAGGACATTCTCTGCAGCCTTTGTTTGATTCATGCATGAAAACCTACCGGTATATTGTGTTTTTGATGACATTTTTTTGGTGTGCTTGGGTGTGGTACAGAACTATGATTCAGCATTCAATGAGCCACCAGCATTACTTTTAAAAAAGATATTGTCTTTCTTCTCAGAAAATTTAATACCACATCAATGAAAATCAAACCTCGTACAATAAAAGCTTTTATGAATACGAACAATTAATGAACGGTTTAACATCTTGCTAAAAATATGTAACTCATGCTGAGTTGGAGGTTACGGCCTTTTCTTTAGAAATATCATTTGACAACAGTTTAGATCTAGGTGGGAAATCCATGCTCTATCTACTCTGTTTGAATAGGGTGAGGTACATGTAAATAAACGTCACATGTTTGTACAGTCAATGTCACAGAGAATCTATTCATTTTAAACCATGACTTATGATGCATGAAATAAGATTGCTATTCTATGGTGTTATATGGTTTGTTGTTTATAAAAGAGGAAGTGGTTTAAAGAAAGAATTATTATTGAGAGGGAGAAAGAGAGATGATAATTGTAAATAGGGAGGGAAAAGGACTTAAAATAGGGAGTAAATGAGAGAGGTTATAGACGTAAAGAGAGAGGGATACATGTAGATATATACATGTACATGTACATGTACGTGTACAGTACATGTACTTGTGTGTGGGGGGGGGGGGTAAAGATGGGGAGGAAGGGAGAGGCATAGAGAAAGTATAACAAGTACATGTATGAAGTGCCTCTACAAATTTGTAAATTATTATGGAGAGAAAGATAATTAGACTCACTGGCATTTGCTGAAATCCTTAAATAAAAGGAGACCATCATTTTTCAAATTATTTCAAAATTTTACTGCCTTAATCACGCTCCATGAATGAGAGGGAGGGAGAGAGGAGGAGAAAGGAAGAGGGAGATTACTATAAAATGAAAGAGCAAAATAAACAAAAGGAGTTTATGATTATGTTTACAAATAATGTCAAATCAAGTAAAATTGTATATATTAACAATATACATCCAAGTCTCCTCTCTGTTAGTCAACAGAAAGGACAGAAAAACAAATACTACTTGCATTATTTTTTATAGGGTGTGAAAACAAAAAACAGTGTAACATTTGTGCATCTGTATACCTTCATGCATACAATGATGAACCCAGGAAAGAAAGAAACAGAAATCATGATGAGAAGTGTGGGACAATTGTAAAAAAAGAGAAAGATTGACGTAAATTTACATCAATTGAATACTTGTCGTAAAATACAAAAGGTGATTCCACCAATGACCTTCATAATTCTCATTCATTAAATATCCACGCTCGCTCATGGTTTTATGTATTTCAAGAAGTGGTGGAATTCCCCGGCGTAGTGAAGAACGCTTCAACAAATTCAAAAGCCATGTGTACTGGCACAATCATTCAGTTAGTAACATAATACTCTATGAGCACTACAGAATTTGGTTAGCCGTGGATTAGAGATATTTTATAACAACCAAGTGAGTTTGCTATGTCTGTTTTAGAGGCACTGTACCAGTACAGTTCATGTAAGTCTTGTATTCTAATAATTTTGCTGGAAAGTAAGTGTAAAGAAGGTAGTTCCATATCAAAAACAGCTACAATGTATCTCCAAATATTTTATTTTGTTTTGCTAGATGTTGTGTTGTATTTCAATATGTAGGCTATTATTTTGCTGTTTTCTGTTTAATAGTCAACAGAAAGGAAGGAGAAACAAATACTATTTGCATTATTTTTATAGTGTGTGAAAATTTACATCAATTGAATACTTGTCGTAAAATACAAAAGGTGATTCCACCAATGACCTTCATAATTCTCATTCATTAAATATCCACGCTCGCTCATGGTTTTATGTATTTCAAGAAGTGGTGGAATTCCCCGGCGTAGTGAAGAACGCATCAACAAATTCAAAAGCCATGTGTACTGGTACAATCATTCAGTTAGTAACATGATACTCTGTGAGCACTACATTGGTTAGACATGGACTTGAGATATTTTTAACAACCATGTGAGTTTGCTACAGAGGCACGTTACTAGTACAGTTCATGTGAGTCTTGTATTCTAATAATTTTGCTGGAAAGTAAGTGTAAAGAAGGTAGTTCCATATCAAAAAGAGCTATTTTGTTTTGTTAGATGTTGTGTTGCATTTCAATATGTAGGCTATTATTTTGCTGTTTTCTTGACAGATTAAATGCATGATTGTGGTTCATATGTATATGTTAATGTCTTCCTTATTTTCCTTTTTTTAACAATTAATCTTTTAATGTTTGAATAAAACAAAAAATTAAAAATCTGGAAATGTAGGCCTACTTTTTTAAGCAAGGCGAGGGGTAGATATACTATATAATATGCTAAATTTTAAAGTACATGTAGGGCCTCATGTACAATGTAGGCCCTACATGTCTCTTATTAAAACCCATTGAAATGTTTACGTTATGCCCTTAAAGGGGAAGTTCACCCTGGAATTTTATTGGTCTTAAAAAATAAAGAAAAATAAAAGAAAAATATGAGTGGAGGTTTGGAGAAAATCGACCAAAAAATTATGAAATTATGAATATTCAAAGTTTTGATTCTGTGACGTCACATGCGAGCAGATCTCCTATGTGTTATGTGGTGTAAATTCCATAAAATGTCATTTTTTCCAAAAGAAATTAATTACGTCACCTGTGCGGTCGATATACCATCAAATATATGTTCATATACATGAATATATCAAATTGACCCATTCCTTTATCAAGAACCATGACAAAAAGACAAATTTATGGAATTTACATACACAACCAATGGGAGAGCTGCTCGCACGTGACTTCACACAATCAAAACTTTAAATATTCATAACTTCGCTATTTTTTGGTTGATTTTCTTCAAACTTTCACTAATATTTTTCTATTATTTTTCTTCATTTTTTAAGACCAATAAAATTCCAGGGTGAACTTCCCCTTTAAATGTACAGTTATGATGTACAATTGTAAATCATTACATGCAGATAATGAAACTTGTCTGTCATATATTGACTATTCTTGTCTAATCTTGATACTCTGTTGACATGTCTGTATATTTAACAGAATGAGTTTGCTGATGAACTCATTAACCTTGGCAGGGAATTCTATCACAATTTCTAATCACAATTGACTTTGCACATTAACTTTTTAGCCTGTGCTGTACTAATTGCTCGAGTATTGAAATAGAGTGCTATTTCTGGTCTGAATTAGGCCAGTCGGGGAATATCAGGCTTTTTCTCTCAAATAACACGCTAAATTTGGTGAAATCCGACCCCAAGTCATCTTTGACTAATATTTCAATGGTTCAAAACAGCCTTTCAGGAAAGCGATCTTTCGGTGGTCCTTCAGCAGTCTTTCAGGGGTCCCTCAAAGAATTTTCACAGGTCTTGTAGTCTTTCCGAGATAATTTGATGGTCTCCCAATTTTTTTTTTGCAGAGATCACGACCAGCGTGACATGGATGTACCTTTTAGCTCACCTGATCTCAAATTCCAATTTGATGAACATTGTACCTTTTAGCTCACCTGATGTGATGGGGAAAAAATTTGGGTGTACCAAAATCTCGAATTCCAATTTGCCCCCCCCCCTTCTCATGAAATCCTGGATCTGCCAGTGGGTCTTTATCAACCTTCCAGAGATCTTGATTGGTCTTTTAAAGATATCTGGAAGTAGGCAACAAGATCTTTTGATCTCTCAATAGTGAACTTTTCAGTCTTGAGGCTGTTAGAGTATTTAGTGGTTCTTTTACGAGTACGATGAGGCTGGCAATGATGAGGTCTTCACAAAGATGTTTATGATTACGACATGTTTAATCTCAAATTTATTATTATTTTTATTTACTTTATTTATAATTTTTTTTCTATTATTTCTTATTGCGTTAATTTTTTTCTTTTTGTTTTTTTTTTATTTTTTATTTCTTTTTTCGTATTATCTTTATATTTTTTTTATTAATTTTTTTGTTTATTTTGTGTATTTTTTATTATTATATTTTCTTTTCATTTTTTAACTCTATTCTTATCAATTTTTTTTTTATATTCTTTATTTCTTTCTTTTTTATTTTTTCTTATACTATTTACTTTTTTTTTTTTTTTTTTCTATATTTTAATTTTATTTTGTATATTTCTTTATTTATTTATTATGTTCTAATTTATACTATTTTTTTTTTTTTTGATTATTGTATTTTTTTTTATTTTCTATTTTTTTTTCTTTACTTCTTTTGTTTCTCTTTTTTTTTTTTATTCTTTTTTTTGTATATATTAATTTTTTGCTTTTCTTTTATTTTATTCCTTTTTTTATTTACTTTTTTTTTTTTTTTTATTTATTTTTTTAATTTATTTATTTTTATTCTTCTACTTAAATATTCTCTTATTCTATCTTTTCTAATTTTTTTTACTTTTGTTTTTTTTTTTAATTTATGTTTTTTATTATTATTTATGTTTATGTATATTGTTTATTTTTTTTTCTTTTAATTTTTTATTATTATTTTTCTTTTTTTTTATTATTTATGTATTTTTTATTTTGCTTTTTTTTTTTGTTTTATTTATTGTTCTTTTATGTTTATTTTTTCTTATTTTATATTTCTTTGTTTTTTTATTGTTTTTATTTATGTTTTTTTAATTTTAATTTTGTTTTTTATTGTTTTGTTTTTTTTTTCCTATCTTTAATCATCCTACTTAATTATTTTTTATATAAATTTTCTTTAATTACTTTTTTTTTTTTCTATACGTTATTTTATTTTATTTTTTTTTATTAATTCTTTTTCTTTATATTCTATTAATTTTTTCATTTTTTGTTCAATCTTATCTTTATTAATTTACTTTTATTTTTTTTATTTTTTTTTTATCTTTAAATTTTTTTCCGCCCTTTATATGTTTTTTTTACTTATTTACTACTTTATTATTTTTTGTTTTTCTTTTTTTTACTTATTTTTTTTTTATTTTTTTCTTTTTTCTTCTTATAGTTTTTTTATTTTACTTTTATTTTCTTCTTTTATTATTTACATATTATTTTATAATTTATTTTATTCTTTCTTATATTTTTTTTTAACTCACCTTATTTCTATATTTTTATATTTATTATTATTTTTATTTTAGTTTTTTTATTCTTTATCTTCTTTTTTTTCTTGTTTCATCTTTTTATATTATTTTTTTTTTCTTTATATTTTTCTTTTTTATATTATAAACTTCATTATATTAATAATTTATATTTAATAGGTATTTGCATTATTTTTATTTTATTGTTTATTTTTGATTTATTTTTGTATTCTTATGTTTTTTGATTATTTTTATTACATAAATGTTTTTTTTATTTCGTTTTTTTATTTTTTTCTAAGTTAAATATATATATTATTTCTAGATTTTATTTATTTTATTTTTTTTAATTTTTTTTATTTTTTTTGTTTTTTAATTTTCGTTTTTTTTTTATTTTATTTTTTTATTTTTATATCATCTCTTTTTTATTCCTACTTTTTTTGACTTTTTTTCTTTTTTTTGTTTTTTTATATTTCTGTATTTTTATTACTTTCTTTTAATTTTTATTTATTTTCTATGTTTAATTGTTAATAATTTTATTTCATCTATAGTTTTTTTTTTATTATTGTTTATTTATTCTTTCCATTTTATTTTATTTTTTTTCCATTTTTTTTTTATGTTATGTTTTTCTTAAAATTTTAGTTAAATATTATTTTTTTTTCTTTTGCCTTCTTTTTCTCTTTTTAATATGATATTAATATTATTTTTTCTTTTTTTTTTATTATTTTTTTTTTAATTCTTATATGTATTTTTTTTTTTTATTTATATTTTTATCTTATAAATTTTTTTTTTTCTAATTATATTTGTATTGTATATTATTGTTATTGTTTATTATATTTCTTTTTTTTATTATTCATTTTTTTTTTTTTTTATTTATTGTTTTTGTTTTTTTTATATTCAATTTTTTTTTTCTTTTTTTTCTGGTTATTTTCGTGGTTATATATTTTTATTATCTTTTGTTATCTTTGTAGTATTTATTATGTTTTTTATTATTTTTTTTTTAATTTCTTTTTATTATATTTTCTTATTTTTTATTTTTGTTTATTCTTTAGTTTTTTTTTTTTTTATTTTTATAGTTTTATATACTTTTTTATATCTTGTTTTTTTTTTAATCTTTGTTTTCTTCTTTTTCTATTTCTTTTTTTTTTCTTTTTTTTTTTTTATCTATTTTTTTTTTTATTAATTTTTATTATCTATGTGACGTCATACTCTTTATAGATATTTTATTTTTGTTTTATTTTTTTATATTTAATTATCTATATTTTGTTATCTTTATTTATTAACTTTTTTGATTATAATTATTATTTATTTTTTTTTTATTTTTTTTTAGTTGTTATTTCTAATTTTATTATTTTTTTTTTTTTGTTCTTTTGTCATGATTTTTTTTATTTTTCTTATTTATTTCTTATCATATTTTTTGTTATTTTATTTTTTTTTTTTTATTTTTTATATATTTTTTTTTTTTTTTAGTATTATTTAATTAATGTTTATTGCTTTTATTTACTTTGTTTTCCTATTTATATTTTCATTTATTTTCTTTTTTATTTCTTTTTGCTTTTTCTTTGTTATTCCTTGTTGTCTATCTTCTTTGTTATTATTTTTTTTCTTTCATTTAGTACTTATTTGTTATTAGTTCTCCTTTTTCCTGATATTTTAGATTTTATCTTCCTTTCTTATGTTATTTAGTTTTTTTTATTATTGTTTTATGTATTTTTTATTTATTTCTTTTATATTTATTTATCTTAAATATTCTTTATTTGTTTTTTAAATGTTTTAATTTTCTTTATATTTATACTTCTTTATTTTCTATTTTTTATTTTATTTAATATTTTTCTGTAATTATTTTTTTTAATTTAATACTGTATTTTTTTTTCTTTATCTTCTTTCTTTTTTTTCTTTTTATTTTTGTTTTATTTTTTATATTTTCTTTCTGTTTACTCATATTTTTTTATTTTCTTTCTGTATTTTTTTTTATTTTATACTTTTGATTTTTTTTTTTTTTATTTCTATCTGCTTATAAATTTTTTGTATTTTTTTGCTTAATTATTATCTTTTTTTTGTTTTTGTTTTTTTTGTGATTTTCTTATTATTTTTGTTTCTTTTTTTTTTTTTTGTCTATTTTTTATAATATTATAATTTTTTCTTTTTTTTTTTAAATTTTATTTTTTTTTTTATATCTTTTTTTATTTTTCATTTTTTTTATTGTTATTTTTTACATATAATTTTTTATTTAATATTATTATTTTAGTTTTATTATTTTTTTTTTTTTTATGTTTTATTTTATTTATTGTTTTTTTTATTTTTTTCGTTATATATATTTTTGTATTTTATTGTTTTTGTTTTATTATTATTATTTTGTTTTTTTTTAATATTTTTTTTTTTATTTTTTTTTCTTTTTAGTATTTTATTTTTTTTTATATTTTTGTTTTTTTTTACCTTATTTTTTTTTTTATTTTTTGTGATATTTTTTTCTGTTTTTTCTTATTTTTTTATTCTTTTATAATTTATTATTTTTTCTTATTTTTTCTTTCTTTTTTTATTTTCCTTTTTTTCTATTTTAATATTTTTTTTTTTCTTTCTCTGACTTTCGTATTTTTATTTTCTTTTATTCTTTTTGTTTATTTTTGTCCTATTCTTTATTTTTTGTCTTTATTTTTCTATTTATTTTTTTTTTTTATGTAAATTTATTCACTTAATTTATTATATCATATTTATCTCTTTTTTTTTAATTTTTTTTTATTTTTATTAAATTTATTTAAGTTCTTAATTTCTTTATTCTTTTATATTTATTTTTTTATTCATATTTGTAATTTTTTTAAAATTTTTTATATTTATAATTTATATTGGTTTACTTTTTTTTTGTTTTTATTATTTTTTAATTTACTTTTTTTTTTTTATTTTATTTAATTTGTGGCTCTATTCTTCATTTAAATAATACCATTTTTTTTTTTTTTTGCTTTTTATTTTTTGATTGTTTTTTTCTTATTTCTTTTTGTTTATTTGTATTTTTCTTTTTTTTTTTTTTTTTTTTTTTTTTTTATTTTTTTTTTTTTATTTTCTATTTTCTTTTTATTTTTCTGTTATCTTTATATTTATTCTTTTTGGTTGTTTTATTTTTCTTTTGATTTTTTTTTTTATTTTATTTATTTTTTTTTATTTTTTGTTTTTTTTTTTTATTTTTTATTTTTATTTTTATTTTTTTTTTTTTGTTCTATTATGTTAGTTTTAAATTTTTTTTTTTTTTTCTTTTGTTATTTTTTTTATTAATTTTTTTTTTTTTTGGTCTATGTTTGTTAATTTTTTTTGTAGTTATTTTTTTTTAATTTATTATATTTAAATGTTATTTTTATTATTTTTTTTTTCTTTATTTTTTATTTTTTTTCTTTATTTTTGTTATATTTATCAATTTTTATTATTATATTTCTTAATTTAGTTGTTTTTTATTTTTTAATAATTTTTTTATTTTTTTCTTTATATATTTTTGTTGGTTTGTTCTTAATTATTTTTTTCTTTCTTTTTTTATTTTTTAGTTTTTTTTTTTTTATAGTTTTTTTTTTTTTTTTTGTTTTTGTATTTTTATTTTATGTTTTTGCGGTTTTATTTTATATTGTTTTTCATTTATTTTATTTTTTTTTTTATATTTTTTTTTTTTTACTCTCTTATTCTTTGTTATTAGTTTTCTACTTGGTTTGATTTTTATTATTTTTAATTTTTATATTATATTTGTCGAATTCTTTTTATTGTTTTATCTTTTTATTTTTCTTATTTTATTCTTTTTTTTCTTTTTATTTATTTTAATTGCTTTTTTTATTATTTTGTTATTTTTTTAATTACTTTTAATTAAATTCTTATTTTATATTTTTTTTTTATGTTGAATTTATTGTATTTGATTTTTTTGTTAATAATTTTTTTTTTATTTATTTTTATTTTCTTTTTTTATTTTTTTTATTATATTTTACTTTTTATATTATTTTATATATCTTTATTTCTTTTATATTTTTTTTCTTATTTATTTTTATTTATATATTTTATTTTTTTTTTTTATATAATTGTTTCTTTTATATTATTATTTATTTATTTTTATTTTATTTTATTGTTTTTTATAAGTTTTCTTTATCATTAGTTTTTAGTCCCTTTATTTGTCTTATTATTTTACCCTTATTCTATAAATTTTTTTCTTTTTTTGTCTTTACTTTATTTTATCTTTTATGTTTTTCTTTTTACTTTTTATCTATTTTTTTTCTTTTATTTTTATATGTTTTTATTTTTATCTTTTTAATTTGTTTTATATCTTTCTTTAATATTTTTTTTTCTTTTCTTTCTTATCTTTATTTTTTGGTTATTTTATTACTGTATTTCTTTCTTTTTTATTTTTTTTTACTTCATTTTAATTCTCTTTGTTTTTATTTTTATTTCTATTTTTTTTTTTTCTTTCTATTTTAATTTTTTTTTTTTTTGTATTTTTTTTTTTTTTATTTATTATTGTTTATTCTTGTCATTTTTTATTTTTTTATTCTTTCTATTTGTTTTTTTTATTATTTATTTTGTATTTTAATTCTTGTAATTTTTTATTTTATTATTTCTTTAAGTTATTTAATTTTTTTTTTTTTATGTTTTTATTATCTTTTTTTTTATTTTTTTATTTATATAGTTTATTTTTTTTTTTTTTTATTTTTATGTTCTTTATCATTTTTATTTTTTTTATTTTGTTTTTTTTTTATTTATAATTCTTTTTTATTTATTATTTTTAATTTTATATTAATTTTTTAATTTTTTTCTTTTAATTATTTTTATTAATTATATTTTTGTTATTGTATTACGTTTATTTTTTTATTTTTTTTTTTTTTTTTTTTTTTTCTTCGTTTGTTATCTTTTATTTTTATATTTATTCTATATTTTTTTTAATTATTATTATTATATTTTTTTTTTATTATTATTTATTGCTTTTCTTTTTTTTTTTATAATTTTTAATTTTTTGTTTTTTTTTTTTTAATGGTTTTTTTTTTCATGTATTTTTTTTTTTTTTATTTTTTTTTTTTAATTGTTTTTTCTTCTTTTTTTTTAGTTTATATCTTTTTTTTTTATTTATTTTTTTTTATTTTATTATGTTTATTTTTTTGTTTTTTTTTTATCTATTTTTTTATTTATTTTATTATTTTTATTTCTATATAATTTTTATTTATTTTTTTAATTTTTTTTTTATTCTTTTTTTTATTATTATTATTTGCTTTATTTTTTTTTTTTTTCTTTTTTTTTTAATTAATTGTTTTTCTTTTTATTTTCTTTTTATTTCTTTTTTATCTCATTTTTTTATCTTTATTATACTTTCTTATTTTTTTTTTAATTTAATTTTTTTATCTTATTTTTTTTAATCTTTTTTATTTACTTTTTTTTTTTCTTATTTTATTTGTTTTTAAGTAATTTTTTTTATTGTTTATCTTTTTTTATTGTTTATTTGTTTTTTTTTTTTTTATGTTTTTTCATTTTTTTTACATATATATTTTTTCTTTTTATGTTTTCATTTTTTTTTATTTTGTTTTATTTTATTTTTTTGTTTTTTATTATTTCTATTTTATTTATTTTTTTATTATTCTTTTTTTTTCTTTTTTTTAATTTTTTCTTTTTTTTTATTTTATTGTTTTTTTTTTATTTTTTCTTTTTTTTTTTTTTAATCTTTTATTTTTTGTGTTTTTTTTTTTTTTACTTATTTTTGTTTTTTTTTTTTATTTTTTTATTTTTATTGTTTTTATTTTTTTTTTATTTTTTTTTATTTATTTTATATTTATATTTTATTCTTATTTTGTGTTTGTTTTTATGTTGTTTATTTTTTTTTTGAATTTTTTTTATTTTATTTGTATATTTTACTTTTATTTTTTTTCTATTTTTTTTTTCTCTTGTTTTTATTTTTAGTTTTTTTACTTTGATATATTTTTTTTTTATATTTTTTTAATATTTTATTTTTGTCTTTTTCTTTTTCCTTTTTTTTTATTTATTTTATTTTGTTTTTATATTTTTATTATTTTATTTTTTTTATATGTTATTTTATTTTATATGTTTGTTTTTTTTTTTTTTTTTTTTTTTATTTCGTATTTTTTTTTTCCATTTTATTTATTTTTTTTTATTATTTTTTTTGTTCTATTTTTATAATTATATTTTTTTTGGTTTTTTTTTTCTTATTTATATTTTCTTTCTTTTATATTTTTATTTTTTTTTATTTTTCTCTATTTTTTTTTTTTTTCTTACTTTTTTTTTTATTTTTTTTTTCTTTTTTTTTTTTAATATTTACTTTTTTTTTTTTTTTATATTATTTCAGTTTTGTTTAGTAATTATATTTTTTGTTTTATTTTCTATTTTTTTTTTATTTTTATTTTTTTTTTATTTTTTCTATTTTTTCTTTTTTCTTTTTCTTTTTTTTATTTTTATTTTTTTTTATTTTATTGTTATTTTTTTTTTTTTTCTTTTTTTTATATATTTTTTTTTTATTATTTTTTTTTTTTTTTTATATTATATTTTTTTTTTTTTTTTTTTTTTTATTTATGTTTATATTTTTTAATATTTATTAATTTTAATATTTTTATTTTTTTTTTAATTTTTTTTTTTTAATAATCATTTTTTTTTATTTTTATTCTTTTGTTATTATTGTTATTTTTATTTATATTTTCTTTTTATTAGTTATTTTTTTTATTTCATATTTTTATTAGGTATAGTTTACTTTTTTCTATATTATGAATGTATTATCTTTTTTTTTTTTTTTTTTTTCTTCTTTTTTTTTTTTTTTATTTATTTTTATTTTATATTTCGTCTGTTTTTTTGTTTTTTCTTCTACTTTTTATTTTATTTTTTTTTTTTTATTATATTAATTTTCTTTTTTTTTTTTTATTATAGTTTTTTTTTTTTTCTCTTTTATTTATGTTATTAAATTTTTTATTATATTTTATTTTAAATAATTTTATATCTCTTTTTTTATTTTCTTTTATTTTATTTTTTTTTGTTTGTTAGTATTTTATTTTTTTATTTTTTTTATTTTATTCTATTTTCTAGATTTTTTTTATTTTTAGTCTTTCTTATTTTTTTCTTATTTGTTTTTATTTTTATTTTTTCAGCTTTTATTTTATTTTTTTTTCATTTTCTAATCTTTATTATTGATTATTTTTTTTTTTTCTTTCCTTATTATTTTATTTTATTTTTTTTATTTTTTCTTAATCTTTTCTTATTATATTAATTTTTTTTTTAGGTTATATTTTTTTTATTTATTTATTTTTTAGATTTAAATTTCTTTTTCCATTACTTCTTATAATTTTATTTTATTTATTATTTATTTTTTTGTTTTTTTTCTAATTTTTTTTTTATTTTTTTTTTCTTTTTTTTTTTTATATTTTTTTATATTTTATATTATTATTTATTTATTATTTTTTAATTTTTTTGTTTTTTTTTTTCTTATATTAGTTTATTTTGTTTTGAATTTATTTAATATTTTTTTATTTTTTTTATTTTATTTAATTTTTTTTTTTTTTTTTTTATTAATTTGTGATTTATTTGTATTTTTAATTCTTTTTTTAATTTTTGTTTTTTTTTATTTTTTTTTCTTATTTTATTAATATTTTTATTTTGTCTTTTTTTATTTTATTTTATTTTTTTTTATTTCTCTTTATTTTTTTTTTTTTATTTATTTTTTCTTTTTAATTTGCATTATTTTTATTATTTTTTTTTATTTATTTTTTTTTTTATCTTCTATATTATTTTATTTTTAATTTTATTCTATTTTTATTTTTTTATATATTTTTTATTTTGTTTTTTTCTTATTTATTAAATTTTTTTTTTATTTTGTTTATTTTTATTTCTTATTTTTCTTTTTTTATATGTGTTATTTTTTTTGTTTTTACTTTATATTTTCTTTTTCTTTTTTTTTATTATGTTATTTAATAGTTGTTTATTAGTTTTTATTTTTTATATTTAATTTTTTTATATTATATATTATGTATTATTTTTTTTCTATTTTATTTTTTTTTTTCTTTTTTTATTATCTTTTTATTATTTATATTTTTTTTTTTTTTTTTTTATTATTTTTCTTCTTTTTTCTTTTTATATATTTTATTTTTTTATGTTTTTTTTTTTTTTTATCTTTTTTTTTATTGGTTCTTTTTCTATTTTTTCTTTTATATTTTGTGTTGTATTTATTTTATTTTTTTATTTATTATATTTTTTTTTTTTTTATTTTTTTTTGTCTTTTTTTTTTTTTTTTTCTTTTTTTTGTTTCTCTATCTTGCTTTTTTATCGTTTTTTATTTTTTTTTTTATTTTTATTTTTTTTTATATATTTTATTTTTCTTTTATTTTTATTTTTTATCTTTTCTTTTTTTATATTTTTTCTTCAATATATTTTTATTTTTTGTTTTGTCTTTTTCTTTTTTAGTATTTTTGTTTTTTTTTTATTCTTTTTATATTTATTTTATTTATTTTAATTTATTTTTTTTTTTTTTTTTTTTTAATTTTTCTTTATTTTTATTTTTTATTTTTTAGTATTTTTTTTATATTTTTTTTTTTCTTCTTTTTTTTATAAGTTATTTAAATAATATATTACTTTTTTTTTTTTTTTTTGTTATATTTTATTTATTATATTGATTCACTATTTATTTATATTTTTTTTTTTTTATTTTTATATTTTTTTTTTTTATTTTTTTTTGATATGATATTTTTTATATTATTACTTTTTTTTTTTATAATTTCTTTTTTTATTTTTTTATATTATTAATTTAGTTTATTTTTGAAATTTTCTTTATCAATTTTATTTTTTTGTTAGTTTTATTAATGTTTGTTTAATAAAAAACAGGCCAACTTAATTTATGATCTTCTCTGAGGTAATAAAACATTTGTAAAAATGACAAAATTTACTCAGAAGGTTAAAAAACAAACATTGCTTTCTAATTCAGGAGGCTTGAAGCATGTGAGTGT
>CALNVZ010000218.1:27868384-27881839 GCA_940671915.1 Paracentrotus lividus
AACATAAAAATATCACTAATTATATTTACAATAAGAATTATATATTGCACTTTGCTATTCGTTCTCGAAGCCGCCAACCACCGATACTTTAACCCCGAAAACTTGGCCTATGTTCTCCTATCTTCCTCCCCGTGAAAGGGCGCCCTCTCATGATAGGGCATCAGTACAAAACATTCCCAACAAAACTCCTCTGTCTCATACCACCCCTTAAACTTAATGTAGTGATTGTGAAACGGGACGGTAGGAGGGAATTGTATGGCAAAAGTAGTAATTCGGTTATTGTGAAATTAATAAAATTTTAGTGATTAATTTTTATGATTTAACGTCAAAATGATGCATATATGTTGCGTACTTTGCCTATACGACCAGCACCGATGTGTATGGCCGAGGTACAACACCTATCAGTTTTAGGATTTCAAAAGCTGAGCCCGCTGAATGATTAGAACAGAGAAAATTTCCTTCCATGCAGAACGTCACCCATTATTAGATAAACATACACTTTCCACGGGAAATCCCTAAAAACATTGTCCCGATAAGCCGGTACCTCACATCTGAGTCCCTAGGATAAACTATGGTACGGTCCTCGTGTCCATCTAATTCGAGATAGTAACCCAGTACTGGCAAAGATCCATTGAATAACCAATTTGGACATTTTCAGGAACCATAAGTGTTCTCAACGCCGCCAATCGTCATGTCCAACGAAAATGACTAAACGGACGTAGGAAAATTTTAACAGACCGGAAAATCTGTCTGATTTCGTTTACAAACGCAGTCGATAAGAGAAAAGAAGAATATATTATAACCAACCTAAGTGCTCGTGAAGAAGGAACTGAGCAATAAAACTTAGCGTTTTCCCCGAAACATATCCAAATCAGGTGAGAAACCTTTGGAAGATCTATCCAGCAGAACCTAGAGACCGGTGGTGTTGTAAGTGATAGCTAGAAACCTGATGTCCTCGCGACCACTTCAAAATTAGCAGGGACCTGAGTTTTGAGTAGGGACTCTTAAGTAGATAGAAAAATAAAGGAGTTGATTGACAGGAGGAACCGCTGAAAAATGACTATCCATCGATAAGAATTTGAAATAGCTGGATAAGCGAAAGCTGGGATAGCTGAATAGCTTGATCAAATCCCTCTGGGGTAAGCAGAACATTACCCCCCGTCGAGTGAAAGTTATGATGAAATAAACGTCATGAACGGAGAGTAAAGTTTTCTCGGAACCCACAGAAATATTACCTTTCGGAAGAAGGGTTTTACTAGTGGAATAACACACCTACTCCCTTTAAGGTCGGAGGAGCACAATCGTCACATCCTGTAGCCTCGAAATTGACTTCCTTGATAACGGACTGGAATATAAAAGAAGACGTTTCAGGTGTTCGAGAGTTAGCTCTAACCGCTGCTGCTTATGCTAAGAACTCACACCACGGCAAGTGTTATGCGTTTCTTCCGTTAATCAGAGCGTAAGAAAACTATCGCAACCAAGTCCGCGGCTGTATGTAGAGAGAGTGATGATAATCGTCGCGTCCTGCCTTAACCCCTGCGGGACTGAGCTCGAATATATTCGGGGCCGAGGGTCTTAAGGGAAAAGTGTGTTGTAAAAGCCAAATCCGCTCGTTCTCCCAACAGGTAATTACTTTCTAGTGAAAAACAGGAGAATACTACCCGGAAAGAAAACCAAGGGGATTTTCCGGTCAGTTCCGGAAATTGAAACGACAAACTGGGTAAACCCAAAATATCTCCTTTATATAAATCCTAACCTAGAAAACAGAAGATTCTTTACTGACTTTGAGGAAGCCAAACTTGAGGAGAAAGTCAAACTGAGGTCGTCTGCCAAACTCAGTCGTGTGAAATCTATAAAAAAGCGACCACTCTGAAAAGTGTGAGACACTTTACGTCTGGGAAGAAAAAGGAAAAAAGGTTTCAAACCAAATTTATTTTTCGCCAAAATCGCGTATGCTGCCGAAGCCAGAACTGGACGATGTTTCTACGTTGTTGCATCAGAACTAGAGTTGAAAGGCTACTTCTGCTTCTAGCAGTGAGAGTAAAATCCTCTATGCGAATGAAATAAGACCATCATCCCTTCCGATTGTCTGTTTCAAACCTAACTGTCCGCTAATCGTTAAAGCGTCCTTGTGAAGTGAGGTAAGACTTTCTCACCTTCAGGCTCTCCAAACGTCATTGAGAAAAAGCGTCTCGCGGAGATTCCAATCACCAGAAAGTCAAGGGCCTCGATAATGGACTCTCCCTCCCTAACTCTGAGCATATGCGTTTCAATATAATTGAGAACGGAGTGCTCGCTCCCATGTCTTCCCTGGGAAGTGGAACTCCTGTCAACGCCCAAAAGGAATATGAGGTTTAATTTCAGAGAAGGGAATTCTAGACGGAGTGCGGACTGAATTCAGGCTGGAAAATCTCAAGAGTCGAACATTGAGAGGTCACGTTAAAAAGTTCGCCAAATTTGGGAACCTGGGCACCAAACAACTTCGATAGTCAACATGACATTCCTTATGTAATTAACAACTTAAAAACCTCCTCAACGCGATTCCAAGGACTCTCTAAGTATGATCGGAAGTTCTACTATCTCAAAACTGGGTCTCGTCAGATGATTCGCGGTTGTTCCGTTGAGTTCCCTAATACATGGGAATCAACTCTTAACATCAATTCAAACATGATGCAGTTTAGAACTTAAAGTCTGCTGCTGGTCCTCCCAACTGAGACAACGTGTTATCGAGTTCCTCAGCTTTGGGGAAAAGGAAGTAGAATATTAGTACACCCAATTAGTCCTATGACCATGGTTAGCATTGTGATCTTTCTCGAGTTTCCTCCTTTAGAGCTATGTCCCGGGAAAGGACCGTTAAGTGGTTTGGGTGGCATGGTGACCTTGAGACATTCCTCTGGCATCGAGTTTCTCAAAGTCTAAAATGAGACCTGAATCTGTATTGTCGAAACGATATATAAGTCGTTATGACCAGATCGGAAAACAAATAGTCGTTCCATCGACTAATTTTTTCCAACCGTAAGGTGGGAGGTCACCTCAGGCGCTTTCCTCCATACTAAAAAGGATGAGAGTTCGAGCGCGATCTGAGCTACTCCTATCACCGACTCTACTACTCCCATGAACACGTATGGTTCCTCGGACCCGACTTGGTGTGATGAAGAGTGTTATGTCTGACTTCCTTGCAGCACACGGTTCATCCAGGTTCTAGAAAAGTTGACGTGAGGATTGTATTACACGTCAAAAAGTAATAACAGACTTGGATGTTTGATATCAAGCTTTTCTAAACTACCCTAAAGATCTTTGGTACCGATTCTCCGCGCCCCTCTGAAAAAATTCCCGACTTCACCGGATTTTGGGTCCACCGGGAAGCCAGTCCAGATGCAAACTGGGATAATGACCATCCACTAGACCCCAACGATTGACTTCTCAGAATCTTCTTTCTTGTAGACACTGTCTCCCTCTGGGTGGGACAAAGGGCGGAGTGAAAGATCGCCGTGCTTGAACAGCATTTTTCAAGGTAAAAAATTTTCCTCTCGTCTTGAACTCGAACTCCCAGTTCTGATCTAAACCTCTTCCTTCATTTAACTCGGGATCCGATCAGCCCAGTTACATAGAAGACCGAACTTCTCTGATTCATGAGAATTCAGTAGCTGCACTCGTATTTCGTCATGTTATCTCCAATCATTATTGACGATTTAATGGTGGCTGAAAGGCAGGGTCCAATAGTTCTCCATGAGTGAAGAATAATAAATCCTCCGCCCTTAAACCCTCTCCTTACATTCTTCCTAGTGAGGTTAGGTAGAATAACTTAAGGCCTCGTGTATCTCATAAAATCTCATTTTCGGAATCGCTGAAATCCTGAGATACTTTCCGGTCTGCAATACCTACATACCAGACGTATATAGTGCCTAAAAAGCTGATATCTCCTTCGTCGGACAAAGCCTCCGTTGAGTCCGACTGAGTAGTGAGAACTTCTTCTTCTGAAAAACAAAACGCGCACCTCTGGTCAAGATAGACGGCGCCTAAAACATCGCAGTTACGACTTTGTTTTTGGGATTGTTTTGTTTGTTTTGGTGTTGCTGTGCATGTGTTTTTTGTTTGTGGTTGGTTGTTGTTTGTGATTTTTCTATGATGCTTATTTGTGTGTTGGTTTGGTTGTTGTCGTTTGTGTGGCTTTGCTTTGTTGTGGTGGGTGGTTGTGAGATTTGTGTTGGTTGGTGGATGTTTTTTTTGTTTGGTTGGGCGGCTGGTGTGGGTTTCCTGTTGTTTGTTTTTTTGGGTATCTTTTGTGGGTGTTGTGTGTTTTGTGTGTTTTGATATTTATGTTGATTGTGTGTGTGTTTTGCTCTTTGGTTTTTTTTTGTTTGCGGGTTTTTTTTTGTTTTTTTTGTGGGTGTTGTGTGTTTATTGGTTTTGTGATGTTGTTTGGAGTTGGATGTTTTTTTGTGGTTTGCGAGCCATCAGCTTATGCGTGTTTGATCGTTATCATGTGTCCGTTACGAACTCGACTAATAATATTCAAGGAGCATGATTGGCATCTCACCCCCCCTTTTTTCTTTAAGATAGAGAAATCTAAAGTTTTCTCATGCGGATTCGTTGAGAACCAACTCCGAGGAGGAAGAGTTTAACTCCCTCAAACTAGATGCGTACGTACATCTTAGTGCTCCGATGAAATCCCTTACCACGGCCACTGATGGTCGGCCCCCCGAGTGACGCGCTGACTCTGAAGGAAGAACATGCGCGACGTCATAGCTCGAACCACATATCGGTCCGAGGTAAATTACGCATTGTAGAATTACGCGCAATCTCACGAGCAGACTCCGATACAAATCCTGAGTTCCAATCCTTAAAGTATCGGGAGACCTCGAACATCTCAGAGTTCATTCGCTCCGAACTCGTCAAGCGAAGAGCTATCTATTTCCGCCCTAACTTGCCGAAACTCGATCTCTCTCGCGGGAAGAACCGAACCGATACAAGTCTACATTAGATATAGGTACTGCTACCATATTAAAAATTAGGTTCGTATTTGAAGAAATAGACGAGGAAGGGAATATTCGAAAGCCTTGAAGAAGAAATAAATTTTCTAAACACCATAATCCGTCTCCTGAAGGAAGATTTCCGACAAAGGTCATGCGGTAGATGACCACCTCCTGACTCATTAACTTAGCTGGATACGTAAGTCAAGTCAGGTGACCTAGCAAAGGAATAGGATGAACCATCCACATCGCCAAGACTGTTCATATCGCAATCAAATTGTGGTGAGCGAAATGACATGATAGCTGTAGAATTGATCCTTCCTTAAGGAAAGTGATATAGAGAGTTCTTCGTAAATAATTTCACCGGAGAAAGTGGAAAGACGTGGACGTGAGCTACGACGAAAAAGTCCCCACTTCTGCCATCCTTGTGAGTGTAGTGAACTCCGACTTTGATCACGATGAAATAAAACTACGATGGTAATCTGACTTTGATTATTTGTCCCATAACCAAACCAAACATGATCATTCTGTCTTACAAAGAATCTGACTACGGGATTGATTGGTACCAGGTGCAAAGGAACATGGAAATACGAAGATAGTAGAAGAAACAACATACCGTGTAAATCGATTCTGACTAATGATAATATCTCCACAGAGAATCGATTGAGGGTGAGATCGATTATATTATAATTCGATTTTTGTCATGATCGATTCCCTCCGAGATCATTTGGCGATCACAAATTGATTTGGCGTGATCAACACCGGACGACTAGGGTAATCGATTCAATGGATCGATTTGGTGTGATCGATTCATTACTGTAATCGATTATGTTGTGATCACATTCGATGTGACATATGTTGTATCGTGCTATCGTGTGATCGATTATGTTGAATATCGGAAACTGTTAAATCGAATTTATGTTGTGACGATTCAATCGTGATCGATTATGAAGTTATGTATCGATCGTAAGTCAATTCGTTGAGAGATCGATTTACTAGATATGTAGAATCGAACCATACCTTCAATTCATTGATATAAATCTTAATATTTTAGGAAATATACGAATATCTATTATAACATATATTAAAAAAAACAGAATTATACAGAATGGTATCGAAATGATATAAGTTAATGAAATCAATTTTTGTGTATTAATACTTTAAAATACCAATATCAATATTAAAAATATCTATAATAATTTATATTTATTTTTTTATACTAGAGAACAAAGAAACTTTTATCTCAGTCATTACCCAAATTTCTGAATACATATATATTATGTGTTAATAAAATATCCCATGAAATTTTGATTTATACCATACTATCCTTAATTAGATCGAAAATTTGGCAAGTAAAATGATCGTTAAACGATAATAATTTTGTCTCCTCCTTTAGTATCTACCAAAGATCAAATTTGGATGCAAAATGACGGGACCATATTAGCGAGTATTTACGGATATGCATACCATGTCCACGATAAATTATTTAAAAATAGTTAATTAAAAACATATCAGGTGGAAAGCCTACTCACGAACCACAGTTAGACCCACTGATCTAACTTTCCACTGTCGATGTCGATATCGAAACGATTCCTTTCATCCCTCAAAGACTTGGGTCGTGTCTGAACCGAGATGAATAACCAGTAGCCATACGTGTACTAAACACTCGGGCTCCGTACGCATTTAGAGTGGACTTCCACCAACTGCCATCGGCCCATTACTCGCCCTCCGGGCGGGGTTTGTGAATCATCCGACTTTACTTTCGTTGGAAAAACAGGATGTAACCACAGCTTTCGTTCCCCGTCTAATGCTTCTTCCCGTCTAACTGCTTCGCGTCCTCTATACAATATGCAGAGAATCCAGACTTCGTGCCTTCCTGGTAGACGAGACTCTCCGATGAGGTGTCGCGAGTGTTTGAAGCTCCGAGATACAAAAAAGGATGAAAGTCTTCTTCCCTCGGAATAAGAAAACACTCTGCAATATATGAAAAGAAAGACACTTATACACAGGAGTTTAGACTCTGCCCTGGGACAGGAAGGTCACAAAGCCTCTCCCCACCCAACAAAAGGCTTCACTGAACTGTGTGAATGAAGCCGACGGAATGAAGAGAACAAAGGCCCGCACCACAAAGGGTGTTAATATAAAAAACAGTACGTAATGAATGTCAAAAAGCCTAAGGGAGAAGGCGCCGTAAATCCAACGAGAATTACTCAAAAACCGGCCCTCAAAATACTCCCAATAATTAGGAAACCACGACCTAGAACATTGGCTATAGGACAACTAGAGAGCAAGCACCCACAACAAATAGGCATACAAAAGGTTCACAAAAAGTGAAAAACAAACCCATTTGCGGGAGCAAAGTTCTCGAGGTTACTCGCTCGGCGGCAGCCGATGAGAAAAAGGAAGTTAGTTGGGAATGTTTTGGCTGAGTGCCCTCCATCATGAGAGGGCGGCCTTCTCACCAGGGGAGGGGAAGATAGGAGACAAATAGAGCAAAGTTTTCGGGGTTAAAGTATCGGTTGGTTGGGCGATTCGAGGACGAATAGCAAGTAGGCAAATAATCATTCTTTTGAAGTAAATTAAGACTTTTAGTTCAAAGTCCAGAAGATAATCTTTTAGAACAAAATCCAATCTAGGAACATAAGCATTCACCTCAAATTTTGACAATACTCTTTTAGTTTGTGTGTTCTAGATTACTCTTCTAAGTTCTAGAGTAGCAGTAGCCTGAACTAATAAGGCCCCTATTCCACTGAATGGAGACCCTTATAAAAACCACTTTACAGACCAGACTGAAAATTGGCCAGGTCTTTCAAACAGTCTCCACGCTACGTTCCTCCTTGGATCTTGCGGCGCAGCCATATTGTGCGAGTGGTCACATGTTTGGATTTCCATGGTCAATCACGTCTCAGTGAAACGTTTCACGTCTCCAGCCATATCACAATAGAAAGTCGAGATAGAGCAAAGTTGTGTTGTGACCATCCGGTCATATGTCATCTTGTGCGACGAAGGGTGTTCATTTATGTTCGTGTTTTTTCATGCAACAAAATGACACCGAAGACAAAATAGTAAAAAATCCACAGAAATAACACAAAAGCCGACAACGTTGTGAATATACACCTCTACTTTGGATATTGGTGTTTGAAATATACCAATTAAACACATTAATTTTGACGTTTCTATGGTCACTTTTAAGAGTGCACAAAAATGACGATTTATTTTTTTACTAAACCAAATATAGAAATTATATGTGCTTTTATAAAATATCATAATTTTTAATATCTCTTCCCTTTTTTGATATTTTGAAAAAAAATATGAAATCAGGTAAAATCTTCTCTTTTTTACAAATAAAAACCATAGATTCGTAACAAGTACATTTTCATCATTATGTCAATCGTTTATTTACGATTTTAATGTGATATCAATCACGAAATTAAATTTTGGAGTGTGGAAATACAATGTATGTCTATGTTTCGTTGGGTTAATGCTGCAGTAAACAGAAAAAAAAATTAATTAATAATTGTATTGAAACTCGCATATGTCAGCCGTGCGTTAAGAGGCTATATCGCCGCGACTATCGGCCAAGTTTTCAGTCCCATTCCGGTGTTTGGAATATATATCACGTGGTTTCAACAAGATAGATTATCCAGGATGTGTCTCCAAGTAAAAAAAAACTATCCTCCTTAAACCAACAACGGTATCGGTTCAGGTAATCTTCTAATTAACATTTCATATTTTTTTCAAAATATCAAAAAGGGAAGAGAATTGAAAAACTATGATTTTATAACCCCAAAATTCGTCGTTTTGATCAGGCTTCCAAGATGCATAAATAACTGAGCGAAATAATTCCCGATTGTTTGTTGAATTAGTTTATTTGATACACCAATCTCCTAATTCAAGATGCATATGCACCATTTTGCCACTTTTGAGTTATTTCGGTGGTTTTTTTTTTTTTATTTTCGTTGTCCAACTCGTTTCTACTGCTTGAGAAAAACATTACAACAAATTACCGACACCGCTCGCGTTGCACACGAAAACTAGCGTGCGCGCGCACCTTAAACCAACATGGCGCCCTACGCCAGCGAGAACACATAACCAATAGGCGAGAAACGTACGTGTTCCAAGATCCATGAAATTTGCTGATCATTGGAAGGACCCTGAAAAGCCCCTTTAAAAATCACAGTACTTAAGGAGAATTGTCCCTTTGTAAGATAGTTGGATGCAGAAAAATCAAATAAGCACATTAGTGAAGATTTGGTGAAAATCGGATAAATGATAAAGAAAGTTATGAGATATTTGAATATTGAGATCTCTAATGACATAGGAGATCTTCCCATTGGCAACGCGGTCACCATTTGTGATGTCACAAAGGGAGAACTCCCCGTTATGGTGTGCACAAAAACTATTCAAAATGTTGTCTTTATTTTCATTCTAATGATAGAACAGCTTTTCTTTTCATGATATATTTTGACTTTCATATATTTACAAGTCACCCATAAAAAATTCATTCTCCCTTTAGAATCAAGAAATAAGAGGATTTTAGTACGTGTAGGGGAGAGTGGGTTAGTTGGAACACGGGGTTAGTTGAATATTGTAATTTTCCTTGAACGTCTTATAATATATTTATGCAAATCGACCTCAGGTTTTTATTAGCACTGCCATCCACCACATTTTAGAACAGCTCACATGCCTTCAAGCCTCCTGAAGTTAGAAAGCAATGTTTGTTTTTTCACCTTCTGAGTAAATTTTGTCATTTTTACAAAATGTTTATTACCTCAGAGAAGATCATAAATTAAGTGGCCTGTTTTTTATTATAACAAACAATCATATACCAAGCTACAAAACAAGGTTCAAATATATGCATGTTATTTGTCCCTCTTTTTTGCGTGTAAGCTTACAAATGTCTAAATGGGCCTCTGGGGTTGTTGAGAACATTTTGAACGGGGTTAGTTTGAACAGTAAAGTAAATAGGTTTCAGCGAATAAAAAAATAAAAATCATTATAATTCATGAAGTGTTCCGAAAATATTCCTTATAATGTATATGTAGGGCACAATTGCGACAATTTTATTTTGGTTTAAACCAAAATATATTGCAGAAATGCTACATCACAGGACTTCAGAATATCTGTATCTGAGTGGATGCTATCAAGTGTAATAAAACATGACGTTTTTAAAAAAAAAATGAACACCAATCTTTAATATTTATTAATTGGAACCAGTAAAGAAGTTACGCGAACCCATGCAATAATGATGCAGAGGTTTATTTTAATAATGATTCATATGATTTCATATGATGCACAATGTTTCAACTTTACATACCCATACCTTGTTCCAACTAAACCCCGTGTCTGGGGTTAGTTGGAACACTTGACATGGACTTGTGCAAAACCATCACTAAGTTTAAGAGTTTTATGGGGTACATTGAGCCATACAAATATAGCAAATCATACACTCAACTTGATGTTTATTGTTTCTTGACATAAATCCGCTTTTGTTTATGGCATTTTGTGAAAAGATTCCCTATATAAAACCCGCTCTCCCCTACAATATACATGGGAAAAATCTCCCTGCATTACATCAACACATCATGGTCGCGTTGCACAATTGGAGGATTCTCAGTGGTCTCAAAATCTAAAAATTCAATCTCTCTTTATTTCATTGCCTGATTTTCTGAAACTTTCCCTATGTTTTGGGTTGTCTCCATCACTGAAGCTAAATTTCATCTGAGGGATAATTCCCCTTTAAGACAAAAAGAAAACAAACTTTTAAGCAGATTCCTGTAGTAAAAATCTTCAAAAAGCAAGCCGACAAACTCGAAAACCACGAGGTATGGTCGAACAAATCCGCAAACCAGCGAGGACTAATTGAAGATTGATAACTCTAAAACATTTCGAAAAATAAAGAAGAGAAAAAAACAGAAGACACACTCTTGAAGAAATCGAGAAAGAAGACTGAAGACGCATATAGGTTTCAATTCAAAAGTTTATTATCATGTTGCATGTTAATCATGTACAAAGTACAATATTTTTGGTATGACAACAAGCATGAATATCTGGAAATCATGCTACTAAAATAGTTATTTTATAAATCAAAACAGTTTACCTACCAAAAGTTATTATTCAAATTTGCCATCAAAGGAAAACTTATGTCAAAATTGAACGTTTACCTACTCAAACAGTTGAACTTATTTCTTTGGAAAATCAAACATTCCAAAATTAACATGGCTACCCAAAGAAACCAATGATTTGTTATCAAACAATATATACCAAAGTCCGCTTTTATCAAACATACTATAATACCCCATTGTTGATCTCACTCAAACCATTGATCCTTCTCTCTTTTTTTCTCTTACCATTTTTTTGCCTTTTGTCTACAGGTATTCATGTGGAGCCTTGAAGCGGATACCGATAAAGGAGCTAAGACTTCATTTTAAGGATCCGCCGCAATACGGGCATTTCTTGGCATCATTTGGGGACCATCGACAACAATGATCGGGAGTAAGAAATTTATCTTGCAAAACAACACTTGACTTGCAATTGATTTGAGTAATATTTCTAATTTGTTAGGAACAAACATTGGCTATTTGCTTGCATGCAAAATGGAATGCCCCCACTGTAATAACAGCAATAACATATGCATAGCAGATGCAGGACTACGCAACCATCCTGCTCATATGCCAAATAAAAACAAATGCAATGGAGTCTCTGAGAATGGGTGCTCTCATTTAGACGCAGGGTATGGTTCCATAGAGCTTGGAAAATGTGAGGAACGTACTGGTCTTTTTCAAAAGCAAGTATCAGCACCAATAGGACCCGTCTTGAAAAAGCACTATCCTAGTATGGATCCATTGCAAAGTCCTCAACAAAATGGACCTAAACCTCAATTGACTGAATTGACTTCCACAGAAGCTGTAAATGAATATGAAACTGACCCAAATGACCTCTCAAGTAGTCACCGTTCTCAGAATGTTGATGCCGTGCAGTGTCATTTGCAGAATGGGAACTTTACATCTCCTATGGGGTGTCTAGGACATAGCAATTCATTTCCAGAGGAAGATACAAGCACAGAGCTTGATTCCTATGGACCCCCGTTGACACCTATTGACAATGGACACCCGTTGACACCTAAATCTCAAAATCAAGTCGAAAATGGCCCGACAAGCCAGCGATATCCTCCTGTGATACGAAAACATTCATCGTTTTTGAGACAGAATGCCATTGAAGAAGAGGAGGACGATGTTAGGGACGAGCTGAACGATTCAGGTTTTGGGTCCATGCTCAGGATGAACAGCAGAGAACAACCTCGCAGAAGCCGCTCCCAGGATGTGAGTGACGCTCCTGCCGAGGATGTCAACAACAACCTGTGCCCAAAGAAACTGCATAGGTCCCATTCAAGCACGGAGAAGACTGATAATGAGTTGGAGCAGTTCCGTGGAGAGAAACGGCGATGCTCCTCGGAGCAATTGCAACGGAGTAACGGAAGCAGCGGATACTATTCAGGAGGCAACATAGAGGTTGATGTCCCTGCAGGAGAAGAGTCCAGACATGAAGATCTAAGAGAAGCATCAGAGGAAGCAGTACTGTCTACAGCAGCATCAGAACATGGTGATGATGTTGAGGGTACAATATTAAATATCTTAGGAGGGTTACAGGATAGGCATGAGTCCTGGAGTGTACCACAGCTGCATGAGGAATTTCTTTGTGATCCTGCTGTTCAACCAATTTTAACCGTTGAGGATCTGCATTGTCAGCTGTTGAGGAATTTGTCCAGGGATGTCAATCTGGACAGGCTTATGCAGGAAATTAAAATACCGTTATCGGGTGAGTTTGAGATAAATGTACATGTTCATCTATGATAATACTTTGTTACTGAAAGAATGCGATTTAATTACTGGAGATAATCATTCACTACTATATTTTATTGAAAAAAAAAAATACTACAAGTAGGTTTAGATAAAAAAATTGCAAATATTTGTTCCCCATTTGTGTTTAATATCCCTATAATACCCTTTTCAGACTGTTATTTCTTAACTCCGTACTATCCTTAACCCCATACTATCCTTAACCCCGTACTATCTTTTTTTGCTTTCAGACTGTGTTTCTTAACCCCATACTATTTGCTTAGCCGGGGTTAAGAAATTCAATGCTTTTCACACTGGGTATTCCTTAACCCCATACTATTTGCTGGATCATGAATATCAATGATTTCTCTCTATTTCTTTATGTTCTTCATTGTTTTTATCTCTTTCCTTGTGTTTTCTATCTTTCCTTTTGTTATTCATTGTTGTTCTCTTTTTCCTTATGTTATTCCTTTTTTTTCCATTATGTTATTCATTGTTTTTTCTTTTTCCTTATGTTATTCCTTGTTTTTTCCCCTTTTCCTTATGTTATTCATTTTTTTTCTCGCTTTTTCCTTATGTTATTCATTATTTTATTTCTATTTCCTTTTGTTATTCATTGTTTTTCTATCTTTCCTTATGTAATT
>CALNVZ010000218.1:27893675-27965916 GCA_940671915.1 Paracentrotus lividus
TAGCATTGTTCTCGGGGAACAAAAGCAAGGTAAGAGAGGGTCATGTGATTATCTCGTAAATAAGAAAATTAGTGCTAATTTTACTAATATCCACTTGGTCTAACAACAGCTGGACTAATTCTCTGATTGTCTAATACCACTTGGGCTTAACCCATATATGGTCTTTTAACAATTTGGTCCAACTTTTCCGTGGTCTAATACATACTAACTCTCACTTGGTCTAATGATCACTTGGTCCAATTGCCGATTCATCTAAGAGCCAAATATGTCTAATTGCATTTCATCTAATTCCCAAATTAATACTTGGTCTTTTACCAGTCTGTTAAAGTAATTGACCATGGATGTGGTTGTTTAATAACTTGTTAACTTAATTGGACATTAGGCAAAATGGACATTATCTACCAAATGGGAATTAAAATAGGTGAATTTGCAATAAGACCAAAGGATAATAAGACGAACTGGTTGTAGACGGAATGGAATTAGACGTCATGGGATGAGAACAAACGGGCATTAATAGTCAAAGTGTGTTAGACAAAATGGCAAATTACCGGCCAAATAGGCATTAGTCAAAGTTGTTTTAGACCAATTGACAACTTACATGTACCTATAAACCAATGGCTGATGAACATCACCATCAAATTCACCTATTTACATATTTCTAAAGGAAAAACTTGTTTCCATTTACATTTTTTCCATCAGGTATTTACATGTACATAGTGTTTTATTAACTTGTTATGTTTTTTTCTTGATGATCAAAAACACAATATTTTTTTTGTGATGACATGATAAGATTGTAGCTGTTAAGTTAAAGAATTAAATTTGGGTGTAATATAAAAAGTCAAAATTCAATCACTTTCATTACAGGGCAGCTTGTGAAAAAGAAATATATTGCAATTTTTAAGAGCTTATTTTGGACTCGAGGGACACTTTACAAAAAATGTGACAACATGTGCCATTTGTGTATAGGACTACATGTTCATACATTTTTTCCGAAACGATATAGGCTTATATGGTATTACAGGTGCAGGAAAGATCTATAATGCCCTTTTTTTTAATTCCTGACATTTTGTATGGTGCTTCAGCAAATGTTTTGGCATATTTTGAGGCCTAGTGGGTAAAAAAAAACTGGTATCCAATTCAAATCATATAAGAGCTAATTGCATGGAAGTTACATGTAAGTAAGAGTTTACTTCTGGTTGGAGTATACTAACAATCAGTCTAACAATGTATTTGTTGATGTGCCAATTTTGAATTATAAACTGTAATTTCAATTTCCGCTGTAAAATGGTGGTACGGTAACTGTTTTTTAAACTGAATATAGTGTCATATAGCTCTAGAAAGAGAGAAAACAGGAATATTGTTTATTGACCACTATTTCCTTAATTTGTTGCAGATATAGGGACTCATTAATGTCTTCCCAAACTTACAAATTCAATGTATATACATGTAGGCAAGGGTGTATCAGATCAACCTCAAGGAGTGCTACGATAGAAGGAGTTTGCTTGAGAAATGCACTGACTGCAGGAGGATGGTCCAAGCCTACTGGAACCACAGTCTGAGCTGTAAGATGGAGAAATGTTTGCTACCATTCTGTGACTACTTCAAGGAGTTGCGCAGGTAGAATTCTGAATTCTGTCCCTATTTATGTCAAGATGTAGTGGTCTAGTCTGTATGTCAAATTGAGATTTAAAGCTCAATTTCAGTTGTCGAAGACCGGTGTTCTACTTACATGTACTTATCCATTGTATCTGCTGAAAGAAACACCAGATATAAATTGTGATGAGAACGTTTAATGCAGGACTGCTGGGAGAACAGTTATTAAGAATTCATGTGGCTGGGTTTATAAATTATATTATAGTAAATAGTAAAAATATGAGTTGTGATTGGCTAAATCAGTACCACATGACTTACTTTCAATTTGTTATATTGTACATATGTACAATATAACCATTGCTTTTTGTACAGTAAATTGTGTAAATGAATGGGGAGAGTATCTAGTCTATTGTTTGATGCCAAAAACCTCATATCAATGGATACACCGAGCTACAATGTACGTCACAATAGGTTAATCAGCACCAAAAATTTGGAAAAGATAAAACCAGATTATACAAGGTCCTAGATCGGTCTAGTGAACATTCCATCATACAATATTACTGGACTATAGGAATTCTAAACACTGTATTATCCATTTTATTTAATATTATCATTATTATTTTGTAATGTCATGTATAAATTGTGATAAATATCATAAAATTTCTTCACAGTGAGACAGGGGTGCTCTGTGACCCTGGGGCGCGTAGTTTCCATGGAGCCTTGGCATGCTTGATCAAGCAGGAAGAGATTGAGGTCTTACAGAGACTTCATGAACTACAGCAATTGCAACGACCTGCAGCAGATGGGGATCGAACATGGGTATGATTATAATTATCATAATCTATACTATATAAAAGTACAATCTGACCTTGCTTATCCACCCATGGTAGGACTACAGCACAGTAGTGCACCTATCCGTTTAAGTGATATGGCCAGTTATGAGACTGATGTATAATTTATGTACTAGGACACCATATGGTATTGCTATCACAATGTATAAGGGGACGATTTGATAGCCTTTGGGGAAAGTTTTATAAGGTGGACGATTGTAAATGACCATAATGTCTTTGTGTATTAAAGGAGATGAAAGTGATATGAATAACAGGAGAAAAGTGTGGCTTTTATGTAAATCTACAGTAGTAAGGAATAAAAGAGGCCGGTTGAAAGAGGAGTCCAGTTCATTGATGACCGCATAAGTGAGGCCCAACTGTAGTGCAAATCACTTTGCATTTGTATAATTGAAACAAAAAATGTGATCTATGTACAAGATCATGTACATGAATACATTTGTATCAAAGCATGATTATTCTCTTTTTTAGATTAATAGTTTT
The DNA here is from genome assembly GCA_940671915.1 of Paracentrotus lividus. Lineage (NCBI taxonomy): Eukaryota > Metazoa > Echinodermata > Echinoidea > Camarodonta > Echinidae > Paracentrotus > Paracentrotus lividus. The sequence goes on from CALNVZ010000218.1 coordinate 27,896,600, forward strand.
GCGTTTTTTGTTTTTAGTTTTTGTTGTCTTTCTTCAAGTGCAAACCAATTTGATTAGCTTACTTGGAACTCTCCCTTTGAGTTGCTGGCTTGCCCAGCTGGTAACAATTGATTGTTGATGCCATGGGGCCTTGTTTGCATTACTTATATATACAAAAAAAAAAAAAAATATCACATTTATTAAGTTTTCATTGTGCTATCTCACTACAGAGTGCCAATGCCAATGCAGAAAGCTACCTGCAGGAGGGGAACTACCCGACTCTAATCTGACGCCGGTAGAAAGGCAGTGCAAGTTTGGCCGCTTTACTCCAATCCGCTGTGATGCCACAAGGTCAAAGACAGCTGGGAAGTTCACTGTCAGCATTAAAAAGGTAATGATGATCTAAACATTTAAGGTGCTTGTTTTCTGTAGACATTCAGTGTTCTTCTTTACTAGAGTAAAAGGTATATGTGATGCATCGTGTCAAAATGAGACACAAGTAGCTGAGCAAACTTGGTAAAGTCGCCTTTTGGCACCATAGAACACTGGTGACAAGGGAAACTGATTTTACTACAGTTTTGCAAGAGAGTGCCCTCTTTAGTTGAGTTATGTACCGTTGAAAAGCTTGAAACTGTAGTTTTTGCATGGATGCAAACACTTGGGGTATTGCTTGAGATATCTTTTTGAAAATTTGAAATGAAGTGAGAGAATCCAGTTTTGTGGAAAAAGTGCTCGGTAACGAAAGGGTTAAGGAAACTGAAAAAATAATAAAAATGTCTAATATTTTTTACAACTTTTCTGAATCTTCAATGTTTCATGTGTGCTCTGTAAAAACGATTGAGGGAAAGTATTTGAAAATGGATTAATTTGCCGATATCCTTGACACTTTGCTGGCAACTTTTGTCTCATTTTGATATGATGAGTCACAGAGATAGTCAGCATTGTCTGAGTCAAATCTCATGTGACTGAAAAACTTGCTTTGGCTAAGACAGATTTTAACTTATGAGGGGTAAAAAGAATAGAATATAAAGAGAAGATGATTTGAAAAAAAACCTTCAGCTGAGGCAGTTAATGGACTTATGCAAGATCAACCTCAGGCAAGGTTTGCTGTATCTTTGGACTATACCATTGTGATATTTGTATGGATTACTTGGCAATATACAAATAAAATGTGACTTATCACATTAAAATTTGAACGCTGAGCTTGTGTCGGGTCCTCGACTCTCCACGTTTTATACTTATATTGTGAAATAAAGACACTAAAACGAGATTTTAAGTAAAATAATTTTCTTTATTATAGTTGCAGGATTCAAACTTTCATATTTATCTAATCGTGCATCCAAATTAAATTTTTCCTTCTCCCAAAACTATACACCAGCTTTAATATACAGTGCCCCTTGTATGAATTAGGTAGCATCTTTTATCTAAATAAGCACACATGTGTAGATAAATAGAGTTGGCACCTGTACCTTGAGTTAGGCACAACAAGTCGTGGGGGAAGATTTAAATCATTAAGTTATTCAAATTTCTAAACCAGTAACCAAAAGTTTTAGATAAGATATTCTACATTATGTAATTTGACACTGCTTTGTGGTGAAGCTTAACTAGGTAATGACCGTCAGAAGTGTTTTGGAGAGTACAGGGAGTCTAAAATCATACTTCTCTGTATAAGCCATATATTTTGCGTACATTCATTCACAGCCCTTCAATATTTGACAAAATTTGCGAAAATAGTATCTTAACGTGATACATGTATATGGCTAATGCATTATATACTGTTTAAGAATGAAATGAAATTCATTTAAACATTGTCTCTTTTCAATTTTTATAAATAGCTGAAGATCTCTGAAGATCTTGCCTCTACTCTTCAGCTGCTTCATCGTCATGCCGATCAGGATCATTGTGATTCGGATCAGGATCTTTTTCATTCCAATCACGGCCATCATGATTCTGACCAAGATCATCGTCTTCTTAGAGACTTAATCTCAACCTGTCTGTGGTACCGCCAGATCCAAGGAGAAAAGCTACTTGTTTGCTCAACATTCCTCACAGGTACATTAAAGGGATTTAGTAACTTTCTAAAACAAGAGCAATTAGATCAAGATTAATAAAATTATATTGTTCCAACAGTAAAAACAAACTACTGAAAGTTTCAGATAAAACGGAAGTCATTTACTACAATGTACCTTAAAACAGTGTAACAAACAATGCTAAGCATACAGCCGAACACCAGTACCCTCTGCTGCTAGCTCATCAGGTCGCTAGGGACGGGGGACTATACAACAGGAAATGGGTGTGTGTTGTACTATGTGCAAAAGCACATGGTTTTATAAACCATCTGGTGTTGGTTTATGAAATTTGAGTATGAAATCATTGATATCTCGAAGGTAAAGCAAGCAATTAGCTTGCAATTTTAAAGAGATACCAGACTGACCTAAGTGTTTATAATTATGTTGTCAAAATAAGCTAAATCAAATAAAATGTGATTTGAATATCATTCAATGTTACTGCATCCCTTTAACCCTTTAGCACCTAGAGACTACGTGAAAAGTGTCAACTTACTCCCTAATGAAAAAGGTTTGCTGTGTATGCATCAGGGTGTTTCAATAAGAAATACTTGTAAAGCATACATGTACTTTCTTTGTGCAGAATCGTACAGCACGCATTCCATGTGTGTGGAAAACATGTATGGGCATGTTTGATTTCATATTTTTGATATTATCATGACAAAAGTACATTGTATGCATAAAATAGAGGCGGTTTTGGGCGGTTTAGTGAGTAAGCTGATGCGTGGTTTAGGTGCTAAAGGGTTAATGGGTGTCCATCTAGATTGAATTTCATAGTAATAAGCATCTAATGACCAGGGGCTGTTTGACAGAGGTGTTTTGTGAGTGAGTGACAAAAGTCTTGAATTGATTTGAGCTACATGGGATGCCCAAATCTTGTATAATGAAAGCTAAAGTTGATCAAGGTATAGATTACCCTCATTACTATTAACATATGAAGAGTTTCACTCCAAAAGGGCCTAAATCCACTTTTGATGAAAATTGAGTTATTGATATCAGGACATTGGTCAGGTACATACCCATCTTTAAACAAAGGAACTTACTTAAATTTTGATTGCAACTTCCACAAATTGCAAGTTTTAATATCAATTTTCCATAGACGCCATAAAATCTGGCAAAGAAATGCCATTTACTCAGAAGTTGCAAAAGTGGATTTAGTCCCTTTAGGAAATAAGCTCTTCATATACTCTGAATGTAAAATCCATTCTAACTTCATATCCGAGTTGTTCGTAAACTTGTTGTAACTATTAAACAGTTTGGTGAAAGACCATCCCTCAGGTACATGTGACAACATTTATCAAATGCTTTATTCATTGCTTTGTAAACTTATAATACAAAATTACTTCATAAATATAACTATTAATAAATTTTATGTCATGTACATAAAAACACAAAGTCTCTCCCATACGAAGTTAAAAATTGTGCCACAAATTCATTGCATCATTTTCTATGACACAAATGCACTATAACATTAAGGATTTTTTTTTTATTGATTGAAAATCACATTTATTTCCTTCATAAACAAAACGTATACATTGATTAACACCTTAAACGGATACAGTTTACAAAAAAAAAGAATTAACAAATTGAGAATGAAGGGGGCGAAAACCCGAAAAGCTGAGCTTGTGTTGGGCACGCCTTTACAAGAAAGTTACAATAAGAAACGATCGGTTTGCAAATTTGAAACAACTATTCTGATTGATTCACAGTGACACTTTTATGCATTACATTTGTAAGTCCATGCATCATGGATCTCGATTTGCAATTGAGTGTAACACTTTATTTTACAAGGTACCAGATTCATCAACGATCTGGCATTAATTGTTTGCCAGGTTGTAAGCAAAGCAGAAATACCAATGTAGTATGGCATATATTTCGCATCCATATATTTTCCAAATTTTCTTCAAGACCGGGAATTTGTGAGAGTATTTTTTTTGAAAATTTATTGTATTTGCATTCACTTTGTACAGAAATATCAGGAAGTGAACATTTTTGCGTTCAGTAAGTCACAAAATTCGCGCAAATAAAACCACCGCAAGATATTCAGCGTATACAGTAGATGCATCTGTATTTAGGTATTGATAATAATCCTTTTATTGCAACCAATAAATTCAACATGAAAAGGGTCGGATTTCATACATCAAATAAAACAACAAAATACATGGAGGAATAACAAAATAAAAAAAAATCAATACTAAACAAAACTTTACATGGTAATAAAAAATACAAATCGTGATACAATAATTGGCACAATTCTTGATTATTACAGGTGAACATATTAAAGACATAGGGGCGTCAGATTTCATGGGGAATGGATCATAATTTGCTAACCCAAGACTCTGTTAAAAGCACTGGAAATACCCATCTTGAAGCTAAATTTCTTGACCACAGCAAAACAATCTGTCCCACCCTGGACAGGTTCGGGCATCATCGGCCAGGGAAAGGGAGATTTAACGGCTTTACAAGATGAAGTGATGGGTGGAATAAACAAGGTATTACATAAGACTGGCAGTGGTCAGATGATTGAAAAACAGCTGTTACGGGGTAAACATCCATGGTATCAAATTACCCAATGGGAGCTCCCGACCTACTGTCTTTAAAAGCAGAACATTGTCTCTATCATTTGTGCATCTTGATTGAATTTAATCTTGTTTGTTTTCCTGATATCTACAGGAGAGAAACTTTCATCTTGTACAGGAGCAATGAAAAACAAAAAGGAGGAATATTGGATGCAAGCCTGCAATGCTGCTGTTAAACTACATGAGCTGGGAATACTCTACCTCAACTGGAAAGGTAGATTGTCTCTTTCATTTTTATTTTGTTTATTACAGATGATATTCCCATTATTTAACCCGTTGAGAGCGGGAACCGGGTATACCCGGGTCCCGTCTAACACACTCATGGACGGGAACCGGGTATACTCGGTTCCCTAATGACCACATCTTTATCACCAAATACCCCCTAAAATTCACCTTTTGTACTACTTTTGTTGAATTTTTGCTATATGAAGTACATGTAGTTAATTTATGAAATGAGTGAGATGTTCTAGTGAAACACATGTCATGACTATTTGATATATTTAATAAATAAGCTTTTTAAATAGATATATTTCTCAGGCACTCAGGAAGAATTGCGTCAACCAGTGTATATAAGTGACCATCAGCGATTTTTAGCATTTTCGGTTTCGTTGATCCTCCTTTGTACTACTTTTATTGTTAGCCCATGACAATTCAATGGATCAGCGCAAGGTGTGAGTGATTTTCTTACATGGGCGCGCACACACAAAAACCCGGATGAATCTGGAAGAAGTATCGATCGGTGGCTGTAATTAGCCAGCGCTTCCAGTGGCTTAGCTTTAATAGAAGAAAACTATTGTTTAGAATTAGAGAATGGGTCGATATCTAATCTACATGACTAACAATATTTAACCCCCAATTAGTACCTCAAAAGAAGAGGATATACGGCTTAGTTTAAAGTTTTTAAGAAATGAAAAGAATAAAGAGAGAGTGTTTTCAAGAATCAAGTCGGCAACCAAAAGACTGGAATTCATTTTTGTTTCTTTTGTAACTAAAACACATAGGTTCATCTTGGGCCATGGTATAAGAAAATTCAATACATTCAATAAGAGATCTTTAAATAGGGATAACACTAAAAAAAAGCAACCCTTTGTTCCCCTTGTTCCAGACTCATTAAGGTGTAAAACATTTTCTTTCTGGCCAAGACAAGATACTCAGTTTACAAACTGGAGGAATGCTTTTCTTGTTTACAATATTATTAGATTTTCTATGTAGTAATAACGAGTTTGACATGGGAATGTAGAATATTCAATCGTGTAGTGATAAGGGGCAATTGAGAACTAAGAACACCAAAAACATAGAAAAAAATATATATATATTTAAAGAAAAAAAATCAACTTTCACTTCTCAGATCCATTACCAGCGTGCTACCAGGCTACGCATGAGCGATTTAACCAGAGCCCGCACGCGCGGACAGGGTCGTCTCTTTTTTAATCTCGTCTCGGGTTAATGACATCAGGCCAAACAATTTCGTCGTCAACAGGTTAATAATAGTAATGATATTGATAATACCGGTTACTTATAAAGCGCTTTACCTGTTAAGACCAAAGGGCTTACAGTATATTATTTCCCCAGTCATTGGATTTATTTACGATCCCGCACTTTTACAGTGCACAATCTTCACTCCTTGTGGAGCATTCCAGCTGGTTGCCTGTTAGGCACACACATGCTAAAGTGAACCACATAGCATTTCCAATCCTACCAGGTACCCATTTTTATCACCTCGGGTGGGGTCAAGCATGTAGATAAAATGCCTTGCTCAAGGGACATATGTGCCAGTGACTGGAATCGAACCCACGGTCTTTGACTTGACAGTCAAGTGGTGAGACCACTAAGACTGCGACACGTATCTGAGGTGATATTCCCCTGATTTAAATGGGAAGTCTGATTTATTTAATTTTCAAAGCCTGCATGTACAAATTTGCATGTTCTTCTAAAGAAATGTATATCAAATAGCAGAAAAGCAGGTGCTTTGAAGGGCTTTACCAATCAACCCCCATCAGGGATTCCATACTCAGACCTTGCCTGAGAACCTAGGCCCCCCACTGAACCCCAGCCAATTGATATATTTTTTTCTATAAGATTAACCCGTTGGATGCGACGGGCTTCTACAGAAGCCGAGCGAGGTGTTCAGTCTGCGACGACGGGCTTCTACAGAAGCCCAGATAATTCCCTTATATATTGACAAACTTTTTCAGCTTTTCACCAGCTCTTTGGGGCTAAATTCTTGAGGAATAGGACAAAGATATATTCATTTTCAATATCCATTAAAGAAATAACCAAGTTACGTGGAAAAAAATCGAGAACAAATCACTTCATTTCAACATTACCATAATTTTTTACATAAGAAACGAATTCCCGATCTTAACTTTTGGCGTACGCGTACGCGTCCGGAGGGGAAGAAATAATCAAATAAAGCTAGCTCGGGAGGAGAAATGCGAGAGATAAAAATTGAGAATGAGAAGAAGAGAGAGAAATAGAAAGGTTAAGGGGTTAAAACAATGTTCATTATTATAGATATATATAAAACATTAGTTGTATGGAGATTAAGCCTGCCATTTTCCGATTCTCGCTAGGATATATATACTTATCAAGATAATGAGAGGGGTTGATTATCTGACATTCTGCTTCAACTTTTTTGTTGTAACTATAATGATGTAATGAAATGTAAAGTATGTCAAATGCAGTAGGTATTATAAGTTAAAAGCCCTGCTTTTATTTCAGAACTTACACCTGCACTTTTAATGAATGGGGCTTAGTCAAAGGTGGCATTTTCCAGAGGTGCGAAGCCGGCCGCTATGATCTTTAATCCATATTTTATAGAATTAATTTGAAAGAAACAGGACCTCTTTTCAAGTGCTATATAGTTGGCTTATCGATCGAACCGTGCGTGCTGCGCATGCATTACGCATTTTGCATTGTGAATCTACTGGAAAGGAAGCAAGCGGAACTTCTGCAAAAAATTAATGTTTTTCTTTACAAAATAACGCGGTGGTGCTGGAGGCATCATGTTTTTGGGTTGTCCGTCCGTCTGTACGTCCGTCTGTCCGTCCTGTTTGCTCGTTATCGCGAAGAACCACTTGAGATATCAACTTCAAACTTGGGGATGGTATGTATCTCCATAGGAAGATGATCTGATTAGATTTTGGAGTATTAAGGTCAAAGATCAAGGGTCACAGACTCGGGTCAAATTGTGAAATTCCATGTATTGAGCTCGTTATCGCTATATCTCAGGAACCACTTGAGATATCAAATTCAAACTTAGGGATAGTGTGTATCACTGTAGGAAGATGATCTGATTAGAATTTGGAGTATGTAGGTCAAAGGCCAATGGTCACAGAGGTCGAATTGTGAAATTCCATGTATTGAGTTAGTTATTGTGATATCTCAAGAACCACTTGAGATATTAACTACAAACTTAAGGATGGTGTGTATTACCATAGGAAGATGATCTGAACAGATTTTGGAGTATGTAGGTCAAAGGCCAAGGGTCACAGACTTCAAATTGTGAAGTTTCTTGTATTGTGATAGTTATCGCCATATGAAGACGATCTTATCATATTTTGGAGTGTGTAGGTAAAACAGTTAGGAGGGACTATGATCTAATAAGGTTTTGGGTCACAAGGTCAAAGGTCAAAGTCAAAGATGTCTTTGTATAAAGGAAAATGAATAGATGAATGTGCTGTATATGTCTGATCTGGCAATGGCGGAGGCATATATTTCGACCACGCGCGGTCGAGGATTCATCTTGTTTTTTTTTTTAAACCGGACAACAAAACTTTAAATAAATTCAAAATAACAGATTAACAGCATCAAAAAAGACAATGCAGTGGACAGATGGACCAGAAAATGCTTACATACAGCCACAGTCGAACTACTTAAAGGCTAAATTTAGAAAAATGCTTAAATTATAATGTTTATATATTTGGATCTTTGCAGCTGACCATTTGATAGTGACCGAAGGAGACCGTGTGAAGCTGTGCAATTTTGCCTACGCTGTCGATATCCGTCAGTGCAACAGGGACTTGAGAGGTTCTTGCTCTGAAGATGGGAGAGAGTTTAAGGTCCCTGACCGCGTGAAAACTGGGCTGGATCCTAGGATAGCTCCCCCAGAGGTAAGGGCAAGGATGATGCACTTGAAAAGGATAGAAAGAGATCTAGAGCAATGTTGATCTGGCGCTGCTCAGTGCTTGCCAGGCCCACAATCAATTGGGGAAAGAGAATTTCTGTTTCGCCTTAGTTTTTCAGACAATAAACCTTTTTTTTTAACGGTCCGAACTTGTTTACATACAACAAATTGCTTGGGACCAGGCCAAATACCTTGTTGAAATGAATCTGGTTAGACTGAACAGATACATGTACTTTTAGGTGAACTGTAGCCTCTTGTCGAGGCCCTTTTTGGCTGATCGTTGTCCGTAATGATGCAGAGCGAAGGCGATACACTCAACAGGCCTGACTCGCTTCGCGAGTTTGGGTTTTCGGCATTATTCAGCAGACGACGATCAACAAACAGGGCCTCGACAAGAGATGAATAAGAGAATTGCAAGGAGAATTACGTTGTTTTAATGCACTGTTTGTTTGTCGGGCGACTGCAAGTATACAAGGTTTAGTCAGTGCAAGTGCCTTATTGATATCGCTTTGAATAAAAAGAATGCACTGGAGAATGTACATGTAGTAATGACAAAAGGTGTTAGTGCCATGCTTTTAAGTTTGTAGTTGTAACATGCATTTTGATTTGAGTAGTATGCTTATTTTATCTGTCTTGATTGATTCTTGTTTAGATCTCTTTCTCTATACAGTGCGTTTCAGAAAAAAAGGTAATCCATTTTTAGAGGGCTCATATTCCAAGCTCATTTGTTTATGCTGTTCATATGTTACATATAATTGAAAATAACTCTCCACCTTTCCAATGGTACCTTTCTTGAATCATAAATGTAAAGCATAACTGAGTAAATTGCAAATGAAAGTGATGGTACAGAATCAGTTTTTTCCAAGTTGTAAGGAAATGAAAGAAGACAGAGTGGATGCTTTCAAAGGAGTCACACATCACCGCACGCAATCCCATTCAATGCTCTGGGAAGTCGGTATTTGTCGGTAACGTGTAGGAAAAAGTTGCAAAATAGCTTGGACTTGCCCATTAATCTAAATTTCTGATAATAGGTGAGTCTTTAAAAAAACTTTGTAGAGAGCAATAGATGGGGCTGGTTTTAGTAAAGTTTTGGAACAGCTGATAACATAACCTCCAAGAGTTACTTTTGTTTGTTAAGCAATACTGCCTACCCTTATTATTGATGTCTATTATGTGATCTATTTGTAGGTAATTGATGAGAGGGGGCTGACGAGATATTCTGACTCCTGGGGGCTTGGATGTCTCTTATATCAACTCTACCATTGTTTTTGCCTGCCATATCAACATCTCAGGCACTCAAGTGATAATGACATAAGGAAAGAGGTAAGATTGGATTTTTGTCTTGACTTGATGGATTTATGATATTGTTATTATTCTCTTCTCTCTTTTAATTTTTTTGTTTTCCCCTCTCCCGACAATTCAACGTTATAACGTTATTACATGTACATGGAAAGTTTGTCTTTCCACCTTTGCTTTTGACTGAGTCTGAATATATTCAGGATAAAAATAGGAAATGTGTGTTATAGCCAAATCAGCTCTTATTATCGGCTGAATAAAACATAACAATGAAATAGTAAAATAATTGATTGATATAGTTATTGAATTCTTCTTGCATAGATTAATGGATCCCTCTCTCACCCAGATCTCAACTTATATCTCACAAAATTATGATCTACTGTATAAACCAATATTTTTTGCGTACAGATATTTTCTCAATTTTGGAGTACTTTGGGAAATTCATGAGTGAATAATTTTATGATTTTTGTAAAGTTTTCAGGCTATCAATGACCTTATGTTGAAGTGTAACATTTTTGTGAAGATGGATTCGCATAATTTGTGAAAATAAAACCACTGAGAAAGTAACCTCTTATGCAGTATAGTTTTATCAATCATAATTACCCCCCCCCCCCTCTGGCCCCATCTTTGCCTCCAAACAGAGTCAGACACCACAGACACAATCTCTGTGTACAATATATTATTATTTCACATTCCTATTTAATATAAAACAATCTTTGAGTAATGTAGTACATGTAATTATCTATATAAAAACATGGAAGTTGCTGTCAGTGGAACTTATTTTATCTCTAATCAGTTTTTTTATTGGTGAACAAACATGCAAAATCAAAATCTGTCATCAACACAATCATGAATGTTCTCGTTTTTATTAAACTTGTTTATCAAAACGTTTTCTTCACACATTTTTCTCAACACTCAGAGGCTTAGGGCGGAACATTCTTTGCTGGAATTGCCCGAGAAAGAGTGGTATACTGAAGCTTGCTTCAGTAAAAATCAGCACGAGAGAAAATTGGCAGGAGATTTACCAAATTGTCTCCAACGTTTTAGAACGTACCCTTTTAGAGCAAATGGTTACAGAAAATAAGGAGAAAAAGGTTTGATCAGCACCGTGCGCAGTAATTTTAATGGTGCCGGGCTGGAATGTTCCACAGGGAGTGGAGAATGTGCACACATCGTGTGTGGGCAAACCTGAATTTGATGACCAGGTAGTAATATGTCTCATGCGCTTTAATAGTCTAACTATGTATTAGGTGATATATAAATCAAGTATATTCTCATTATTATTTTATGTACCCATACTGAAATAATGTATAACTATGTGTTGTATTAGCTTAATAGGTGAAAGCTTTGTCTGTTGGTCGATCGGGATGTAACAGAGGTGTTTTAATCAGACGTTATTTAAAGGACCTCACTAAAATTCAAACCTAGGTCAGATAATAAGTGTCAAGTTTGTTTGCTAATGCAGAGAGCTGACAGGTATGTTACCGTTATACATTTAAATACTAGGACCACTTCCTTGCCAAAAGAAACCTCATTTATATTTTTGTAGTACATTTGTCTATATTCTTCATGAGCACAAGCAGTCACGAATAACCTTTGAAACAGTCATGTCATGGCTTACATTTTGAATAGTCATGACTAACATTTAAAGCAGTCATGATTTACATGTGCCTTTTAATAAGTCATGACTAATCTTTTAAGCAGTTATGGCCTCTATTTCAAACGGTCATGACGAGCCTTTGAAACGGTTTTGACTTACCTTATAAAATAATCATTACTAATCTTTTAAGCAGCCATGACTGACATTTTAAACAGTCATGATTAATGTACTAACCAATTATTAACCTTTCGACCAGTCATGTCTAACCTTTTACTAGAAGACATGTTAATATATTTCTCAAAGCTAAGAGTTGGAATGTTGACTAAATATTTTTAAAGAGTGCATCTAACAACAAGAAAAAAATATCAATGAAAACTCCAAATTAAGGTACAACAGAGGTTTAATTTGCGACTTTTATATTAAATGTGTTATTGTTTATTAACATTCTATGTTGACCAGTTGGTTAGTTTATAGAGAATTGATGCGACGAACCATGCTTAATTCATTCAATGGTCATACATGTATATGCAAATTCTATTATACATGACGTCATGAAACTGATTGATTGGATAGAGGTTAGCCACTCCAATTTTCAAATCTCTAAATTTCTATCTTTCAGATCTCTGTTACTTGTAAAACAGCTCTGACAAACACTATAATTTTATTCATATTACTGTGTTATGTGGTAAATAAGCTTTCCAATTAATTTGTCAATTTCAAATTTTGGTTTGGACAGGGTCTCTGAGGTGTTGAAGGATATCTTAAAGGGATACAGTAACTTTCAAAAACAAGAGCAATTAGATCAAGATGAATAAAATTATATTGCTCTAATAGTAAAAACAAACTACTGAAAATTTCAGATCAAATGGAAGTCATTTACTACCACAAAACAGTGTAACAGCCAAACGCGAGTGAATTTTCAACCCCTTTGCAGCAAACCCTCCAGCCCGCTAGGATCGGGGGGGAACACGACAGGAAGTGGGGTGTCTTGAAAAGCACATGGCAATTTGTTTTCCACCACGAGATGGTTTACTAAATTTGAGTATGAAATCATTGATATCTCGAAAGTAAAGCAAGCAATTAACTTGTAATTTTGAAGAGATACCAGACTGACCTATAAGTTTATAATTATGTTGACAAAATGAGCTAAATCAAGAAATTGTGATTTGAATATCATTCAATGTTACTGCATCCCTTTAAATGAATGAAATTTATTGATGTGCCTGTATGTATGAAATACAACTAGCTTTGTTAGTGCATGAAGATTTTTTTTTATCCCTTTTAATTGTTAGTGCATCAAAACGTTGCTTTAAAACAGTATTACTCTTGATAACATTCAGTTATTCTACCTCATATATTAAGTTCTAAGGAGATGATGTGTAAAACAATTAAAATAAATATGCAACCATACATATCACACATCTCAAAATTTAACCTCCATGCTCTCTAAAAGAGGAAAATGATTAAAATAATGTAGCTGAAATCGGAAACAATATATAAAATACAAAGGTATTTGTGGCCCCTTTTTTATAAGCTCTGCTTTCTTCGGGGTCACCAAACCATCCATCATTGTATTTTTTTTGGTTGTAAATATGTTGTTATCACTTTGTATTTTGTATTTTGTGTTTTTGATGATGGTTAAACAATAAATGAAATACTGAGGAAGAGGTTGCTTACAAAAGATATACACATAAATAAGGATTGAAAGAGTATTAAGTGTTTTCAGACTGCCCTTAAATTGTAGTATAAAATTGGCACTCCCTTTAATAGTTGTGTAGTACAGCCAAAAGTTTTCCAGAATTTTAAACTTTTACTGGTTATAAAAATTATTTCACCAGGATAGGTTGTCACCAAGTCGTTTATAAGTTACAAACAACTTTACAACTGACTTGTGCTAAATGATTGAGAATGTGACTAGTATAGGCATGTTTTACCCAAGAACACGTTTCAGTCATTCGTAAAGCCATTCTTAAAGGAGAATTGTCCCTTTGTAGATAGTTGGCTTACTGTAGATGCAGAAAAATCAAATAGCACATTAGTGAAGATTTGGTGAAAATCGGATAAATGATAAGAAAGTTATGAGTATTTGAATATTGAGATCTCTAATGACATAGGAAATCTCCCATTGGCAACGCGGTCACCATTTTTGATGTCACAAAGGGAGAACTCCCAAAATGGTGTGCACAAAAACTGTTCAAAATGTCTCTTTATTTTCATTCTAATGATAGAACAAATTTTCTTTTCATGATATATTATGACTTTCATATCTTCACAATTCATCCCATGAAAAGATTTTTTATTCTCCCTTTAGAATCAAGAGAAAAGAGGATTTTAGTACAATGTGTACAATAGATATGGGAAAGATCTCCCTGCATTACATCACACATCATGGTCGCGTTGCCAATTGAAGGATCTCCATATCATAAGTGATCTCAAAATCTAAAAATTCATATCTCTCTTATTCATTGCCTGATTTTTAAAAAACTTTTACGAATATGTTTTGGGGATTTGTCTCCATTCACTGAAGCTAAATTTCTCTGAGGGGATAATTCCCCTTTAACTTTAAACTTTTTCATTGAATGCTTGCTTTCACTACGAAAAATAACTAACCATCTGGCTTCCGCTGGCCGCGCTGTATAGTATAGCACTTTTATAATGCCTCATCTCTCTCTAGTGAGATGCAGTGTATCATTATTATTCGGCTCTAGCCACTTGAAATGCGGTAACTACATGACACCCCTCACACCTTCTCCCATTGATATTTTTTTTCTTTCATCATGATATTTGGCTTTATTGAAATGGTTAGCCCTTTAGCACTAATAGAAACCGTGTGAAAAGTGTCAGTTTACTCCCTAACGGAAAAGGTTTTGTTGTTTTTGTATAAGGGTGTTTCAATGAGAAATACTTGTAAAACATACTTTTTTATGCAAAATTAGACAGCATACATCTACTGGGTAATGCACAAAAAGTTTGGAAATGTTTGATCACGTGTTTTTGATATTATCAGGACTAGAGCGTGCATAAAACGGGTGGTTTCGGGCGGTTTAGTTAGGTGCTAAAGGGTTAACTAGAATTATAAAGAAATGATATAGTTTATTGTAATAATTTGATATGTTTTACATTTCAGTATAATTGCTTTCATTGTGGTTTGCCTATTTTCATAATTTTCTAATTTGGACTGGGCTCTGATTTGTATGGCTATTTTCATAGTCATTTGTTTTTTCTTCCTTAATCTCTCCATTCTGAAGTCTTTCATTCATGTCCTAAAGTTGTATTAGAAATTTTTGGGTCAAAATTCTGACATCATTATCTCTGAAGGACTTTAGTCATCATTAAAATTTTCTATATGTGTAAAATTTGCCTGAATCTATTTTCTTTTTTAAATATCTGTGTTTTTGAAGGGTTTTGTATATAATATGCATAAGAATCCAATACATTTCTGTAATAATGACAAAAGTACTGCCGATTCAGCAGTATTATCCCATTCATGTATGTTTTTAGGGAGCAGCATTCAACTGTATGACATGAAATAGTACAGCTGCAAGAATTTGCTATGAAAATGTAAATACACGTCATCTGTCATGATTTTATGTTATCACACTCTGTCAACTCTTGATATTTGTAATTGATTTTGTGCTTATTGACATGTATATGTGTACAATGAATTGTTTAATATGTATTTATTGAATGATACACTGTACATGAAATCAGGAAAATTTGTGTGGTACTTGTACATGAAGTGTAAATTCAAGAGATTTAATTTTGAAACTATGGTAGGTAATCCTTAACCACTTGGCTGTGGACCACGTAATATTATGTGCTCATGCTATTGTCTGAGGTTTGTCTGTTTTGAAGTGCCAGTGCCACGTTGGTCCTGTACTGTGCAATTATCATCATGCAGCAGTCAAGTGGTTAATGTGGAAATATATGTAGAAATTGTTAGAATAATGTATGGGTAAGCGTTCTACTAACTTTTCATAGTAATGAGAAATTATATAATCATGTCATATGTTAGATATATTGGTAAATGTAAAGAGCTCTGTACTAAATTGAACATGTATTACATGTTTGTGTGCCGTGAATAACAATCATGTTTGAAAATGTCAAAAGAAAATGATTCAGATTAATATACCATACATGTGTTAGTAGGCATAAGTTCACTGAAGTGTTATATGTTTAACAGCAATATGAGTATATACATGTTCATGTTTAATTATTTCCCAGCTCACATGCTTGTACTCCCCTATACACTGTAAAATGAAGGTTTTTGAAATTTTAGAGGGATATTTCTAATGAATAATCATGACTTGTACTTCTTCCCTTAATGTTTTCATCAAAACTCTCCAACTTGTATTCAGTACTACATAATTTACCTTGATTCAGTCAATAATGTGTATATAAACTTGGGAACCACAGCTAAAACACTTTTATTTCTTTCTTCCTTGGGATTAATATCTGTTTTATATGAATTTTTTGTACACCGTATTTGTTACTGGAAGGTGGGGGGGGGGGGGATACCACAAGTGTCAGAAAATTAATTTGGTTCCTTCTTTCCCATACTGTCATATCGGACAGGTGTCAAAAAGACTTTCAAGCATCTGATGGTAGGGGGTATTCATAATTGCAAAGTGCTTCAAAATGATATTGTTTCCTATTTGGTGTTATAAATACCAATTATTATTACTTGTTTTAATCTAAATTTAACAGTTTTTCCAATATCTGTTTTTAAAGGACCCCTCCAAGCTGGAGTTTGTATGTTCGGAAAAAAAAGAGTAAAATTTAAAAAGCACAACACTGAAAATTTCGTCCAAATCGGATGAGAAATAGCAAAGTTATGAATTTCTTAGGTTTCAAATTTTTTAATAGGAAACAGTTCTTGGCATATTGTATATTTAATCAGCAAGCTGGTGATGTTACAATCCCACTACTTCCTTTGTACTTTATTGTATGAAATATTCCTGTATTGATTTATCAATAATAATGTGTTTGCCATCTGAAATTTTGAACATTCTGAAACATACATGTATATACAACTCAATTTTAGATGATATTTTATCTTGGCCATATCTGTGTGATATTTAGATCTCAGTTTTGAATTTCCATTTTAAAATTTTCCCTTCCGCCCCTGTGCTTTATTTGTATCTGTCTTTTTATTATTTTATTAATTTCTTGAATATTTTATTTATTTGTTTTATTATAATTATTATTATTGTTGTTATTAATATCAGCAGACTAACATCCCAATGAAAGGAAATACGATGTGTGAAAAATCAGCCTAGTGGGAAAAATCCTCGGCCTCGTGGACCCTCCATGATTTTTAAAGATCAATTTTTTTTTTTTTTTTTTTTTTTTTTTTTTTTTTTTTTTTTTTTTTTTTTTTAAATACTTTCGATGATTACTGATGTTCATGAAGTATTGTATGATTTTCTTATTCCTTGACACAGGGGACAATAAGATAATATCCAATATTTTATAGATATTTGAACAGATTTATAAAACTAGCAAACATCTTGGGTTCTCACAAAAAAAAAAAAAAAAAAACCTCATTAGAAGAATATAATTCAATGGTTTATGATTAAATTCAATAGTTCCATGTAATCATTGATTTTGATTTTGTAGCCATTATAAAACAAGCCTAAATGGAGCTTCCACTGGTTTCAGTTTACCATAATTGCTCTCCCTTTGTTAAATTCTACATCATTCATTGTAATCATCAGCTGAGAATGTTAGCAATGCAAACTTGTTGTAAATATAAATCTTAATTTTATCATGAGAATGCGATTCAGTGATAACACGTGACATGTTAACCATTATTTGTTAGACACATACAAACTCATTTATTAGTTAATAGTACTATTTTGTCTGTTATAATGGACATTTTAAATATAGAGAATCTGGCGTGTATAGGTTCAAGTTGATTATCATTTATAGTACAGATCCATGTTCATGTATACATAGTTTATTGTCGGTGACGAAGAATGTGAAAATTATCTTTATTTTTATAGAAGAAAACTTGTGTGTCTTAAATGTAGTAGAGCTTGAACCGTAAGACTTTCATTTTATTTTGCTAGCTGGCATGTCTTGCCCGTTAATAATGTCTGTCCAAAATATTAGTCAGAATGTCGTTTGAGGCCGTGTTATTTGTCTCATGTGAAATATTAAAAGTGACATTTCTGTAACATAATATTGTGTTTGAATTGTAACTATTCCCCTATAATATTTGTATATGTTTTTTGAAGGTAGAGGCTTGCATGGTGGATTCGAATACTGTGACGAGATTTGCGGTTCACCATGTGGTTTAGTCCTGAAAATGACTGTTTGAGAGAGTAGAAGAGGTAATGGTGAGTTACAGAAAGTAGAAATTGATAGGCGAGATACAGATTCGAGAATAGCATTAGAGGTATTCTATTTTTATTGAGTCCTGAAACGGACTGTGAACCAGATGAGAAGACGAGATGCAAGGAAGGCTTGTAGTACGAGTAGAGAGGGCTCGACGTTTCGGACAGGTCGACTGTCCGTCTTCAGAGACGATGGCGATAAGGATTCTGGTTGTAGCTTCTAATATTTCCTTCTTTCTTTGCCAAGCTTTTGATTCGATCAAGGAGCTTCAAACACATGGAGTGACAACGAAATTTTTGTAAAGAAGTACAAAAGCATACACAGGTGCACTATAGCCTTTGGTGACGACCTGTGATGTCGCCAGTTTCATAGGAAAACTGAAAAGTAATTTGTGTTGAAAATAAATAATTGGGAATAATTTCTATTTTATTTGATCACTGAACAGGGATATTAAACATATGACGGAATATATACACAACAAAAAAAGTAAGTCCCCCCTAATCAAAATGATGTAACTTTTAAACCAAGAGGAGTTTTACGAATGTCATTACATGTGCTTGTAGGTAATTTTATCAGCTACCATTTCGGTGGATTTTACTGAAATTTGTTAAGCCATGCTGTTAAAATTGAGCACAGTCAAAAGAACAAAATGTCACTTTTCGAAAAGTCACAAAGGTCAGTTTCATAACTTTTAATTCCAATAATATTGGGAGACAAATTTCAAACTTTTAACCCAAAAGATATGTTCGAAAGGGTGTTGCCCTTAATTTCTAAACACAATCAAACGAGCTTTTGCAGGTTAAATTCGACGGTTGGATAAACATGATGTAAAATTTGCAATAAAACTGGCATTTTTCAGCAATTTTTACTCTTAATTGATTGATAATGACAGGAATTAAAGCAATTCTGGAAGAGTGTTTTAAACAATAGTTCATGTACAATCACACGAGTTGAGATGAACACTATAATAAAAACAAAAACGGGACCAACTTTCAAATTATCCATGTTAATATTGTTCCATTTTTTGTCATAAAATCATTTTATTTAATATTTTTTGTTATGATGCTATGTCAAGGATGAATTGTTATTTCAAAATGATGCTATGCGTAAACATTATTGATTAAAAATTCACATGCCCTATGAACAATGAACTCAATCACTATAATACGTGAAAGCCATTTTTTCGTTTGTGGACTAAAATCAATCGCTTACTTTGCATATATCAATATTGTCACAGAGACTCTTTTTTGAGGTATATGTTCATTTATTCGAGTTTCACGAAATATCCAGATTTTTATCTTGTCTAGTGAGACAGCACAAGTTATTAGTACAGAAAAACATGTATAATAAGCAAGAATTTCATAGCTATATGGCATCGTCCACACACGCTCAATCTCATGGTATTATATATGCCACAATTAGCGTTTGGTTTCCTGTTCAGTTAGGCACACCAAACGTCTGACACCTTGGTGTGCCAAGTTTTGTCGAAAATTCCCAGTAAGAATAAATAAAAATTCCTACAATAGAAATTAGGCGATTTCGGAATTCTATTCGTTAAATTTTTGATTTCCTCTCCATTGACATTGTGTAAATCTCGGAAGCAATAACCAAGCCACAAATCAACATGCTGAAAGCATTTTTAAACAAAAAGGCTTGTGTAATGTCGTTTGGGGTTATGTTTTATACACTTTCGATCTGAACTTATCGTGCGCGAAAATGAATAGAAACCGTTTTGGAGTCCTGCATGAATAACCACGCCTTAAGGCAAATTGTCTACAAAATAGCACAAAAAGCCACACTTTATAAGGGTGCTCATGCAACCTGTAGTCCCAAAATGAAACGACGAATAGTGTGTCATCAAATTCTCACTAATAGAATGTGTCGATATAAATGTTGAAGATAATATCTGTATTGTCAAATAGTCCTGTTGAATAAAAATTTTGTGTATTTTTTACCAATTTTTTGAGAGGCTGCCTTGAAAACATAAATTTCTTCTAACACTTTGTGCTCACTCCATCATCAACAAAATAGTGAAATGTATCGGGATTGGTGTTGGGATGAAAATTTTGGATGATAAATCCACCAAAATGTTTAAACACAAGGTAAAAAGAAAATTTTACAAATCAATTGTTAATTTTTACAGGCCTAAAAAATATGACCCTTGGTGAATTTTTGAAAATGTCTATTTTTGCTTAAAAACTTGGATTACTCATTATGTCTAAGTGTATTCGATGTTATTGTTTCACACAGGAGTGTACCTAATAAGGGGATATAAACTTCCCTCCAAATTCAATCGTACAAAATAAACAAGCCTCGTTCAACAAGTTACATCATTTGAGGATTAGGGGGGCTTATCTTTTTTTGTTGTGTATATATCAAAGCCACGTATTATGTCTAAAATACGGTGAAATAATTAAGATATATTGGATGGCCTTGAGGTGATACACAGGAATATTGACATATGCTTGCCAAAATCGGAACTGAGTTGAGAGACGAGTCCAAATATTGGAGCGAATCGAGACGAAGTCTCAATATTTTGAAAAAGCGAGTTTCAGTATAATCCCTTGTATATCCTGCTTGGTGAGGCCCTGTGGCTGTTTCGTTCGTTTGCCGAATGAGATGCCGAGGCAAAGCAAAGCTTCGTCGAGTTGGGTTTTCCGCTCTTGCTTTGCTCGAGGCTTATATTCGGCAAACGTGACACAGCCAACAGGGCCTAATCCTGGTATTGGACGCGATAATCAGAAATTCTAATATTATCAATTATTATACCATTACAGAGGATTTACCATACTAGGCACTAAGCGACCCCCCCTCCCCCATTTTTTTAATCACTAATTTTCTATTCATTGTAGGACCGCTCAACACCTTGTCTAGCCGACCCACAGATTTTTTTTTTTCTTAGATTACGGTTTCTATATATATCAATTCTAAAAAAATTTAAACCTCCGCTCCCAAAAATCCGCCCCCATAAAAAAATAATTCCGCCCTGTGGCCAAAAAATTTACAAAAATTGCCCCCCCACCTCAAAAAAAAGCATACCCCTAATAAAAAAATGGACCGCCATTTTGTTTCTTCTGAAAAAAAAAAAAAAATTGCCCCCCCCCCAAAAAAAAAGAGAAAAATTGGCCCCCCCCAAAAAACGAAAAAATTGTCCCCGACCCCAAAAAAAAACAACACAATGTATTTGGTCTCCTCTAAAAGACAAACAAAATATTACTCTTCCTGGTTATCTCACATTTCAACTTTGGGGGATTCCCCTTCTTGCTGCCCCCATATTTTTAATATTTCTACGAAATATCGAATTTTACATCAGGGTAAAACAAATGCCGTAATTTTTACCTACCTTGTTGGTTTGCAGAATTTTCTAAGAGAAATTTCGGCATAAGATGCTCTCATGACGATAGATTTTCGTAAAGGTTTCATATGAACAAGATATGGCGCTCACACCGGTCACGACATGATTTGCTTCACGTAGCCCATATTACCTGAATGTACCCTATATACAGTCTGTGTAAAAAAAAAAAAAATGGTACAGCCGGAAAAAAAAATATTTAGGTGTGAAATATTTTCAAATAATGTGTGTATATGTACCAAAATAATGCCAAAAAAAAAAAATCCTTGCTGATGCGCTTTGTTTTGTATAATTTGCTTTCTTAAAACAAAAGTTATGCTGAATTTTGTGCGACGAGGAACAAATCGAAATTGAGCACTTCATGGCCATTTTGCGAAACCTATACACAAAGGCATGGGACGGCGTGAGAAAAATTGATTTTTCTTGATTGTAGAAAACTAGTCATATTTCAAAAATTACAACACCAAATGTGACGAAAAAAATTGCAGGTGAAAGTCTGATCTTCCTGCTATATTGAAATAACAAACAATAGCAGGCTGTGATTAAACTTCATACTATAAAAAATGTTTTCCACTTGTACCACTTTATTTGACACAGACTGTATATATATTATATAAATAGTGTACAATCTATCGCGCAATATACTGGATTATAAGTACGACAAATACTAAATAATCCCGAGTGCAGCTTTGTTTCTCCGAGGCCACAGGCCGAGGTGAAATAGATCTGCACGAGGGATCATTTAGTATTTGGAGTTCATATACTAGTAGTCCAGTAATGTTGCAAGATGGAGCGTTCACTATTTATTATAGTAAATAGACCCCTAGATCTTTGACTTTGCCTAATCTGGTTTTCTGTTTGCCAATTCTTTGGTGCTAATTAAGCTATTGTGACGTATATTGTTGCTCCGCGTATCCTTAATTGTTATTAACTTTTGGGCGCACCATTTTACTGTTATTACGCGCCAGCGCAACGAGGCAATCGATAGAATCGATACTCTCCCCATTCATTTAACACGGGTTTTACCCCTCCGAAAACGAAAGTTATACTTGTACATATGATACAATACTATACAAAATTGAAGGTAGCACGTGGACGACCTAGCCAATTTCGCAACGCGTATTTTTTCTACCATTTTAATATATATATTTAATTTTTTTTTTTTTTTTTTTTTTTTACCCGTGTAATTAGAAACTTATTGCTCACTATGTATAGCGCTAGACTTCATGGGATTGTCTGGTATTAAACGATTGTAGACATATTCTTCATTTTAAACAAAATCAACCTATGATAGCTTTATTACTCGTGATGAATTTAATTCGAAATTTCCACAAAACGCACGATCGACCAAATCCAGGTTCTACTTCATTTAAAATGCTAGAAGTCTGATTAAAAATGAAACATTGCTTTATAACAACTCTAAATTAATTTTCCTTTTCGCTTACTGCTATTTGATAACAGCAATAACTGGCGCATTCGATGACTCCTTCCTGATTTTATTTAACTTACAAAATTATCAGATGGGCGGTAAGACTAAGATCCGTGAAAGCAAAAAGATCGGCTTTCGGGGTGCTCCATTCTTATTATCGAATTAAAATTCTGCAGTTTATAATACGAAAAGAAATATCACACTACAATGATATACCGCGTGAATTCTTTCATTTTAGTAAAATTCACCATTCTACACAAAAAATTATACTCATTATATTGTGGACCTCTACGTATGTGTTTCCTTAAACAAGAGTAACCGAAGTTCAGAGGTCGGTCAGATCTATTTAAAAAGATATGTTTATATTATGAGTTTTATTACTAATTAGTACATAAGTATCATCAGCTTTATTATTTTGAGAATTGCGTTACGTGTCAACTGCCAGTCGGGTCAACAAGGATGGTAGGGTTCTTATGGAAGTCATGTATAGGAGAATTAACCTATTTTCTCCAGTTTTTGGTTTGTTAGAGTATGAAAACTAACTTTTTATAGTAATTTTCGGTTTCGTCGTTTTGGGTTGTTTTCCCACAAGTTTCAATGAAATGCAATCTCTCATTTGAAAAGGACCTAATCTCACTGGCAATGAGATGGTTCTCGATCAGAGTCTCGCGTTCTCGAGAGGTAGCCGGGACGTACTCTTTTTGCAGGAAGTCGCGAGAAAAACAAACAAATGTCAAACATGTTCAATCTTTTAGTAGACATCTTGAAAGACGCGAGCAAGTCCTGTGACGTCTTTGCGGGATTGCCTTGACGTCCCTTTAAATATCCACTACCGTCGCAGAGGACGTTGTTGGAACTTGCTAACGATTAAAAGAAAACACAAATGGCTACATAAATGTTTACTTGCTCGCGTCTTTAAAGAAAGTCTATCTAAAATGAACATGTTCGACTTTTGTTCGATTTATCCCACGACCGCTCTTGAAGTCTCAGAGACGGTCACACGACGTCTCCACGACACAAGAGACTTATATTTGCTAACCTCTCCATTGCCGTGAGAGTCATTTGTAAACTTAGGGTGTGCATTTCATATGAAATATTTGTGTGAAACCCCCCTCCACTCCAAAAAAAAAACGATGAAACGCCACAAACTTATTAACAAGATTTTTCGTACCCTACAAGAACGGAAAAAAACTTGGGTTGTGTACCTATCACCTTCAACAGGACCGCTAACTCTAGGGACCTTCACCAATATGGATATCAGCAATGTCATAAAATTAAAGCCTGATGGAGTTACTTGGTATTTTAGTGAACTAATCACGAAGACTGAAACGGGTTCTAAGGAATCTTCCCCCGGGGACATCCGGGAACTCAATTCCGGAGGACAGCTTCCCGAGAGCAACTCCCCCTTGGACAACCCTAACCCCTAACCCTAACCCTTAACCCTATGTCCTCCGGGGGAGCTGTCCTTCCCGGGAATTGTCCCCGGGGGAGTTGTCCTCCGGGGGAGATGTCCTGATACGGAATAAACAATGTAATTTTGATAGATGCCTTCATTCCCCTTATGGGAGAAGGAAAACAGCTTTATATGATGGGTGACTTGAATATTGATTTGCTATCTCAAAGCTCCAACAGGGATACACTTCTTAATATTACTTATTCGAATGGTTGTTATCCACATATCAATAAACCAACCTGAATAGACGGAAAATCTTCAACCCTTATTGACATTATATTTTCCAATATATTTGATAAAGACATTACCAGCGGATTAATAATGACATTTCAATGGCAAAGCTAAATAAATCCCGTATGTGCAGAAAAAAAAAACCACATCAAAATATTGAATCATTCAAAAGTGATCTCGCTGCTGAAGAGTGGATTTGACGTCTTAAGTGAATCGAATGCAAACATAGCTTACGATAACTTTCAAAAGAAATTGCAGAAACTGATATATTTTGACAAAAATTTTCCCTTAGTTAAACCAAAAAAAAAAAAAAAAACAAAAAGAAAAATGAGCGATAAAAATGCATGATAACAAAAATCAATATTACGATCGATACATAGGAGGAATCAATTATACAAAGTTTATATCATGAACCCCAATGACCATAACAAAAATAAATATAAAGTATACCGAAACAAACTAACACCATTCGAATTTCGCGTAAAATGTACTATTCTGACGAATTTAAAAGTTAAATCAAATATGAAATCAACATGGGAGATAATAAAAAATGTGATTGGAAAGAAAACAAACAAAACACAAAAAGATGATTTCACTTTAAATAATACTACAGTGCGTCCCAAAAAGAACTATACACTTTTGACAAGGCTACCAAATTAAAAATATATGATTCTTGGGGAAAAGGTTTAGATGTTTATAAAGCTCATATCCTTAACTATCATTATGACACACACAAATCCGAAAAAACGCATTTTTCAGTGAGCAATGCCCACTTTTATGAAGGACACAAAAAACAGCCTGCGCAGGAATTCGCTATTCATTTATCCCCTGGTTATGGCATGCCAAGAAGGATTCAAGTACTCATGTAATGAATCAGCTAACAAAGACAAAAATAAACATAAGTCAGAGCAAAACTCAATGATATAAAAACAAAACGGTGAAAAACTACATTTTGCATAATATTAATTGTTTATTTCTGACTTTTGATATTATCTTTCACTCTGTTAGCTGATTTATTCCATTATTTCTTTGAATCCTTCTTGGAATGCCATAACCAGGGGATAAATGAATAGCGAATTCCTGCGCAGGCTGTTTTTTGTGTCCTTCATAAAAAGTGGGCATTACTCACTGCATAATTTTTTTGTGTCATAATGACAGTTGAGGATATGAGCTTTATATACATCTAAACCTTTTCCCCAAGAATCATATATTTTTAATTTGGTAGGCTTGTAAAAAGTGTATAGTTCTTTTTGGGACGCACTGTATAATAAGGCCTGAAGATGTGGCTGATACTTTTAATTCATACTTTGTGAACATAGGACCTAACTTAGAGAATAAATTAAATACAACTAATGAAAATTTTGCTACATTTCTCCCTACTCTTTCAAATTCATCATTGTTTTTTAATCCCACAGACCCGAATGAAATAACTGAATTAACAAAAAAAATCTAAAATCCAGTAAGTCACACGGACATGATAATATAAGTACATCCTAATAAAAGAGATTATACGTTTTATTGCCTCTCCTTTAACCCACATTTTTAATATATCAATCAATACCGGTATTTTTCCAGAGTCCCTCAAAATAGCCAAGGTTAATCCAACGTTTAAAAAGGAAAATTCTCATGAAATAAGTAATTACACACCAATTTCTATTCTTCCTAGCATATCCAAAATCCTCGAAAGATTATTTGCAACAGGCTTCATAAATTTTTAGATACCTTTTTAATCTTTTAAATCCAAATCAATATGGTTTCAGAAAAGGGCATTCAACTGCCCAAGCATTAGCACTATATATGATCATATAACAAATGGTATGGCTAATAAAGAACATGTAATAGGAGTATTGACCATCACATTTTACTTTAAAAGCTTTATTGTTATGGAATTCGTGGCACTGCACTTCATGATTTGAAAGCTACTTATCTAACAGAAAACAATATGTTGTGCACAATGGTATTCCTTCAAATTTCCTATATAGCAAATGCGGGGTTCCACAAGGGTCTATTTTAGGCCCTCTACTTTTTTTAAAACTCTACATTAATGATTGAATCAATATAACACCCTCACTATCCTTTGTTTTATTTACAGATGTTTCGAATATCTTCTGTTCACAACGTAATTTTGATTAAATACACTTAATTATGAGTTACCAGAATTATCTTTATGGTTTCAGTACAAAAAATTATCCTTAAATATAGCTGAAACAAATTTCATACATTTCAAGCACGCAAATTCTCATGTTGACGATTTTCCTCACAATATAATGATAAATGGTGTACCTCTAAAAAGAAACTTTGGGGGTTCATTATTGATGAAAATTTAAATTAGAATGACCATATACGTCACATCACTTCTTGTATTTCTAGGAATGTTGGGAATTGTATAATCTGAAGAAATTCATCCCAAATAATACGACTTTTATGCTTTATAACTCATTAATATTGCCGTATGTTACATATTGCAATTTAGTATGGGCGGCAAGCACCAAAACCAATGTCAAACTATTTTACTTATTGCAAAAGAAAGCCCTTCGTATAGGTACGGGTTCATCATATTTATCACATACAGGTCTAATATTTTACAAATTTAAAACTCTTACTGTATTTGATATACATTCGTTACAAAGTTTACTGCTCATGTTCAGACATGTCATCAATGTGTTACCTCTTTCATTTAAAGCCTTTTTTTTTTTTAATAATTACAAACGATACTATTCACTCCTCTCCTACTACTTCAAATTTTCATTTAGTTAACCCTAAATTACTCATTGCCCATAGATCCATAAGACACCATGGTCCAGACTAATTATTGAATTCACTCCCAGATTGTATCAAATCCTGTCAAACCATTTTTGCATTAAAGGCGAAAGTTAAAAAAAAAATGCTTATATCAAAATATTCTAAGTAAAATTTCTGTGTCAAATTTTCAATCATTTGTATAACACCATACTTTTACTTTATCATCATAATCGTCACCGTCATCCTCAACTCCAACTCCAAAATTAACAATGAATATATGCCAAATTTCCCTTCTTGTTAAACCTCTGTTCATAAAGTGAATGGAGATCAAAAATCAATACCTGACAAATTTGAAATTCGGCCTATTTTCATTGATGATAATGGTTCATTCTACCGTGAGTTATTCCATGAAACTTACTACACAGCTCCAGATGATCGCCAACTATCATGATCTCGATTCAAATTGCATATCCGGTAAGTCACCGAACCGTGACGGAGTCCTAACTTTCTTCTTATTTGTCTGATTTTCTTGTATCTTGTGCCCACTGAGGCGTAAAACATCGGGATTTTCGTAAAAATGAAATCACAGGTTCTCCCCCAAAATGACCTTGCTGTAATCATAGTAAAAATTTGAATTTTATTCCATACATGAAAAAACAGCTTTTCTAGTCTCACGTGCTCACTGAAGCATGATTTTTTTAAATAATTGCCATAGGATTATTGACACATGTCCAAAGGTTATTAACATAACCCCAAAAATGCATTTGGGATGATTTTTACTGCATAACATTACTGCAATACCTGATCATTATTTAAAAAATGACCTATTTTGGGTTGTTTTATGTGTTAATTCAACCGTGAATTGTTAGCAAAAGTTGAAATACACTTCCAAGACAGGATTTCCATCATATTTGATGGAACATACCACTAAAATTAATAGAAACTGCAGTTTTTGCAATTTACACCAAGTGCTCCCTCAACCATGAAATTTGACCATAAACTCATATCACATGTTAGGGCACACATGTGGCATCTTCTTTGACAAGTGTGATGTAGAAAAATTTGAATATTGTCCCGAAATCATTTATTAAAACTTGTGATAATCGGCTTGTGAACATCAAAAAATTACATTTTAGCATTTAACCATTAAGCACTGAAGCATGCCATGATGATTCTTATTAAAAATTGGTCACATGGTAGCTAATAAAATTACCTACACGGACATATAATTAGATTTTTTTTCGATTCCTCCTGGTTCGAAAATTATTGATATTTGAAATGGGGGAACTTACTTTTGTGTTGTGTTTATATACATTCTGTTTCAACTGAGATATGAATATCCTTTATAAATCACACTGAGTACTAGAAAGATGCTTAATCGTTCTGTATTTTCTGCAAATATATTTGACATATTTTGTATAATTTTGTTATTTTCAAAAAAAGTTTTCAAGAAAGGAAATATATATGACACCCAGACTGGGGACACCAAAATATTTGATAAAATCATGTTAAGACTAAAGAAAATCAATCCTTATATTGATCCCAATCCAAAGAAGCCGGGATTGTCTTCGCTGCTGAAACCTCTAGACGCCTGCAAAAAGAAATGATGAATAGAATTGAACATAAACAGGGGTAAATACATTTCGGAAATATCATTATAGGATAATAATTCACATAAGTTCTATGTTGGACGGACATGGTCTTAACCTCAAGAAAACATTTCTGCTCTTTTACATTTAATCCAGTAATCCGGAAAAGAACCCTGTTTTTCTATTCTAAATTAAATTTTTAACACATAAAACTTCATATAAAATTACGCCCCTGCTAGCAACGATAAGATGAATGAAGCACCTTATAAGAGACAGTTTGAATATTGAGTCCATAATGCTGACATTGATTATTCCCTTTTAGATTACATCAAGCGAAATTCAAACGTTTGAAAAAGTGTCCTCACTATTAAAGCGACAATACTGAGAATTTGATATTTCACATACTACTCCTGTATTCAAAACAATGTAAAAACTCAATACCAAACATAATAAAACAAAGTGTAGTAAAGAAACTATTAAAGGGCAAGTCCAAGCTATTTGTTCCCAAGATGCTGATTTTTCAGCTTTGTGCAAATGGGTTGTTCTACACACCAAATTAAAGCTAAAACATTGAAATTCCATGAAATGAACGAAAAAAAAGTTAAAAACTGTACCTTGAAGGCTGTAATTAATGAATAAATTAGCATAAATTAACTATCACGGTGACAATTTTCCGTTCACTTGCTCACTAAATATGCAAATTTTAAAGGGACGTTCTAAATTTGGCATGTCCCATGTGTTACTTTTTAAGGTAAATTCGTTATCATTACTTGCAAAATTAATGCAAAATTGAATTTGGCTGAAACTTTTGAGCCATAATTTACATTTTACATGGAGTAGAATTGATGTGGCGACGATCAAAATAAAACATGAGCATAGCAAAATGATACAGAAATATTACGCTATCACTATTTACTTACATTTATAGAGGACTTCGAGGTACTTGTAAGTCCCTCCACAAGGATCCCCGAAGACTTGGGTGTTCGCGCCAACAGAGCAGACGGATAAGCCATTGCAACTGTCCTCCACGATGTTCAGACTGGACGACGCACGACAGTTTTGGTCAGACGTCTGGACGTGTGGACAGACTTCTGGTCCTGCCGTGCGACCGTACAAAGCATCGAGGATCAGAATAGTCTGTCCAGAAGGACAACTAAATTCCAGGATATCTCCCTCACATGCACGCCCTCTACGGGCACAGGTATACTGGATCGATAGGTACTTGTACGTGCCCGGACATGGATCACCGAATTCGGATTGGGAGGCAACCACGGTGCAAGAGGATTTACCTTGACAAGTTGACTGGACAACTGACATGGAGCTGAGAGCAGCACAGTTGGTTGTGTGGATGCTTTGGTGATTGCAGAGAGTAGATCCAGACTCCTTCCTACCATACAGGGCATTACAAATGTGAATGGCTGGAGTCTCGTTAGGACATTGCAGCGAAATATATCCTCCTTCGCAGGTGTTTTCCGTTATGCAGTTAGCATCAGGTTCACAGTTGTAGTCTACCTCGAGATATTTGTAAGTGCCACTGCAGGGGTCGCCAAAGACGGAACTATCGGCGATTACACTGCAAGTTGTTCTTCCATAACACGAGTTGGTAACGATATTCAAAGAAGAAGAGGCGGAGCAGGAAGTTGTCTGGATGCTAGCATGTGGACATACAGCTGACCCTGCAGTTCGACCGTAGTTGGCGTCATTGATAATAATGACAGACCCAGAGGGGCAGGATAGCGCAAGGGAATCTCCTTCGCATATCCTTTGAACTGTTAAACGGAACAATGATGAAAATGGAGTTTTAAAACATAAACAATATAAGCTTTAAGTAATAGTACAGTAATACAAAAAATAATATACGGATCAAGTTTCAATCGAGGACTCTAGAGCCATGTCGGGATTTGGTAACTTTCAAAAACAAGAGCAATTAGATCAAGATTAATAAAACTATATTGCTGCAATAGTAAAAACAAACTACTGAAAGTTTCAGATCAAATGGAAGTCATTTACTACCTTAAAACTGTAACAAGCGATGCTAAGCATACAGCCGAACACCAGTAATGTACTAACCCTCTGTTGGAAGCTCAGCAGGCCGCTAGGGACGGGGACTACACAACAGGAAATGGGTGTATGTTGTGCTGTTGTTGAAAAGCACATGGTTTTATAAACCATTCGGGGATGGGTTTAAAAATTTGAGTATGAAATCATTGATATCTCGAAGGTAAAGCAAGCAATTAGCTTGCAAGTTTTGAAGAGATACCAGACTGACCTAAGTGTTTATAATTATGTTGGCAAAAGGAGCTAAATCGAATAAATTGCGATTTGAATATCATGTTACTACATCCCTTTAAGAAGGCCATTGGCAGAGTTTAGAGGATGAAAAGTGAAAATAAAGCAATTAGAAAAGGTTCATCTGACCATGTGACCGTCATTGGAATATGATACGGAACCGTATACGGACCCCTGATCAACAATTGTACCTCCTAGCTACCCACTCATATCAGTTACCAAAGAACAATAAGCCATACCCTATTACCCGAGGATAATCACTTTCCCCGGACAACTACTCTCCATCATGATAATACCAGAGGACTTAAAAATCAAATGAAAGTTAAACTGTATTGGTGAAACAAACACAAAATTAAACTGTTGATCCAATGCAAAGTGAATATCGGTAAATATATATATATAAATATATATAAGTATATATATATATATATATATATAACCTCCAAAATTTCGACTGAACACTTTGTCAGCTCTTCAGGGCGACATGACCCGTCTGATCACTACGGAAGTGTTTTAGCAGGCGGATCAAATCATTCACTTTAACATAATTGGTGTGATCCACACGTTGTTCTTCCAAATTTTAGGCGAAGTTCCACTGAAAAGGATTGCTCTTCAAATAACTCAAATGATATTACCCAAAAGCTTCGATAATTATGTTCGGGTCCCCGAACATTGTAGCACATGTAGTCCCATACATGCATTTTTGTATTACAGTGCATGCTACGTCCTAAAAGAAATCGGTACATATACTGATCATTTTCTTGATTCCCAAAACCTCAAATCAATAAACAATTCTAGGTGCAATTGTTATCTTTCCCATTACTTTAGACAGTTCTTCACGATTCCAATCTCACGACTAATTAGCTTAATAGCCTAATAGGATTCTGCCAAGGAATAAACTTCGATTGCGGATGTAAAGAATCCACATAGTAGAAACAGAACGATCCTGGCTGAAGACTAGATGTTATTGAACATCGTTCGCCCCAGCTCCGTGTTGCGTCAGGAATCTCGCCAGCACATTTCACATTGAATCGCCGCAACATACCGTGGCATCTCGACAAGTAGAAATTTTCGACAGGCGGACAAATGGTTTAAGGCGAGAAGTGAAGCGATAAGCATATTAAATAAGGGCGCACCAACCTTCGCCTAATAGTGACGGGCGATACAAACTCTCTAAGGCCCATATTCTACTAAGGAGTTAGAGTTGGTACGACAATAAACAATTCCAACAATAGCCAAAAAAAAAAAAACTCCAGCACTGAAAAAAACACAAAACAAAACAAAACAAACTTCCAAACTTGTACAATTTACGTACGGCTGGGAGTTTCTAGTGCACTGGAACGCACAAGATTAAACCGGAAATCCATTGAAATAATGATGCAACAATCTTTTATTTGTAGTCGCTTTACAATTTTACTATCCATTGACTACCGAGTGTTGTACTGGTTCAAAGGCGCTTGACACGCGGTTTTAAATATCACGTCCTGTTCATTAATGATTCAGTGGCCTGGGAACAATTAAAAGGCCTTTTAAAATTTTCAGCTGAAAAAAAAAAGGAAAATAGTTTTATTCTCTCTGAATAAATTATTTACGTTAATTGCCTGAATGAACTATTCGTATAGTAGTTTGAATCCAATTTGCATATCTTAGTTGTTATTATGTTTAACAGACACGTTTATCTGACATAGCAACACACTAATATATGCAAAAAAGGAAACCGGTTAGGCATATTTTTTGTCAAGTGCCCTTAATAATTTAGTAGTCTTGAAGCAAAACATGAGCTCACATTTTCAGTTGAAAAGGACAATGGTGTTTTTCTGCTCTGAAGTAATTATGGCCTTAACTCTTTGCCTGCCACATGAATGTTTAGCAGAAAAAAGAAGACTTTTATCTTTAATTACTAAAAATAGTATAACAACATTTGCTTAGTATGAACTATGAGAAATTATACTGCAGACGTGGTCCTAGCATTATCAGTGATTTTCAGATCTTTTAGCCCAGCCATTACACAGAAATTGAATTATTACGATTGTATAGTTAATAAGTACAATTGTGACTATAGTCGAATTTGGCAGGCAAAGAGTTAAGGGTGGTATCTGACATCGCGGAGACGTTTCTGTGACTCGAACACTTGGAGACATCCCCGATAATTTTTGCCTGTCTCAGAGACGTCTCAGAGACCACTTTGAGATTTCCCCCCGACCAGTATCAAAACCGTATCAAACCCGTCCCAAAGTAGTCTCAAATCCGTCTCATGACAAGTACCTTGAAATAATTAACACCATAGAGCTGATCTCACTTTGCGGCGACGTCTCCGTGACTCGGACACTACAGGATGTCTCCTATAAATGCTTTTTTTTCTGTCTCGGAAATATCTCGGACATTAATGTGATTTAAACATTTTCTATTTTTGTCATGAGACGTCGCAGAAACTCAGCTCATAAGACCGTCAGACGTCTTTGTGACATCTCCACCACGAGTTTCAAAATCATTTCAAACCCGTCTCAAATTAGTCTCAAACTAGTTCCAAATCCGTCTCATCACGTCTCATGACAAGACTTAACGCCACCAAAAGTTTATCATTGGTTTTTGCGTCAGTTGTCCTTTTGAATATAATTTTAGGCCAAACTAACACGTCAATCGTGTTGGAAAATGTCATTTTTGATGATATATGCAATTAATCGAATCGTTGTGGATAATTAAATAATGCACCTCATTTTAAAGCAAATTTTGAACAACCTATAGCTTCACCTATAGCTTCAAGTAAACGAGAAAATAGATAAATTAGCTTCCTCCGACATAAAACTAGCCAAGCCATATCAAATTGTAAACCTCCTATAGCCTACCCCTGGTTTAGAATTCTTTACAAATGTTTGTACAGATCTGGTCTCGAATGACATCATCCGAGACTACATCTGTACAGTTAGACGCACGCTTCACTGACGCTTCGTAGATAAGCGTGCAAACCAGCGTTGCATTCTCGTTTCAAAATCCGTACTATTTTGGTGCGACAACAACACCTTAGTAGAATACGGGCCTAAGAGTTTATGACCCGGTCCTTCTCCGCTACCTCACTTTCGGTAGTGATTAGACGGGCAATATCCCTGAAGAAGGCTGAAGTCTTCAGTCTGACATTTGGAGGTAAAATTATTATTTTTTTTTTTACCGATATTCACTTTGCATTTGGACCAAAGGACTTTCATGGCATTTACTCTGCCTTCAATCCCGAAAAAAATGATGATCAGCGTCAGCCCTGGAGTAAACAACTTACTAACGCTAGTAGCTAAAACCCAATCGCAAACCTAATCCTACCCCGACATAAAAAAAAAAAAAAAAATCCCGGAACAATAATCCCATTTCTGCAATCGTTCTGCAGGGTTTTATTCTCGGGGTGTATAGTCATGGTAGTTGTATAGGATGGGGGTATTTCGTTCCAGGCCTAGATTCAAACCGAACCAACAGGCATAACCATTCTCATAATACAGTTTACTTGTCATTTTTTTTTTTTTTTTTTTTACTTTGAATTGTTGCATTATAATTGA
The DNA here is from genome assembly GCA_940671915.1 of Paracentrotus lividus. NCBI lineage: Eukaryota > Metazoa > Echinodermata > Echinoidea > Camarodonta > Echinidae > Paracentrotus > Paracentrotus lividus. The sequence continues at coordinate 27,931,212 of CALNVZ010000218.1, forward strand.
CACATTAAAATGTGTGTTAGCATTTGAAAAAAAAAGAAAAAAAAAGAAGCTCCCCCCAATCATCAGTGGAATGAAGCTGACTTTAACAAAACTTGGGAATATGTGAAGTGTCCTATTTAATTAAAGGAACAAAACAAAATATAAAAAAAATCGATGGCTTTTGATATAATCAATAGAGTAAGCTAATCTATGAATTAAATAAACTTTATGGATCTTACCAACAGGCTTACAGGCTTGTCCAGATCCCTCAGCAACATACCCAGAGTCGCAAGTACAATTGTACGGGAGTCCAATAAAGTTATTGCATATTCCATTAGCACAGAGACTTGAATCAGTAGTGCATTCATTTTCGTCTGCAAGATATATGTAGTGAAGACTTTTTTTGAAGAAGAAGTGACATTCTGAATAATAAACTAATCGTATGAGTAGCGGATCCAGGCTGGGGCGTAGGGGACGCGCACCCCCTCTACGGTATAAGTTGAAAACCACTCATTGACTACACATGTTTCTAGAGTCAGCAAAAAAATCGATGGCTGACCCCCTTATCGGACCTGGCGCCAGCGCTATTTCCAAATACTGGAACCGCCACTGCGTAGTAAGGCAGATTCCTATCATAAGTTTGATATGTTGAATTTATCATGATTAACATCTTTTTAATGATGTTGTTTTATTTACATTTTTACTTTGCTCCATCTAGAGGCAATTTAAATGAGCAGAGAGGAATGCTTTTGACACAATCCGTAAAATAAAAAAATCATTGAATTTTGAATAACATTGAATAACTAAAAAATGATGAATCTTACCAATACAGGCTTGTCCAGATCCGTTAACTACATAACCGGAGTCGCAAGTACAATTGTACGGGAGTCCAACGAAATTGTTGCATTCTCCGTTTTCACAGAGACTTAAATCAGCAGAACATTCATCTTCGTCTGCAAAATAATATTTTGAGTAGAAAATGATCCAAGACAACTTTCTAGGCTCTCAATATCAACAGGAAAGAAGTTTGAAGTTTAAAATAGTTCAAGACGTATTGGGCACGGTGTCATTAAATTAATAAAACCTGGAAAAATCTAATGTGTATTTGTGAACAGGACCATTAATTAACGGAACAAAACCAGGGAGAATGGAAAGTTACCGGATAGTTTATATTTCATGAAACATACCAATACAGGTTTGTCCAGATCCGTTATCCACATACCCAGAGTCGCAAGTACAATTGTACGGGAGTCCAACGAGATTGTTGCATTCTCCGTTTTCACAGAGACTTGAGTCAGCAGAACATTCATCTTCGTCTGTAAGATATATAAAAGCAACGAACTAGCAGCCTTGTGTAGCACCACCTCAGAACCACAACTACTCAAATCTGACCTGTTTTCTAACCCACAATGCAACACTCTGAGCCATGTAGTCTTTTAATAAAGACCAACTTCAATAATAACACGCGAAAACACTTCTAAATATATTCATACCAAATTACAAAACAAGAATATTTCCCCTCGAATCATGTTAATTTCCCTATAATCTCTATTAAAACCTAAAGGACAATGTATCTACTATGATGGTAATAGTTATCTCAAAAGGTATATTTTAAGACTAGTTATATATATTACACACATTAAATAAGAGTGTTGATCAGCTTGCTCTCGGTTTAATATAACCACTTGGCTGCTCCGTGGTGATAATTCCACTTCTTCTTCTTCTTCTTCTCGAGTCCTTTCTCTCAATTTTTGTTTATTTGTGGATTAGAATTTGATTCAGACTCTGCCCATTAGATACGAACCAGGCGATCCCATTAGGGCGAAAGGGTTAGTAAGATCAGCTGGAACAGCGGGGAAGGCAGAAGAGGGCATTGTAGGAGGTGACTCATGGTCTCCTCCTCTCTGCATTCGCAAACTGGCCGTCCTTCAGTGTTGATGCCCCATTTGACCATTAGGGCCTTGCAACGGCCAACTCCAGCTCGCAAAGCGGTTTAGACACAGCCAGAAAGGCCAAGGTTCACAGAATCCTGGTGGGAGGGACTCTAGTGGACTGGTGTTGACGCTGTGTGGTGCAGACGCAAGGCGGGTTGACCAGAGGTCTAGCCTACGGTTGTGGGGGCTTTGGTTTCAGGGGCACGATAAAATGAAGAAAACTGTGCCTCGATCTTAAGCGCTTAATTGCAGGCATGGCGTTGAAGATGGATGGAGTGGATCATTTTCTTGCTTAAGCTCTCTTTTGGGAGAGAACATGCCTCCCTGATGTGAGGAGGGGCGATGCACTCAGGATGTAGAGGTCGTCTACCTTGGTTGGTTTCAGGCAACCTGCTTATGGCCCTACAGGCACTGTTGAGTGATGGGTACATCATTTGAAGCATGGGCTGATCTACCCCACACAGGACAGGCATATTTCGCAGCTGAGTAGCAAAGGGCAAGGGCTGTTGTACGGATGGTGCTTGCATCAGTGCCCCATTTCGAATTAGCTAGCTTCTTCAGTATGCTGTTCCTGGCACTGACTTTCTCTTTGTCTTCAAGATGATATTCTTGTTAGGTCAGGGAGCGGTCTAGGGTGACCCGAGGTAGACTGGGTTGGGAGTATTCTGTATGGTCTTCCCATACCACTTAACCTTCAGCTGGCGGTTGGCGGCCCTATTCTTGAGGTGGAAGACGCTGATCTGGGGTCTTAGAGGGATTGGCGCAAGGTGGGTTCGATGCGTAGTAAGGGATGAGACCATCCAGGGCAGATGAAAGTGCAGCTTCAACTTCCTCGAATGAGTCAGAATAATTCCACTGTACGGTTATGACCAGCTTGACGCTGGTGAGTCCAAACAGACAAACCTCAGACAATAGCATAATCACATACGTTGTCCGCACACAGTGTACAACGCCGACCACGTAATATTACGTGGTCCGCAGCCAAGTGGTTAAATAGAAGTTAGGACAATTTTAGAAATAAAACCCCGATAAATTCATCTTGTCATGTCGCCATAAATAAATGAAATAACTTAAGAACTCAAGAAATTATGAACCTTACCAATACAGGCTTGTCCAGATGCGTTATTCACATACCCAGAGTCGCAAGTACAATTGTACGGGAGTCCTGTATACGTTCATCATGTTCACGAAACTTACCAACATTGTGCAGATCTCACAGTCACATACAGTAGTTGTAAGTACAATTATTGTACGGGAGTCAAACGAGATTGTTGCATACTCCGTTACGTTGTCACATCTAAATGCACTCTTAGTCGATGGCTCTTGAGATAATCCGTAAAGTAAGCTGGTCATTGAATTACATAACTTAAAACTTTATGGATCTTACCAATACATATTTGTCCAGATCCGTCAGTCACGTACCCGGAGTAGCAAGTACAATTGTACGGGAGTCCAACGAAATTATTGCATTCTCCGTTTTCACAGAGACTTGAATCAGCAGAACATTCATCTTCGTCTGCAAAATAATGTATTAAAGACTTTTTTTTTGAAAAAGTGACAGCCGGAAGTTAAACTCATTGTATTAAGGCAGTTTTCTATAGCAAGGTAATTAATGTATTGAATTTATGATGATAATCATTCCTTGATTATCAGGCTCATTTTTCCTGATGTTTTATTGGGTACCTTTTTAATTGGCTCCATCTGTAGGCAATTAAATCCAAATGAACCAAAAGAAATGTTCTAGATACAATTCGTAGATTAAGATAATGATGGAATCAAATAACTTAAAACTTTATGGGTCTTACCAATACAGACTTGTCCTGAACCGTTAGCTATATATCCAGAGTCGCAAGTACAATTGTACGGGAGTCCAACGAGATTATTGCATTCTCCGTTTTCACAGAGACCTGAATCAGCAGAACATTCATCTTCGTCTGCAAAATAATGTATTAAAGACTTTTTTTGGAAAAAGTGACATCCGGAAGTTTAAACTCATTGTTAAGGCAGATTTCTATATCAAGGTAGTATAATGTATTGAATTTATGATGATCATCATTCCTTGATGATCAGGCTTATTTTTTCCTGATGTTTTATTGGGTACCTTTTTAATTGGCTTCATCTAGAGGCAATTTAATTCAAATGAACCAAAAGAAATGTTCTAGATACAATTCGTATTCGTAAATTAAGATAAAATAAATGATGGAATAAAATAACTTAAAACTAATTTATGGATCTTACCAATACAGACTTGTCCTGATCCGTCAGCTATATATCCAGAGTCGCAAGTACAATTGTACGGGAGTCCAACGAGATTATTGCATTCTCCGTTTTCACAGAGACTTGAATCAGCAGAACATTCATTTTTGTCTGCACGATATAGTCACATATACATGATATAATAGTTAGGACAATTTTAGAACTAAAAGTCGATTAATTTATTACGTTATGGAACTGCAAATCGAATAGACAGGTTGAGCTAAATGAATTTGGCATTATAATACTCCGAGTGCAGCTTTTTTTTTTTTTTTTTTTTTTTTTTTTTTTTTTTTTTTTTTACTTCGTCCTTAATTTAATTTAAACTTTACTAGTGAGAGTATGCGCTTTCACATTAAACCAGCTTTGGCTGTTGATTGTAATTGAAACATTTAGTTTTTGGTTGGGGAAAAATAGCAATTTGAGCAAAAAACTATCAAAGTCGACTTTTAAAGCTGTCATTTATCATCAGGAAATATCAAATATGTATACAATGGTAGGTTTATAGGTTTTCGACGTCTTAAGTAACTTAATCTAACTTGAATAAGGCATGAAAATGTATGTTAACAGCGGGCCTATTAATTAAAGGAAGACAATATTAAGGTGTTAAATAACTAATGTTTACTTAATATTTATCAAACTTACCAATACAGGCTTGTCCAGATCCGTTAGCCACATACCCAGAGTCGCAAGTACAGTTATACGGGAGTCCAACGAGATTGTTGCATTCTCCGTTTTCACACAGAGTTGAATCGGCAGAACATTCATCCTCGTCTGCAAGATATTATGTAGTGAAGACTTTTTTTGAAGAAGTGACATCCAGAAGATTAAGCTCATCGTATTAATGCAGATTAAGCTCATCATATTACGGCAGATTAAGCTCATCGTATTAAGGCACATTCCTATCGCAAGGTATTGAATTCATGATGATCAGCATTTCTTGATGATCAGGCTCATCTTTTTCATGGTGGTATTTTGTTTCTCTTTTTTTTTTTTTTTTTTTTTTTTTTTTTTTTTTTTTTTTTTTTTTTTTTTACTTTGCTCCATCTACAGGCCCTTTTAAATGAGCCAAGGGGATGATTTTGATACATTCCGTAAAGTAAGTTAACCATTGAATTTTGAATAACATTGAATAACTCAAGAAATTATGAATCTTACCAATACAGGCTTGTCCAGATCCGTTATCCACATACCCGGAGTCACAGGTACAATTGTACGGGAGTCCAACGAGATTGTTGCATTCTCCGTTTTCACAGAGACGTGAATCAGCAGAACATTCATCTTCGTCTAGAAGATATATCAATGTTTATAGAGTTATGATAAATTGATAAATGACAAATCTAGTTGTTCATCACGTCATGTAACAGCAGATCAAAGCTAAGGTGAGGTATAAACCAATTGGGCATGATATCGTGGTCTTGCACTTTGATTAACAATCGAGAAGAGGCGCTTTCGACCTTGAAAAATTAAGATAATGATGGAATGAAATAACTTCAAAATTTATTGATCTTACCAATACAGACTTGTCCTGATCCGTCAGCTATATATCCAGAGTCGCAAGTACAATTGTACGGGAGTCCAACTAGATTATTGCATTCTCCGTTTTCACAGAGACTTGAATCAGCAGAGCATTCATCTTCGTCTGCACGATATAGTCACATATACATGATAGTTAGGACAATTTTAGAACTAAAAGTCGATTAATTTATTACGTTATGGAACAGCAAATCGAATAGAAAGATTGAGCTTAATAAATTTGGCATTATAATCATGATAATACTCCCAATGCAGCTTTTTTTTCTTTTTTTTTTTTTAAACTTCGTCCTTAATCTAATTTAAACTTTACTAGAGTATGCGCTTTCACATTAAACTAGCTTTGGCTTTTGAGTGTAATTGAAACATTTAGTTTTTAGTTGGGGAAAAATAGCAATTTGAGCAAAAAATGATCATAGTCCACTCTCAAGGCTGTCGCTATCATCAGGAAAGTAGATTTTATTAAAGTAATATCAAATATGTATACAAGAGATTTTCGACGTCTACATTGGGATAACAGATTTTTTGTTTTACTTCCATAGCAGAATAATATGAATCAATACCTCAAATAACCTCTGTGTACAAAATGATTTGTTATAAAATCCACTATAAGACCTGAATGTAGCAACAAAACTGTGTAAATCGATCTGTTGATGGGCCATGCCTATACAGGGTCACACCGGGGAGAGTGCAACTGCAGTGGTTTGTGTGCAAAGTATAATGCTATTGATACACAGAGTGATACACACAGAATTCACCCATGCTATACCAGTCAGCAGTGGTGTGGCATGCCCAGAGTTGGGGTGAGAGTGAAGGAAGTATGGCTTAATTTTGATGAACATCTCCCCATGTTTATGCTAACTATACCATATAATGGAAAAATCATGGAAAGATATGCAAGATACATGGTTGTATCGCTTGCCCATGTATTGATATGTCATAGGAACAATATGAGGACAAGTTGAGGTAAGTGGAAGTAGAAAAAAAAAAAAAAAAAATTCTCTACCACAACTATTCTTGGGCTTTAAGCTAACTTGAATAATGTATGAAAATGTATGTTATAACAACGGGCCTAGAAAGACAGCATTAAGGTGAATGAAGAAGAAAAAAAACACTAATATTTACTTGATATTTATTAAACTTACCAATACAGGTTTGTCCAGATCCGTTAGCCACATACCCAGAGTCGCAAGTACAATTGTATGGAAGTCCAACGAGATTGTTGCATTCTCCGTTTTCACAGAGACTTGAATCAGCAGAACATTCATCTTCGTCTGCAAGATATTATGTAGTGAAGACTTTTTTGAAGAAGTGACATCCAGAAGATTAAGCTCATCGTATTAAGGCAGATTAAGCTCATCGTATTAAGGCAAATTAACGTCATTGTATTAAGGCAGATTCCTATCGCAAGGTTAACATTCAGATTCAGATTCAGATTGAATTCATTCATTTTCAACAGAAACAACATAATTAAAATATTGTCGTAATGTAACATACATATACGCATTTGTATATACACACATATATTGTTTTCTTAATAAACAGAATTAAATAATTCACTTAACATAATCATTATAATGAAATTACGTAATTCTGTGGAAATGGGAAACATTGAATTTATGATGATTATCATTCCTTGATGATCGATCATGCTCATCTTTTTTCATGATGTTCTTTTTTTCTGTTTTACTTTGCTCCATCTAGAGGCTATTTTAAATGAGCCAAGGGGAATCATTTTGATACAATCCGTAAAGTAAGTTAATCATTAAATTTTGGATAACATTGAATAACTCAAGAAATTATGAATCTTACCAATACATGTTTGTCCAGATCCGTTATCCACATACCCGGATTGGCAAGTACAATTGTACGGGAGTCCAACTAGGTTGTTGCATTCTCCGTTTTCACAGAGACTTGAATCAGCAGAACATTCATCTTCGTCTAGAAGATATATCAATGTTTATAGAGTTATGATAAATTGAGAAATAGAAAACCTCTTAATTTATCACGTCATGTAACAGTAGAGAAAATCTAGGGTGAGGTATAAATGAATTGGGCATTATATCGTTTTCATAAAGCAGTCCACTTGCACTTTCACAACAATTGATGATATCACAAATACGAGACGAGGCGCTCTCAAACGATATAAATTGTGTTTTTAAAGTGTAATTGAAACATCAAAACCCATAGGCCCGTATTCTACCACGGAGTTTAGAGTTATACGACAATAAAACGATATGATCGCACAATAGCACCGTACAAGAAAAAACTCCCAGCACGAAAAAAACTTCCAAACTTGTTCAACTTACGTACGGCTGGAAGTTTCTAATGCACTGGAACGCACAAGATTTAACCAGAAATCCATTGAAATAATGACGCAACAATCTTTTGTTTGTAGCCGCTTTACAATTTTGCTATCCATTGACTATATACCGAGTGTTGTTGTATTGGTTCAAAGGCGCTTTTCATGCAGTTTTAAATATCACGTCCTATTCATTAATGACTCAGTGGCCTGGGAACAATTAAAAGGCTTGAAAATTTTCAGCTCAAAAAGGACAATAGAGCGATTTCAAGTGACGTCACGTGGTGGGCAGGACAATAAGGTACTGGTGCACCAGACCGTTAAAACAATGATGTTTCACGGTTTGATGGACATGTTTCTATTGTTCTGCCCACCAACATGGATGAATGATGACGTCGCTGGGAACGCTCTATAGTCTTATTCCCTCTGAATAAATTATTTACTTAAATTGCCTGAAAATTATTTACTCAAATTACCTGAATGAACTACTCGTGTAGTAGTTTGAATCCAATTTGCATATCTTAGTTCTTGTTAAGTCTGACAAACACGTTTCTTGTCTGACATAGCAACACATTTAAGGGCCTGTCCCACAGGAGGCGATCGTTGTGGCGACAACCTATGCATGTTAGAACCTGCCAGAATCGTGTCGGAATCGTAGATGACCGAAGATCATATACGTATCTACGACTCTGTCTACGATAGGCTACGACAACTACTTGCTTCCACGCAAACAATAGGCTAACAATAGCTGGTATCCGATAATACAATAGCCTTGACCTTCGCGCATATCGCGGCTCGACTTCTCTTGTTGCAGCTTTAAATCAACCAAAATATGAACTTGCGCACTGTGGCGATCCTTGCGACTGACTCATGCGATCGAGTGTTTTCTACCTGATGGCGGCCCGTCGCCTTTAGGTTCGTGATAGTCCTCTTAGTCCCGCATTATAATTTGGGTCGTGAGTGATTTTGAAAATTTCAAAAATCAGCGGCGACTGTACAGTATCTGAATGGGAGGCCGATCCTGATGTTGGTGAATGTAGGTGGCGACAAAGGCCGTAGCAGCTTAAATTTCACTGACCGTTCGGTTCAGCGATGCGTGCAACGTACGCTGGAGCGCGACAACCTACAACTGGCCGCCGTTCCGCTCTGCTAAACATGTTCTATCTGGCGACAATCTACGATAGCACCTTGTCGCGACAAGTGAAGACAGGCTACGGTCATTGACATCAACCCAACTGACGCCAGCTATTGTTTAACTTCTTAAGAAACCAGCGGCGAACAGAATTTTGCTACGTATTTGTTGGCGACAGACACGATAATTCACGATTTTATAGGCGATTGGACCTGCGCATGGTGGCGATGGGTACTAAAAAGTAGTTCGTAGGTTGTCGCCATAACGATCACCTTCTGTGCGATCGTTACGGCGACAACCTGTGCATGTTAGAAACTGCAAGAATCGTGTCAAAATCGTAGGTGACCTAAGATCATATACGTATCTACGACTCTGTCTAAGACAGGCTACGACAACGACTTGCTTCCACGCAAACAATAGACTAACAATGGCTTGTATCCGATAATACAATAGCCTCGGCCTTCGCGCATTTCGCGGCTCGACTTATCTTGTCGCAGCTTAAAATCAACCAAAATATGAATTTGAGTGTTTTATACCTGATGGCGGCCTGTCGCCTTTAGGTTCGTGATTGTCCTCTCACTCGCGTATTATAATTTGGGTCGTAAGTGATTATTGAAAATTTCAAAAATTTGCGGCGACTCTAGTATCTGAATGGGAGGCCGATCATGATTTTGGTGAATGTAGTTGGCGACAAAGGCCATAGCGGTTTAAATTTCACTGGCCGTTTGGTTCAGCGAAGCGTGCAAGGTAGGCTGCAGCGCAGTAACCAACAGCTGGCCGCCGTTTTGCTCTGCTAAATCTACGATAGCAAATTGTCGCGACAAGAGAAGACAGGCTAAGGTCATTGACGTCAACCTAACTGACGCAGTAGTTCGTAGGTTGTCGCCACAACGATCAAGTGCCATTAATATTTGAGTAGTCTTGGGGCAAAACATGAGCTTACATTTTCAGTTGAAAAGGACAATGGTGTTTTTTCTCCTCTGAAGTAATTATGGCCTTAATAGTCCAGCAGCAGATTGCAATTTTGGGGCCTAACCTTGTTTTGGCGTCTATAGTTTTTTTTTTCAACGGATTATGATTGCCTGAACATTCTATTTGAATAATCCGATTGCTGACACTTTGTCAGCATTGAGCATTTTGAGATATGTGACGTCATACAAAATGGCCGCCAAATTACCAAATTTCCCTCTAGAATTGAGAAAATAGATGTTTTATATGGACATTTCAACAACATTAGGGAGCTAAATGTCTGTATATCTATTAGACCATTTCTAAATATTATTTTGTTAGGTCACATGGCCATACATTACATGCTAATTTGCATATTGTCCATAGCGCCCTCAATTTTGAAGTATTAGTTTTCATGAAATATATGTGCTCCCGAAATGATAGGTTTCAACCCCCCCCCTATATTTGAAAAATATAAATACCAGTCAAGAAGGGATAAGCCTACATAAATTATTTTTCATTAAAGCAGCGAGGATTGGTTTAATGGTTAAAATTTTTATTCCAATAATAGGTTTTTATTTAGATGGTGTTATATATACAATATTCAATGTGAAACAAATTAAAACATTAATTGGTTCTTTTCGACCTCTAAAATGAGGGATGATAATTCTGGAGAATTGATACACTGTCCTGTTAATGAAATAAAGAACAAGCCTCTAAAGGTAATTAATAATAATAATAATAATAATAATAATAATAATAATAATAAATTCTTATATGGCGCACTTCCAAACAAATTTGCTCAAGGCCTTCACATAAAAAAAACCAAAACCAAAACACAACAGTAAGAAAGGTGACTTGCTCTCCAAATTAGTATAAACAGATCAGAGGGAGAACAAATATGTCTTCAATTTGTTCTTAAATGTTTGAACCGTTGTACAAAAACGAATTTCAAGAGGAAGACCATTCCAAATTTTGGGACCTGCAAAACTAATAGTTTGTTCACATTTTTTTTATTTGATCTTTGGAATTTTCAAAAGAAGGTTGTCTGTTCGAGATCGTAAAGAGTAATTTGACTGTGTGAGAAATGAAAACATGTTTTGAAATGACTTGTATTGAGGAGACAAATTATGAATAGACTTTTAAAAAAATCAATGCTACTTTAAACAAAATTCTCTTCGTGACAGGTAACCAGTGCAAAACTCGTAGTAGAGGTGTAGCATGATCAAATTTCCTAATACGGGCGGCGCGGTTTTGGATGCGCTGAAGCCTTTCAATATCAGAAACTTCGATATTTAATATCGAAGTTTCTGATATTCTTTATTTGTTAATTTAACAAATAAAGAATTTGCAAAATCTCATCGACTCAACACCAAAGATTGAATATATTTATTTTAATGACTTTTCAGATGAGTATTTTTTGGTTACATTTTCAGGGGAAGAGCTCAGTTGGGAACAATTATTATGGTTTGATCAACATTATGGCTAATTTTAACCTTGCTTATTATAAATGACTTTTTCTATTTAGAAAACTTTTACTTTTGATAATGCACTGCATGCCTCTGGATTCTGGGGTCAATACATTACACCAGATCAGTGTTGGACATAGGACTTTGCTTTGGGGTTAAAACCTTCCAGGTCTTCAAGGGTACATGGTTCAATTAGGTGGGGGCATAACAGCAAGTGTTCCACGGTCTGCTCTTCCCCCACACTCACAGCATGTCCGTCCTCGTATACCAAGTTTTCCAAAAAGACCTTACAGCGTCCTGTGCCTGTTCCGAGATGGTTCAGGCATGATCACGTTGGCCATTATGACCTGGTGAAGGAATTCTTTTGCACTTATGAATAGCCTGTGTGGCATTTCCTAGCGATGGTTGGTCCACAGGATCATCCTAAGTTTATGGGCAGAGTTATCATGGGATACTGTAGAATGGAGGAAACTATGTATTGATTTCAGTTTTTTGTCGGTAGGATTGTGATTGTAGATGGGATGGAGACCACCTCCTGTTTTGTCTTCAAAGGAATGTTCCTGTGAGGCGATGCAGAGATCGTCAACATACAAGATACTGTATTGGGGTGTATTGGTTGGTCATTGGTATACGCACTGAAGAGCAGAGAGGCAATGACACTCACTTCTGGGAGACCATTTTCATCTTGCGCCATCTGCTGCGCTGGCCATCAAAGCTGGTTTTTCACCAATTCGTTGGTAAGTTACAAACAACTTTTTTTTGTTGTGCAAAATGGTTTAGCAGGTGATTAGTACAGCACCCAAGAACATTATCCCGTCGCTCGTAAATTCGTTCTTAACTTTAAGGACGACATGGTGAAACCGGCTAGGATCGTCTATTTGATAGCAGGTTCAGGAGTAGCTTGGTCAGCTTCACATCGTTTGACATCTCAAAGAATTTACGTGTGAGAATCCTATGTTTACAGTGTAGGATGTCGTCAAGGCCTGCTGCACTGTTGTTCTTCATGGTCTTGATACTATCACACAAGATTTTCATGCTGAACGGTCTTGTCAGGGCTGAGGGCTCTTGGAAGCATTCTTCAGCATCTTGGGGAAGCTTCGCTCTCCTGGAACAGTGATCAGGCTTTCCCTGACTGGTCACAAGGAGTTGGTAGGCAACTTGGTCAGCAGTGACTTGTGGTCTTGGTTGGGTTTTTGTGTAGTCATTTCCTAGAATCCGATTTGTTTTCCAGGCTTTCCTACTGCTGCGGGTCATATCCGTGACTAGATCAATTCTTGCCATTTTCTCTGTCGACTTTCCATAATGACTGTAGTAAGGTTCTCACCACATTCCATTACGTCAACACTGAAAGGGTCATTCTGCAAGCGTTTTACATACTCATAGTAAAGCACCTAGTGCTGTAGCTTCGTGGGATGAGGACTTCTTGATCATCTCTACAAGGGTGTCATATTTACATAGAATGGACGGAAGGTCTTGAATGTCATCATCCAGATCTAATGCAAACTGTTCTTCTTTAAATGGAAACGACAGCAGAAGGGAACTCTATGAGGTGTGATAGCTGCGTTCACTCTAATATAGGCCCGATTGGTTGATGCTGGGTGTGCGGAATTGGTTTCTCACATTGGTTGGCAATGTTGACACCCGGTCAGGGTTGTATCTGTGTCTCCATCGTTCGCTGAGGAAGGAAGAGGGGAGCTTTGCATAATGAATAAGTACCATGTGACTTGCATCTGCCCACTTTTCGACGAGTTTGCCGTCTCCATTGGGTTCTCTATATTCCCATGTAACATGATGGCTGTTGAAGTCTTCAATAGCCACATTGATGTGGTCACCAGATACTTCATGGGGGAGGTTAAAAGTCTGAGTGGGAGGTTTATAGGCAGAGCTTACAGAGAGATTGAATTTGGCTGGTTAAGGCAACACAATCTGGCCTAAATTGGAAGAAAATGAGACCTATCATTTTGAGTCGCACACATTTTTTTAAAATTAAAAAATAGAGGGCGCTATACACAAATGTACAAATTATCTTGACATTTATGTCATGCGATATAATAAAACAATATTTAGTAAAGTTTCCAGAGACATTAAGACATTAATTAGCTGACTAAAAGTGTAGTTTTACACATTTTTAGAAGAAAATTATGTTTTTTGGCTGCCATTTTGTATGACGTCACATATCTCAAAATGCTCAATGCTGACACTCTGTCAGCAATCGGTTTCTTCATATTGAAGATATAAGCAATCATAATCCGTTGAAAAAAAACTATAGACGCCAAAACAAGGTACATCGAGTTGGCGGCTAGACTATAAAGGTGGTATCTAACATCGTAGAGACGTTTCTTCGGCTCGAACACTCGGAGACATCCTCGATAATTTTTGTGTGTCTTAGAGATGTCTCTGAGACCACTTTGAGATTTTCCCCCGACTAGTATAAAAAACCGTATCAAACCGTATCAAACTAGTCTCAAATCCGTCTTATGACAAGTGCCTTGAGATAACACAATAGAGGTGGTATCTCACTTCTCGGCGATGTCTCCGCGACTCGGACACTCCAGGACGTCTCCGATAATATATATTTTTTTCTGTTGCGGAAATATCTCGGAGACGTGTGTGCAACGAAAAACATTCATGTGATTTAAATATTTTCTATTTTTTTGTCGTGAGACGTCGCGGAAACTCAGCTCAGGTGACCGTCAGACGTCTTTGTGACGTCTCCATCACTAGTTTCAAAATCATTTCAAACCAGTCTCAAATTAGTCTCAAACTAGTTCCAAATCCGTCTGATCCCGTCTCATGACAAGATTTGCCACAAATGGTTTATCGTTGGTTTTCGCGTCAGTTGTCCTTTTGAATATAATGTTAGGCCAAACTAACACGTCAATCGTGTCGGAAATGTCATTTTTTGATGATATAGGCCTACATGCAATTAATCGAATCGTGGATAATTCAATAATGCACCTCTTAAAGCAAATTTTGAACAACCTTTAGCTTCAATTTAACGAGAAAATACATAAAACTCTCAAAGCCATATCAAATTCTAAACCACCTACACCCCTGGTTTAGAATTCTTTACAAATGTTTGTACAGATCCGGTCTCGAATGACGTCATCCGAGATGACATTCGTACAATTAGACGCAGGCTTCACTGACGCTTCAAAGAGAAGCGTGCAAACCAGCGTTGCATTCTCGTTACAAAATCCGTACTATTTTGGTGCGACAGCACAACTCCAGACTCCGTAGTAGAATACGGGCCAATGTTGCTCATGAATTTTAATGAAAATCATCAAAGACGACTTTCAAAGCTCTCAATATCAACAGAAAAGAGGTTTGATGTCTAGGATAGTCCAAGACGTATTGCGCACGGTATCATCAATAGATTCATATAAACTGGCAAATGTGTATTTGTGAAAAGGACCATTTATTAAAGGAACAAAACCAAGATGCATGAAAAGTTACAGTATACTTTATCTTTTATGAGACCTACCAATACAGGCTTGTCCTGATCCGTTATCCACATACCCAGAGTCGCAAGTACAATTGTATCGGAGTCCAAGGAGATTGTTGCATTCTCCGTTTTCACAGAGACTTGAATCAGCAGAACATTCATCTTCATCTGTAAGATATATAAAAGAAACGAACTAGCAGCCTTGTGTATAGAACCACCCCAAGTCCACAACTACTCAAATCTTAGCTGTTTCCTAACCCACAATGCAACACACTGAGCCATGTAGTCTTTTGATATAGAATCAGTTAAATAATTTCATACTAAATCACTTCTCAATACATTCATACTGCAATAATTATGTTACCAAATAACAAAACAAGAATAGTTCCCTCGAATCATGTTGTTTTTCCCTATAATCTATATCTAAACTTATAGGACAACTTACTGTAATGGTAATAGTTATCGCAAAAGGTATATTTTAAGACTAGTTATTTATATTACACACAGTCGATAAGAGGGTTGATCAGTTTGCTCTCGCTTAAATATAAATAGAAGTAAGTGCAATTTTAGATATAAAACCCCGATATATTCATCTTGTCATGTCTCCACAAATGAATAAAATAACATAAAACTTTACAGATCTTACCAATACATGTTTGTCCATATCCGTCAGCCACGTATCCGGAGTGGCAAGTACAACTGTACGGGAGTCCAACGAGATTATTGCATTCTCCGTTTTCACAGACTTGATTCGGCTCTTAAGGCAGATTTATATCGCATCATTCCTTGATGATCATGCTCCTCTTTTTCACGATGTTCTTTTTTTCTTATGTACTTTGCTCCATCTAGAGGCTATTTTAAATGAGCCAAGGGGAATCATTTTGATACAATCCGTAAAGTAAGTTAATCATTAAATTTTGGATAACATTGAATAACTCAAGAAATTATGAATCTCACCAATACAGGCTTGTCCAGATCCGTTAACTACATAACCGGAGTTGCAAGTACAATTGTACGGGAGTCCAACGAGATTGTTGCATTCTCCGTTTTCACAGAGACTTGAATCAGCAGAACATTCATCTTCGTCTGTACGATACATCAATGTTTATAGAGTTATGATAAATTGATAAATGAAGAATCTATTTATGGTCATTTGTCGTATGTTAGGGTATAGTAAAAGGGTGGAGGCGTTACATTTTGAGGAAAAATTATCACATTTTTATCACAAAGCATGAAGATGATGTACAGTCATGAGGTTCGCAATAACTCATATTGTAGATAATTTATCAAGTTTCAGCTTTGTTATGCTCATAGTTTTAAAACAAAGATAACTTGAGTGGAGTAGGGTAAGGGATGGAGGATCCTACGGTGGAGGCACGTGTTAAAGCATAGGGAACTACCATTTTTGTTACTTTGTTTTTCTTTGTTGCGTTTAATCTTTGCAGCCAATTGGTCTTATGGGTTTAGAGATATATCATTTTCTGTGGAATTTACCTGGTTTTAGATAAATGTGAAGTAGATTTTTCAAAAATTATTTAATCAATTAATTAATCAATTAAGAATACTCAATGCACACATCCTCATAGACAATGCATTGTAGACATCAAAAATTGCCACGTGTAATAATTTTGATTTCCCCCCCCCCCCCATTTTCTTTGCATGCATGTAGATACACAATTAAATGGAAACATATTACTTGCAATAAACTTTGTTTGAGTTGTAATCCAAGTGTAAAAGAAAGAATTTCTGCCCTTTTTGCACTATTTTTTTTCCTTTTTTTGACACCCTGTTGCGCGGTTAGAAAAAATAATTTGTATTACAAGTCGATAATTTGTAGAAGCATCGGGTCTTATTAACACCTTCCAAGATGATTCATTTCATTTGGTACAAAGATTAAGAAATCATTCGCCAGTAAACTTGAGAGGTTTTTAAAAACATTTTTCTTATAACACTTTTTATAGCTTTTATGACACACCCTATACAGGAAAAAAATTTGAAGTCCGTTCTAATCCAAGACGAAATGAGCTCCCGATATTTGTAAATCAGGCTAACTTAGATAAGGCCTGGAAAGGTGTGTTTGTGGACGGGCCTATTAATCAAGTTTAATAAAGTGAATGAAAAACAAATGTATAACTTAATGTATCTTTATGAAACTTACCAACACAGGCTTGTCCAGATCCACTAACCACATACCCAGAGTCGCAAGTACAATTGTACGGGAGTCCAACGAGATTATTGCATACTCCGTTTTCACAGAGACTTGAATCAGCAGAACATTCATCTTCGTCTGCAGAATGAAGAAATAAATCACATCGTAATCAAAGCAGATTAATTTATCATAATCATTCTCACCATGATTAAATTGTTGTTGTTGTTGTTGTTGTTTGAATTTTAATGAATCTTACCAATACATGTTTGTCCAGATCCGTTATCCACATACCCAGGGTTGCAAGTACAATTGTACGGGAGTCCGACAAAATTGTTGCATACACCGTTTTCACAGAGACTTGGATCAACAGTACATTCATCTTCGTCTGCAATATATGACAATAATTATAATAATAAAAATGATCATGATAATGATATAGGTTTCCCTGGTCAAATTTAAACTCTTTGCACTCAAATTCGTTTATTATGTTCTTTCGTTATGTTCATTCGATTCCAGTCTGACCTAAAAGTTTTGCATTTTGTTTTAGAATTTTAATTAAGTTAGACAATTCTTATAAGTAGAAAAGAAACCTCATTTGATATGCCACACATTAATTTTGGCATTCTCATGGATAACTGAGCCGAATTAATTAGTCCTGAAATGTCTTGACTATAATTTCAATGGACTTGTGTACATCGGCTGTCTGACTTGTTTCATATGATAAATATCTTAGTTTCTTTGTACATATTATTCAAATTGACATTAAAGCTCATGTATAGTTTTGGGAGAACATATTTTTTGTTTTACTTCCATAACAGAATAATATGAATTAATACCTCAAATAACCTCTGTGTACAAAATGATTTGTTATAAAATCCACTCTAAGACCTGAATTTAGGAATAAAACTGTGTAAATCGATTTGTTGATGGGACATGGCTAAACAGGATGACATGGGGGAGAGTGCAACGTGCAGTGATTTGTGTGCAAAGTATATGCTGTTGATACACAGACTGATATACACACAGAATGCACCCATGCCATACCAGTCAGCAGTGGTGTGGCATGCCCAGAGTTCTGGGGTGAGAGTGAAGGAAGTATGGCCTCATTTTGATGAACATCTCCCCATGTTTATGCTAACTATAACATATCATGAAAAGACATGCATGGTACATGGTTATATTACTTGCCCATGTATTAATATGTCATTGGAACAATATGAGGTCAAGTTGAGTAAGTTTTTTAAAAATTCAATTTTCTCTGCCACAACTATACTTGGGCTTTAATGTAACCATTGGACAAGGAACGAAGTCGTAAACTGGCGGTTTTAATGTTAATTGTAACTAAATAAAAAAAGAGTACGGAATAGTTGGAACATTGGATTTGGAAAATTTGAATCAGTAACATAGATTTATATATATTTATTGACAAGCTGGCCTTTTAACAAGCTTGTGAACTTCAAAAATGACATTTTGCCAATTCACAGTGCGCACTCAAGCATGAAATTACGTCATTTCATAATATTCGGTCAAATGGGCGGTAAATTTATTTATAATAAAACAATTTCAACTCTTTTTGTTTGAAAATTATTTAGTTTGATTTTAGGGACAACTTACTTTTGGTGTTGTGTTCAGATATACAATTAATGTTACTTAACGAGAAAACAAATTGAACTTTAATAAAAACCTCCCAAAAATATGACGTTAAAAGGTGCTCCAGCGACAATTACTCCGTCATTTATTTCGTCTAACATATGTGAATTGGAAAACTGTTGTAACAGGGCTGTCTGTTTGGGTTAGGGGATGAAGCAATTGTCGGCGGAGCAAATGTCATGGAATAGAGTATATACCGAGTGAGTCAGAAAAAACTGGACACCTAGAAAAATATCAATTAAAAGAAAATCAATTTATAAACCGCAAATTATCATACAATCATATTCTGAAGAAGTAACTCTTCTTGCATCTTTTGGTACCATTTTTATGTGGTATGTCTTTACTCTTGGATGGATAAGACGCATTGTTTGCCAAT
This sequence comes from Paracentrotus lividus, assembly GCA_940671915.1. Classification (NCBI taxonomy): domain Eukaryota; kingdom Metazoa; phylum Echinodermata; class Echinoidea; order Camarodonta; family Echinidae; genus Paracentrotus; species Paracentrotus lividus. Next base: position 27,950,382 of record CALNVZ010000218.1, read on the forward strand.
ATGTAAATTTCGAATTGTGCAAAAGTGGGGATAAAATTGAAACAACAAAAGCCGACAAAAAACAACTCCATTAAAATAGCATAACTTTTTAACGAATATGTTTTGAGCCAAATAATTTTGCAAGGGTGTGGGTACAATTATCGACTTGATTCTGTGTAAAAATAGGATTGATTCATCAAATGATCCATGAATGAGCACACACCAATGAGTAACATATCAATTCTAGTTGTAAACTTAAGAGATAGAGGGCGCTACCATTCTACTCAAAGCGAACGCTCCCATTTACCCTTTTTCTAGGTTTTCTTGGAACAGTTTTTTCACTTTTATTTTCTTAATTGTGGCGAACACTACCTTTGCAAACGACGACCATAGATCAGGCTTTGATTGAGTAAACGTCCAGCAGGCTGACACTTTTTCCAGAAATGGTGATAACTTATGTTGCAAAGGGAAAAAAGGTACCTGTCACTTGATCAATATCGACAAAGCCTGGTCAGAACAGTATCCTGTACACATATTGCCAAATTTGAGCCCAGAGGACGAGCTCATCCGGAACGTTCAAGTCTTGCTCTCAACTGTTACCGCATAATTAATTACACTTTTAATGCATCAGCACGGTTTTTCAGAAAACGTTGATCATTCCTCAGCTCCCATAATGTATATTTATTTCACTTGTGTTAAAAAGAAGTGTCTCTGTCACTTGAACTATTATAAGAATTTTTTTCTCTATTGTCAATTTAACCCAAAATCACTGATGCATATCGCATAGAAAATAAAGCAAACGGCTCTTGCGACGATTCATTGGTTGACATCATCATCCGTAAATAACAGGTTCTGAATTACAACTATTGACCCATCATAGTAATAGGCTTTCCAAAATGTCTTTTTCCTCCCTGGTCTGAAGCATCTACTAATTATTAAACCTGAGAAAGTTCATAAATTTCTTTGTCAACCTCCACGCACGTATTGCTCCTCACTCGGACCGGCATAACCATTCGATCGCGAGAGTCTTCTCTTACGCGGTTTTCTGGTGTATTGCATGTCAGAGCTGTAACAGAATTTCTGCGCTCATTCACCTATTCCAACATCTTCTTGTGCGTCTGCCTCTAAAGATAATGTACCGCGCTTGTTAAATTCAATTCCAAATCCACAACAACTTTCACGTTCAACTTACATAACATACATAATGATATATTATTTCACGACAAGCCTTAAAACCTCTTAATCCTTTAAAATGATTTCTTGACTTTCACATTCTTACTTCTACAATCAGATGGTGCACAGCCCGAATGTGGGTGATGTTTCGTACGTCCCAAACTCATATATGCCCCAAATTTTGGTAACGAAAGTGTTTTTTTGATCTTATTCTGTATACACCACAAAGAAGGGCAAAATCGCGCGGGTTGCCGAATTACGCTAGCACAAATTCACGACGCACGCCAGCCGAAATTGAGTACAACAGCTCCGTGCTTTTTCTTTGTATCTATACACACAAAGAAGGGGCAAAAAAGCAGATGTTGGGGTTGCATCGAATTTCCTCATCAACAAATTATACAAGTCCAGGTGAGCGCGAAGCTCGAGCCGAAACTTTTGGGTTAAACAAGAGGGGTTTTTTTTGTATCTATACACGTGAAAGAAGGGGAAAAAAGAGCCGATTTGGGGGGTTGCGCCGAATTACCTCAGCAAATATACAAGGCTTGCATAATAAAAATAAGAAATTAAACAAACATGCCGTACTAGAAGGGTTTATGTGCCAATTTTTATTTAAAAATATTTTTAAAAATAATTTTAATATTTATAAATATGTAATAGATATAAAAAGAATTAATCTGGATTGAATAATGATAATAAAAATAATAATAATAATAATAATAATAATAATAATAATAATAAAAATATGCGAGCGCGAAGCGCGAGCGAAAATTTTAAGAGCTCAGTTGAAGAAAAAGTAGTGAGCAAAGCCTATTTCAGCCTTTAAAAAAATACATTTCACCCGTGAAAAGTGGGGGGGGGGGATGATTGTACATTCCATTCCCCCACCTTTTGAATTGGGGGGATGCATCCCCCCCCCCCCGCTGTCTATGCCCCTGCTACAGATCTATCTCATTTTCACACAAAATGTAGTGGACATGTATAACAATACCCCTGTCACGTTATTTATCACAAGACATTTTCGTTAAAAAGTTCTGCTATTTTAATCAGGTTGGAGTTAGTTTTTTGGATAGCTTTGATTTTACTCCCACTTTTGCACAATTCGAAATTTACATGTTCGCAAACAATGCGTCGTGTTCATCCAAGCGTAAAGACATACCACACAAAAATGGTAGCACAATATGCGGGAAGAGTTACTCTTTCATATTATGTACAATACTTTCGGGTTTATAAATTGGTTTTCTTTTGATTGATATTTTAATCTAGGTGTCTAGTTTTTTTCTGACTCACTCGGTATATCTTGCATACCGTTCTGACAAAATTCTAATTCAGAAGTACAACTGCAAACAATACTCTCATCAGTGGACATTTCGTAACACGTTTCACCCGTATTACAGGATTCCTCTGTGCACAGTTGACCTGACCATATAAAAGTACAAAGAAAAATAAAATCAGAGAGCCATTTGAAATTTAAAGAACAAAACAGGAATTTCAAAATGCAAGATTAACATACAAATAAAGCTAAATTTCCTGCTTGGATTTTTTCCTAAATATTATACTTTGCCTATAAACCTATATTATCAATAACGGAATATGCTTAACAATAATGTTCTCAACAACGGAAATAACGGAAATAGATACCTTGTTTTGCAATGCCGAAATAGACTGGATCCAACATCATTCCATTGATTCTTGAATTAGGAAGCTGTCGTTGCAGGATCTTTTCTAGGCGTGTTATTGCATTCGCACGTCCAAGTCTGGCAAAACTAGCTTGAAAAAACACCAGAACGCTTCCATCCCTAAAAATATTAATCAATTTCAAATATATTTAGCACATCGTGATTTTTTTTTTCATTTATTATTTATTTTTATTTATTTTTTTTTGGTGGGGGATATATTTGTTTGACCAGTGATTTTTTTTATACCAAGTCAGTATCAAATTCCAATGCCTGATTGTTTTTTTTTTCTCCAGAAACTACAAGGATTGTGCTTCCCAATTAATTTTTAGCTAGTGAATTCTACTTAGTTATAGAAGAAACAGTAATTGTAATATTTGTATGCATTTATTCTGAAACTAATGGAAATCTAGACGGACTAATCCTAACTAAAGGTATGCCTACCTTTCCTTAAATTGCGGTATTTAGGGAAGGTCTTTTAATAGGCTTACTAATAGCTTACCGAATACCTTGAGTACCAACCAGTTAATGCTAATCAACTAAGTTGAGTGATTAATTAATAAATTGATTGAAATCCCGACCTTATTTGTTGTTATTGTTGTTGCTATTTCTTCTTAGATTTCACAGAAAATCGAATTTTTAAAATTTAGTGGGTTAGAAAGAGTGAAAAATATATTTGATCATTCCAAGTCACGGCAATTTCTTGATATTCTAAGTAAAACATGTTCAAAATTACTATTACGAATTAATGAGGCAATTAAGCAACGAAATTTTATCGAGTAATGTCACGTTTTTCTTTTCAGTATTGACATGATTGAAACTCGTCTGCATGGCAGTCAAGCTTTACAGCAAATCTGCTGTCAGCAGAGTCGCAATACAAAATGTAATTTAAAAAACAGTTTTGTTGTAAATTTCTCCTGCAAATTAATTACATGGGAAATACAAAATAAACATCAGGAGTAACACATTTGTTCCGTTTTAACCAAATATGTACGCTATAGAACTCTAATGATTGTTCCCCTTCTCTTTCATAAATTCTTAGACGAGAAATTTGCAACAAAACTGTTTTTTAAATTACATTTTTTATTGCGACTCTGCTGACAGCACTGACAGCAGATTTGCTGTAAAAATACAAATATTTTTTTACAGTGCAAAGGAACGGCAGAGAACCAAGGAGAAGAAAGATAAGTCTTGGTAATTTACGTTGATATTAATTCTAAAGCATTACTACACATTGTAGAATTTTAATCAAAAACCTACAATACTTATGGTAGGAAAATTTATATTTCTCAATTTTTATTTTCAACATGTATATGACTATGCATTGTATGAATATATGAACAACCCAAGTCCATGAAAGTCCATTTCGAGTAAATCAAGATTTTTATGTGTAGCCAATGGGGATATGGCATAGTTTTTCATTTATTTCAGGAATTTGGGGCAGCATTCAGTGCTGTAAATTATACACAAGATAAGCTCATGTATGAGCAACAAACTCCCATGATTAAATCAATTTGGTTTAGACATGTTAGAGATGGATTGGGTGGTGCTTATATTCAGGTCTTCAAATGACTGTTTACCCAAAGTTAGTAACGCGAGCACTTAAGAAGTCCGGATCGTTGTTTAAACCGAGATCTGACGCCATCTATATAGATTCATAAAGAGAATGATAATATAGACACTTTAGATAGTCCAAAATGTTTTGTTTTTTTCGTGATAAGAAATAATAAAAGCAAAGGAAATCAATTACTTATCGATGTTTTTAAATACTCATTACTCGAAACACCAACATTTTATAAATTAATTGAAGTCCCATAAACTTCCTCATCAAAATCTAAATGAATTTATGGACGAAATTGTAGAACCATGCCCATTTTTGCTGCTTTACAAGAATACAAAGCATTACCAGGTTGTAACTAATCTTCAGAGATATTTTTTTTCCCCACTTGTACCATTGGTGTTATTTGATACAAAATGTATAATGTTATTGATGCATAATATTAACTTAAAGGGGAATTATCCCTTCAGAGAAATTCGACTTCAGTGAATGGAGACAAACCCCAAAACATATTGGTAAAAGTTTCAGAAAATTCAGGTAATGAATAAGAGAGATATGAATTTTTACATTTTGAGATCACTTATGATATGGAGATCCTCCAATTGGCAACGCGACCATGATGTGTCATGTAATGCAGGGAGATATCTCCCATATCTATTGTACACAATTTACTAAAATCCTCTCTATTCCCAATTCTAAAGGTAGAATTATATATTTAGTTTTTTTTATGGATGACATGTAAATATATGCAACGCATAATAAATCATGCACGTAAAATTTGTTCTATCATTAGAATAAAAATAAAGGGACATTTTGAATAGTTTTTGTGCACACAATCTGGGGAGTTCTCCCTGTATGACATCACAAATGGTGACCGCGTTGCCAATGTGAGATTTCCTATGTCATCAGACATCTCAACATTCAAATACTCATAACTTTCTTATCATTTATCCGATTTTTCCAAATCTGCACTAATGTGCTCGTTTGATTTTTCTGTATTCACAGTAAATCAAATATCTATAAAGGGTCAATTCTCCTTTAATTATCTAATGATAGTGTCGATTTAGTCTCCCTCCAAATCACGACTTACATTTGCATTGATAATATTTGCTAGATTGTTATAATCTGTTGAAGTCGGGTCTAAGAGTGCACTTGTGAAAAGTTCATTGGGTAATCTGATGACAGCATCCACTGCAACAGAGTCGTCTGTTATGTTTTGGGGAAAATATTAAAAGCAAGATAATATGGAAAGATGTACTTGGTTTATAGTAGTAGTAGTAGTATTATTATTATTATTATTATTATTATTATTATTATTATTATTATTATTATTAGTAGTAGTAGTAGTAGTAGAAGTAGTAGGAGCAGTATAAGTAGTTGAAAGAGTAAATCTTCGTATTATCATTGTTGTTATTATTATAGGTTTTCCCGGTCGATTTTAAACCCTTTACAATCGAATTGTTTTTAAACTATACCTCACGGAGCGGGGCTATTGGTAATTAAAGCAAACGATTTTTTTTTGTTCTTTAGTAATAAACACGTTTACCTTTATCACTTATTTGTTTTGTGCGATCAAAACTGTTTAACTATAGTGCTGCAGATGATTTTCGGATATTGGACATGAAATTACACATCTTCTATCGTTGACAATCAATTTAAGAATGGGACATGCGAGTGAGGTGCGCTTCCAGCAGTCGGAATTTTCCAATGGTTTGAGGGCGATGCCAATTCAAACCACATTAATGACATCATCGTACACTTTAATCAATAACTTTATTGGCCCCGCAAATTCAACATAAGGTGGTTTCTGTACAATCCACGGACTCCGTGGATTATGTAGATTTGTGTAATAAATACGCTTAATAGATTTAGAGAGAGTACTGTGAAACGGAGTATGAATAAAAAAGAAAAGTATAATTGTCGAAGAATTATTTACGCATATAGTCGCTATGGTTTTGGTTTGCTGTTTATCTTCAACACTTAACTTGACTAAATAAAATCGTTGCTCAACAGATGGAACTCATTTATTTCAACAAATCCTCGATATTTGTGTGTCATTATGTCAACACATTTGCACTGGCGTTATCTCGTGCAAATGTTTAAATTCGCGCATTCATATATTGGACCTTTTTCAATGTATCAGATGCTACTCCATTAACGTATATTATTACATGATACTTCACAAATTTAAGCAGGATGTGTGGGTTTGGACAAGAAGACCTGTGATTGTGTTAATATCCGCGGCCAATCATATAATTACACAACTCGAAATCTAGCACACAAGAGCAAGGGGTATATACATGTATTCACAATCATAACTAAATATGTATGTATGACCATCGAGAAAAGATGATAGGGTACTCAAACGTATGGTAGTTAAAGTCGGAGATACAGAAGACTTTCGTCCAGTTTGGATTTGAGTGAGTGGACTCTAATTTGATCATTGATTTGTTTTTAGGCATTCCTAATAGTTGAAATATGACCTATAATGATATAAATCATCATATAAGTAATTATACTTTTTACATAGTATATTCCTAAGCAAAAATATATAAAGATCTATCAGCACAACGCCACATAATTATACAACACACCTATGCACTCTCAAGAATATTGGGGTAACCTGAATGCTCACGTTCGTTTTAGGAGGATCATTTTATAGGGCATTTTATTGTCAATATGTCAGTCCAATGATGTTTAAGTACAAAACAATATCATTATGTCAACCATATACTTTCACGATTACCAACGCCTAGTTCTCTTTGGAAGGAAGAAATTAATCAAAAATATGCAGAAAAGTGCAAAACAATGATTTTGGCACTAATTTATTCAATTATTGAGAAAGAGATATCTCGGCTAATAATGGTTCCGATCAATGTAAAATTTTGCTATGTGACTGTTGGAGGCCATAGTGGACAATCTATGCTCCTTGGGTACCTTTGTTTTTATTTTGAGACAGATACCTTAGATTAAATTATGGCAATATTAAAAAGGTCTAATTCTATATGAACTTCTGATTAAATATTTAAGGTTTTAAAAATGCATATGAAGCTCTGCATTTTGTGTGTAAAAGTTGCTGAGTATAATACTCAATCGAAAAATTATAGATTAAAAAGTTGACTTCTCATGAACTGGATTCTTTTTTTCTTGTTTGTATTCACTTCTAATTTTCTTGTTTTCGACTATTATTTTATTGGTTTCTGTATTTGCATTAATGTTTTGCGGCATTACTATTATGTTGGTTCTGACATTATCAACAAGGCATAGTATGCCTTAAGCTTCTAGTTGTGGGTCTGATCTCACTAATGCAATGTTGTAACAGGAAGGGCAACTTCTCTCTCAGCTTGACATTTCGCTCACATTTCAAATACACCCAAGTAACGGCAAATACTTGGTTTCTCTCTCATATATTTTAGGGAACGCCTAATTACCCAAGAGAAAACAATGGTGTCTTAGCTTAAGGAGGGGAGTCCGGTGCTGAAATGAAAAAGTTTTGTTATAAAATTAAGTTAAAATTCATACAAGCACATACATCAGAAAAATTTCACCATAAAATCGGTGAAAATAACAAAGTTATGCGGACTCTTTTTAGGGGTCTTGATGTTTTTTTTGTAAAACAGTTCTTGGCAATTATCTCATTGTTCTATTTGATTTTGAATATTCTATGAGCAAACTCGATATGATTGTCACAGTCCCGCGGTCACCTAGGCAGTATCTTAGTGTTAATGATTTATTTACTGAAATCCTATTTATCTCATTTCTTTCATTATATTACCTGATACTTCAGAAATATACTGTTCCTCATAACTTAAAAACTACCAGTCAGACTTTAGTTGACTTTGATTGCATTTGCAACATTCACATAGGATTAATCCGTGTTTTTATGTCCTTTGGAGGGCAGAAAAATCTTGATATATTGGTATTTCTTCACAATAAAAATTACAAAGGGAAGTAGGGTGCGACTGTAGACTATTCATCAGTTTGCCAGATTTGCGAGAACTGTTAGGCCTAAAAATTCAATAACCTAAGAAAAACATAACTTTGCTATCTTCTCTCTTCGCTAATTTGGCATTTTAAATTAGTTCTATGTGTTGTCGCTTTTTTTTCGTATTTTTACTTTATTTATTCTATAGATAATGCAAACTTCCAGCCCGGGGATGAAGTCCTTATAAACTTTTTATATTAAATGATGATTATGACTGTCCTGACTGGGGGAGGGGTCTCGGCCACAGTTTAACCACCTTATAAAACTGCCTGACTGCTGCGCACGCTGCCAACCCTAATATGCTTTTGGTGACTTTTTCTTTTAAGCGTAGTGCAACTAATTGTTTCATAGAACACTGCTCATTGTGTTGTTAGGATGATAACAACATTGCATTGTGTGCAATGTCAGACCTAAATAGAATGTAAGATACTATTTTGCTTTCGTGTCAGGAACAGCAAAAAAGAGTCCGAAAAACATTAATATAATACAGAAAAATAAAAATACATCGAAAGGACAATACAGAGAGTGATAAATCATAAAGAAAACAAAGGAATTCATGAGAAAGTCCAACTTTTTAATCATAATTTTGTTGAGTATTATACTCAGCAACTTTTAACAAACAATTGGGCTTCATAGCAATTTTAAAACAAACTATTGATAAATTTCTAAATATAGACCTTTAATTTGCATAATTAATAAAGTGTTGTCTCAAAATACAAACAAACAGTACAGGATCAAATTTTACTTATGCCTCAACATCCATACAAAATTTTACATTGATCGGACCATTATTAGCCGAGATATCTCCTTTTTTTCAATAATTGAATAAATTAGTGCAAAATCATGTTTTTGCACTTTTTGCATATTTTTGAGTAATTTCTAAATTCCAAGGAGAATTGGCGTGGTAATCGTGAAATATATTGGTTGCATAATGTATTTTTAGTACTTAAAAATCATTTGGACTGAAATACTGGACATAAAATGCCTCAAAATGATCCAAAACAGAGCTGACATCAGGTGTACCCAAACTTTTGGAGGGCAGTGTATATATATATACTTATGTATATATAAGTATATGCGTCTGCGTAGACTTATCTATCATGTCTATATATAATTGTTATACTTATGTAATAGAAATGGTTCCTTGGTACTATTTATATGTTTTGTTTAGGTTTTTGTTATCAGTTATACAGCCCTTGAAGAAGGCTTTATAGCCGACAGCTTGGCTAGCCCATGAAGAAGGCTTTATAGCCGAAAGCTTGGCAAATAGAGTGGTTTTCAGCAACGCCAATCTCCTCTTGTTTTAATTTCGCCTACATTTTCCAACAAGAACCAGTAGCCATGTTAAAGAGTAGTTTCCTTCTCATCTATATATACAGTGCGTCCCAAAAAGAACTATACACTTTTGAAATGGCTACCAAATAAAAATTACTAGATTCTTGGATAAAAAGGTTTGTATGTATATAAGACTCATATCCCCAACTATCATTATGACGCCAAAAATTCCGAAAATAACACATGCCCACTTTTGTAAAGGACACAAAAATTAACCTGCGCAGGAATTCACTCTTCATTTTGCACCTGGTTATGGAACGCCATGAATAAGTCCAAATTAACGATGGAATAAATCAGCCAACAGAGTCAAAGATGAACCAAAAGTCAGAAAAAACAATTTAATATTATGCAAAAATGTAATGTTTCACCGTTAGTTTCCATATAATTGATTTATGCTTTGACTTCAATTAATATTTGTCTTTGTTGGCCGATCGATTCCATCATTAATTTTGACTCCTTCATGGCGTTCCATAACCAGGTGCAAAATTAACAGTGAATTCCTGCGCAGCCCAATTTTTATGTCCTTTACAAAAGTTGGCATTACTCACTGAAGCATGGGTTATTTTTGGAATTTTTTTGTGTCATAATGATAGTTGAGGATATGAGCCTTATATACATATAAATCTTTCCACCAAGAATCATATATTTTTCTATTTGGTAGCTATTTAAAAAGAGTATAGTTCTTTTTGGGACGCACTGTATATATATATACACACACACACACACACACACACACACACACACACACACACACACATATAATGAAATTGGGCTCCTTGAAGAACGTGTTAAACAGTGATTCATCTTTTTTAATACTGGCGGAATAAATAAGATAGACGATTCGAGACGTAGCTCTCCTTAATTCCTTTTATTCACGAGCTTTCTGCCAATATGGCCTTCTTCAGGCCTACAAAATAAGACAAAACGAAATTTGAAACCACATAAGTAATTGACAAGTTGTTATATACCATCAAAACTTAAGATATTTGTTTTTTAAACTATATCTATATACATATATATATATATATAGCGGTTAATCAAACAAGGTATTGTATTTAGATGAATACAACCAGTACCATAGAATAACAATTAAAGATGAAAGAAGGAAAGAATGTATATCATATGAGCAAGGGAATGTATATCTTACACCATTTTCAGTGACCAAAATAGCCAGGTGAACAGGCACAGGACCCTTTGACATGTTCCGCCGTTCATATCAGTTACTGGGGTTCTTCCAGTGCATTAAAGCAGTGTTATAGCTAAAATCGCATAGATAACACACATGATATAGATTATGTATGACACTGCTATAATTTACATCTTATATATATATAATAAAATCTGGATATATATATATATAGGGATAATTATTATATATACAACTTAGTTGCCTGAGGATGCGCAATGTAGACGTGGTAACTTACGAGTAGCAATAAATGAAACGGCAACCGTTCAAAAATTTTGATTACTGACTGTTTTTCATTTATTATATCGATACTACTATATTATATATTATATTATTATTATATATTATATTAAAAGAAATGGGTGAGAGAATAATAGTTGACGAAGCTCAAATCAAGAGTTCCCCAGAGCTTCCTCTCCTTCTGGGGAACTTTGATTTAAACTACGTCAACTATTATTCTCTTCACCCATTTCTATTAAAATTTAAATACAAAAAGAGTCGCCCATGAGCTGTTGTACGTGTATTTCTTAAGTTTATATAATATATATAATATAATTTATATGATTATTATTATATATAATATTAATATATATATAGGTTATATATATATATTAATAAAATATTATATTATATATAATCATGGTTTCAACGTATGTATCAACAGTTTTTTTTTATAAGTAACCCCTCACAAAGAGTTTCGCAATCGAACTTTTGTGGGCCATGATAACTTTTTCACGAGTAACGATTTAGCTTATTCTCCTAGATTTTCAATACCAGGCCAAGTTTACTGGTGTGCACCCAGGCAAAAGTTATACCGCAAATTAAGATAATCCCCTTTTGATTGATATCATATTTGTATGTTTGTATCATGCTTCAATGCCACAGATATCAGAATATGGTGAAAAGTAAAAAGTCAATTTTGTAAAATGGCATTTTTATTTGATCACATTAAAAAGTTTCCGCACTTTCTTAGGTCCTGATAACTTTGGGGATATTTTCTAATTTTTTTGAATTGTATACCATTAAAGTTATTTATTCCTTCTTGTTTTGATACCTTATTTGTCAGGGTGATGTCATGCCTGTGTCCACAGAACCCCTCAATACCACTTGAATACATGACAAAGCGAGAAATATTTCAGTTTAAATTTCTGTAACACAACATTGAAACTGTTGATACATTTAAAATGTGGGAATTTAATCATTGTCAATTTTTTCATTAGCATTATAGCATTAAAAATTCATTATTCTTCTGTTTATTGATCACCCTCAACTAATTGCAATAGTAACATCAATATTTGAATGCACATAATCACGAATACATGAAAAGTAAAAAAGTGAAAAAGTTGCAGAAGCATTGTTAATGCTCGCAACAGACATATATCTCACAACCAAGGCAATTATATTTTTGCAACATTTAACTTTTGACTTGTCCTAACATTCAGGTGTTCTGTCCATTGCGGGAACAAACACTATCGTTACAATTGGGGTGTCATTTGAAAAGAGGAAATAAAATCAATAAAAATGAGAATATACCGGATAGAGTTATCAGAGCCTAAAGTCGAGTTGTGGAACTTTGCTTTGATAAATGCATTTTTCTGCAAACATTTGACTTTTTTTTCTCCATATTCTGAAATTCTGTGGACATTGAAGCATGACATAATCATTAACATGGGATATCAATAAAAAGGGGAATAAATATCTTCCAATGGTATGAATATCAGGAATAACTAAAGCGTAACCTGAAAAGTTTATCATGGCCCAAAAGTCTATTTGCGAAACTTTTTGTGAGGGGTTTATACAATGTATATACATGTATATATATATAACCCCTCACAAAAAGTTTCGCAAATAGACTTTGGGTCATGATAACTTTTCAGGTACGCTGTAGAATATTCCTGATATTTCTTTTTTCAATGTACATTATGCTAATTGTAACGATAGTGTTGTTCCGTATGGACAGAACGCCTGAAATGTTAGGACAAGTCAGAAGTTAAATGTTGAGCAATTGATGATGCCTGTTGTGAGTATTTTGTCTGTGTGCGAGGACTAACAAACATTTCGCAACTTTTCTTATTTTCATTACTTTTGAGATATACTTCCTTCGTTGAGTTTATGGGTGTGCATGTCGAAACATCGCATGTTTAACTTGTAATCTCGCAGGAATAGGGTATCCCAATAAAAAAGATAGAATAAACGAACTATTTTATGTCTAATATTGGGCTAAAATTGGCACGATGATTAGAAGTCCCCACGTTAAAATGTACCAAGCGTTCCGAGTTGTGATTACAGCTTTAATAGGCTGAAGAATTATCTTTCACTTTGTCATGCATTCAGGTGGTATTCAGGGGTTCTGTGGACCCAGGCATGACGTCACCATGACAAATTAGGTATCAATAAAAATATGAATAAATCAACGTGACACAGAGCCTGGGAATGTCAAATATGGCATATATAAGGTAGGGTAAAGTAGCAACAACTTATGTGGGGATTTTTTGAATTATTTTGAGGAGCCCCATATTTTGAATTTTAAGCCCTTATTTCAGTCCCTCTTTCTTCTGACCCTTAATTTTTTACCATATTTGAATGGCTCATGATTTTTTTTTAAAGAAAATCTATATTTAAAAGGAATTTCTTCATTTCATGAACAATAATCCCTACCTTAAATGGGTAGGATTATTTTGATCATCTCACGACCATAGGAGGGGCCCCATCCAGCCCCTCCAAATGTGATAAAACGTTTTTAAACTTATCATGTATTTGGGGCATATTAAAATGAATAAGCCTGCAAATTTTCATACGTTTATCTCAAATACTTTTTGGGTTATCGGCAAATGTCATTTCCCATATCTGCATTTTATACTACTTTTACAATACACAGTCTATGGGAGAGCTGAGCGCGCTTTCGGCATCAAAAAATTATCCCTAAACTTATTTGGGCAAATGTACTAGGTCATTCAGAATCCCAATCGACTTTGTGTAGATTTATTTTGGCCACCTCTGTATATATTATATAAATAGTGTACAATCTATCTCGCAATATACTGGATTATATACCATACTTTAAGAATGTTGAATAATGCTGTCCTTTGATTGGTCAAAAGCTTGGTCATGTCTTCAACCATGCCCCCAAAACATCTCATCGGTCAACAGTACTTGGATTTATGCCCGTTGCCACCCTTGATGCCCCTTAGCAACGAGCGTAGTGCGATCCCCATTTGTTTACGTGCATAAGGTTGCTTTGCGCGATGCGATGATTTCAGATACCATAATTTGCAGCGCGATTTTGTCGCTAATTTACTTAGTTAGTCTAAATTAGACCATGAATGTTATTCTTAGATCCCCTTGTTTTTCGGCATATAAACGATATATTGACTGCTTTTATTTTCGGGACATGGTCGTTTCAAGACTGCTCTCTGGAACTTCCAAATCTGCCATAACCCGCGACCTGCGGTCTTGGGTTATAGCAGATGCGGAATTTCCCTTGAGCAGGCTAGAAACGGCCATGTCCCTCAAAGCAGTCAATATATTTATATTATAAGGACGACAAATACTAAATTATCCCAAGTGCAGATTTGTTTTATTTAGTATCTGGAGTTCTTATAGTCCAGTAATGTTGCAAGATGGGGCGTTCACTATTTATTATAGTAAATAGACCCCTAGATCTTTGACTTTGCCTAATCTGGTTGTATGTTTGCCAATTCTTTGGTGCTAATTAAGCTATTGTGACGTATATTGTTGCTTTGCGTATCCATTGTTATTAACTTTTGTGCGCACTTTTCTACTGTGATTACGCGCCAGCGCAACGAGGTAATCGATAGAATCGATACTCTCCCCATTCATTTAACACGGGCTTTACCCTCCAAAAACCGAAAGTTATATTGTACATATGTACAATATAACAAATTGAAGGTAGGTCACGTGGTACTGATTTAGCCAATCGCAACGCGTATTTTCTAGCACTATTTACTAGTATATAAATAGTCGACACTCTAGAATGCAATATACTGGATTATACGTACGACAAATACTAATAGTATGTGGACTTCATATAGACCAATAATATTGTATGATGGAACGTTCACTATTTATTATAGTAAATAGACCCCTAGATCTTTGACCATGCCTAATCTGGTTTTATCTTTGCCAATTTTTTTGTGCTGATTAAGCTATTGTGACGTATATTTTTTACTAAGCGTATCCAATGTTATAAGCTGTCGTGCGCACCATTTTACTGTTATTACGCGCTAGCGCAACAAGGCAATCGATAGAATCGATACACTCCCCATTCATTTAACATGGGCTTTACCCTCCAAAAACCGAAAGTTATATTGTACATATGTACAATATAACAAATTGAAAGTAGGTCACATGGTACTGATCTAGCCAATCGCAACGCGTATTTTCCCACCACTATTTACTATATGAATATATGAATATAAAAAGAGCCCAAGTCTATGAAAATTCATTTGGAGAAAATCAAGAAAAACTGAATGATTTTGGTGTGTAGTCAATAGAGATTTCAGATACTTTTTAATTAATTTCAAGCATTTTGAGGCAGAATTCAGTGCTGTAAATTTTACACAAGATGGACCCCTGTATGAGCAACAACCTTCCATGGTTAACTCAATTTGGCCAAGAGATGGACT